>ML675625.1:11961623-12033465 GCA_007922155.1 Mesoclemmys tuberculata | reverse complement strand
GTGGCCTGCCTTGTGCGGGAGGTCAGACTAGATGATCATATTGGTCTGACCTATGAGTCTATGAGTCTATAAGTCTATGAGGATCTCTTTCGAGTAACTAAACTCTGAAGTCCAAGGAAATGCAGTCTAAATTCTTCCTTGTAAAAATAACTTTAATGCATAATGTTGCCAGTGTACATTCTCTTAGTTGGCAAATTTCCATGTGCTAATGTTACTGTCATAGAATTGAATTGCTTTTTCTTAAAGTAATTATTATAATAACAACAATTCACAAGAAGATTAAAAAAAACCTCACAGAATAAGGAGAGGAGCAGATTGTCAGAGTAGGACGAGCAGAACTGTTAGGGGAAAAGCACAATATTGTCATCTTCTTTCTATAGTTGCATGAAGTCTGATAAACATTCATAGGCTCAAGGAAAAGATGGTGTTTGGGTTTCTTTCCCTCCTGTTGCTACTATTCCATACTTAAATATTAAATTGATCTTATTATACCATGATGATAATCTCAATGTAGATTACCAATTTGTTCTGATTTTTCTCAGGGTAAGTGTTGTAAAGAGACCTTGCTATTTTTTTAACATGTGCCACTATACTGCTCATTGAGAAATTTGCTTTTAGAGCTATTATTAATTAAGATAATAGAATGTGAAGGATTAAAAGGTTGTTGATGGTAAAATCTCAGACATTGACCCCAAAATTGTGAACCGTTTTACATATGACATATGTCAGAGATCATGAGGCCTTTCAGATACAACCAGCATCCAGAGAGTCTTCTAAAAGTCCTAGGTGCACTAAAAATGTTTTGTGCTGCCATTAAAATACTTCTTTTGTGACTTGTCATTTGGGAAATAAGAACTGAACAAATTAAAGTCATTATTCCCCCCCTCCACCCACAAGGCGGGGGAGCTGTTATCCTGCTTTTTGGCTCCCTCTTTTGCAGACAGCAGCATGGGAGAGCATGCTGATTATGTAATGCATTGCCCCTTGTGGAGAAAGCAGCACTGAAGGAGGAATCAGCCAGGTTCTATCAGGGAAAAGGGAACGCAATGGTGGATACCTGGACTGAAGCAAAATGGCAGATTCCACTGCCAATATATGGAATTCCACAACAGTTTGGCAAAAAACCGAATTCCACAGACACTCTTGTGACAACAGAATCACAGAGCGTAAAGGGCCCTGGTTATACGGTCATCTGTGTTTAGGGTATCACAAAAATGCTTTACTAGCTAGTGAGCTATTAGTTGCTGATGGTGGAGTGAGTGTGTAGACAAAGGGAGCAGCGAGGATGCCATCAGCAGTAGCTCCCACACAGCCTGAGACATTAGAACCTGTTGGATTATCCTTCCTGGACTTGAGCTGAAGTCCCTCAACCACGTGATGGTTAACCTACCCTGAACAGTTAGCAGAGAGAAACAGGAGGCGCCTTTATTTAACATCTCACCCAAAGGAGAGAGATGCCAGTACTGTGGCTCTAGATTCCCATTGTTCTTTGTGTGATGGTGCTCCGAGCAGGACAGCTTCCAGGACTCTGCTTCAACAACTGAGTGAGATTTAATGTGTGGGATATCAGGACAGGCCATGAAACAATGGCTCTAGCAAACCTGGAAATGTTAGTAGCTTAATAAATATTTCGCTTGCCTGCATCCCAGATGTCTGCTAAATCAGCCTGTGCAAAATGGTTTCCTGAGTAGCCTGGATAATAACTATAGTATTTAGCATTATCACAAATCTGACCATTGCTAGCTTGAATTTCATAATTTTTCTATTTTTCTTGCGCCTTCTCTGGTTAGTTCCCCCCCTGAGAGATCTTAGTCTAGACAGTGACCTGGGAATGCTGGAGGGAGGGGGTTGAAGGAGAGAGGGAGAGAGAGAGGCAGTTTGCTAGTGCATTTGCCTGCATCTCAGTAATCGAAGCTTTGCAAACTTCCTTTCTCATTTTTTTTTCCTTAGCCACCACAATCCTGGCCTCACTGACCCATGCACCTTGGACAATTTCCCTCCTTTGCTGGGGCCTAAATCTTCCCTTTCATCATTGCAACCCACACCACTCCAACCTCTCCACTTGAATCTAATCCCATTTACTAGCTTCTGCTTAAATCTTTGGATCTGAGAGAGGAATTCCAAGCAGAGCTGATGACACCTGACACATCACTCCTTTCCCCTAGTCCTTCATCCTCTCTCTCTCTCTCTCTCTTTTTTTTAAAGTTATTCATTAATTTTAAATAAGCAACAATGAGACACTTCAAGATCAAGGGCTCCCAAAATGCCTGGTTTAAAAGAAGTGAAAGACTCATTCAATCATCCACTCCATCTCCAGGGAGCAATGCAAGACTGCTCTCTAAAGCACAGTTACGAGTTTATTATGCATGTGTATTTAACAAATTTACATGAAACCCTAGGCTTCATTCATGTAGAGAGAAAAATAAGAAAGTATAAATCAATGGGACATGCTGTGTATTTTTAGATTTAAAACTATTTTAAACTGAAGCTGGCTAAACTGCAGTAATTTAAGGATAAAAACATGATAGATATATTTAATTAGCCCCCAAATACAGATTACAAACCAAGAAAATTCAGCATTAAAGTTAAATTTAAAAGAAATTCAAACTTGTCAAGATATGGAAAGGTCAGTTAAGGCATCCAAACAACCTTAACTCCACCTTGTAATGATGCCATGCAATCAGCATAAAAATAGGATTTGTGCATAGTAGTGTTTGTAGTACAAAATTACATTAAACTGAATTTTAAAGACACATTTGATTTATTTTTTTCATTTATATCCCTACATCCTGCCACTGTGCGGCCACACACACACCTCATACCCACACCCGCTTGCTTCCCTCTCTTGCCCCTCAAGCTCCTCTGAACATCACCCCCTGACTTTTCCCCCCTTGCCCTCCTTGAATATACTTGGTGCAACAGATAGGTTAAAAATAATATTTTAGGATTAATGGACATTTTCTGCCATTATTCTTCCTAATGGAAAGTTTTCCCTTCAGTAGCCCCTGAAGAATAATGTTCTTCAACTAGAGAGACCCCCTGTCCAGGTTTTCCCCAGGATTGTCCATTTTCTGAGGTAATTCTGTGGGGAAATCTGTCCAGGGACACTACCAACTCTCCAGTTTTATTGGGTCATCCCGGACGTCCCAGTGTTTCGTTCGTCGGAGGTGGCAGCCTGAAGTCCAAGAATTTACTTTCTTTCCAAACGGTTGCTCTTTCCTATTGTTGTGGATGGGACTGAGGTCACAGGTGCCCTCAGTTAAAATGGCCTCATTCAAAATGGCCACTGCCTCCCATTGGTTTTGAGGGACAAAGTGGGTGGGGTGATATTTTGTTGGGACCAACTTGGGTTGGTGAGAGAGACAAGCTTTCGAGCTTACACAGAGTTCTTCTTAACAGGAGTGAAGCTGAACTGTCCTCAGGGAAGCTGGTGGCCTCTCTGCTGTCAAGGAGCACCTGAGGGGCGGCTGTAGGCTGTGGAGCAGGTGCCGGTGGAGGCAATGCCTTATATAGCTCTCTAGTGACCCACTGTGGCCAAAGCCTACAGTAACTATGACAAGTTCCAGCCTTGTCTGGACACCGTAGCTGGAGGGAATGCTGTTGTGGTGAGGGATTTTTGAAGGTGGTAGTAAGGATGGGTAAACTGTAAAGTATAGATAGACCACAATAATACTTTCCTTCCTAAAACCTATCCCTACCCTCATTAATTGCAAGGACCCCAATGTCTCCTTCCCACCAGAAGCAATAACATGGAAAGGACCTCACAAAGGAGTTTATAAGGTTTTCTCTCTTTACATCTCCAGTTTCAGCATCTTGGGAATAACCTTGGCCTCCAGTTCTGGCCTCTGACAGTAGAAACACGTGAACTCAGGAAGCTCCGCTCCAGGGTTTCAGATAGGGAAGCTGAGCACTCAAATCAACACTTCAAATTTATTGATGTCTTATACAAATATTTATGGGGCTGTTTCCTCCCCCAGTGGCAGGCACGGAGCCAGCAAGCCTGGTAATTTATATCACAGCATCTGCTGACAGAAATATATAACTATTTTATGTTTGTTAAGAAAACTGGGCACTGGAGTTTGGGAGGGGTCTGTGACGCAGGGCCCTCAAAAGAGAACTCAGAGTTCAGTGGGAAAAAGGGAAAATGCAAGGTGCTTAGCCTGAATATAAAGCAATGTCATTGCCTCCAATGGCAAATTAAAGACACTGCAGGCACTTTCAAGCTTGGGGAAAAATGACTTTAATATGCAATAAATTTTAAGGGATATAGGGGGAGGAGGGGAAGACTTTCCTCGGAAATGTATGGCAATGAATTGTTTCCTCAGTCCTTCCTTCAGCAAACTCATATTGAGTTTGACTGAGCAAGGACTGAGGAAACACTGAATAAGGATGGAAGGATTTGGCCCCATAGCATACTTTTTAACCCAAACTAAAACCTGCTGTATATGCAGAACATGTCGCCTGTAAAGGGGACACTGTCAAGGTTGTTTGATAGAAATATTGATTTATCTGACAGTTGTCCTCCCATACTGAATTTCTGACTGTCTGGATTCTAGCCAAATTCTCTGCATATTGCAAACTGATTGCTGTCAGCAATGGAATTTTATATTTTAGAAGCACATGTGCAGCATATTGATAGATTCCCAGCAAACAGACTGGTGCCCATGGGCTATCTTCTCTCACACCCTATGTCCTTGTTTGCTAAATGGGCTCCTTCCCAAGTCTCTGATCCAGAAAAACAATTAACCGTATGCTTATTATAAGTACATGCTTAAGTGCTTTGCTGTATTGGTGCATTAGTGATGGGCAAACCTCCGAAGGCTCAGAATTTGGAGACTCACAGAAATGCTTTGTTACTTAACTGATGCTTCCGCTCACTACCTTGGTCCAGCAAGACAGAACAAGAGTAGCCTTTCTCCTGAGATTTACAGTCCTTGCTTCCTCGTAGCATTCAGCCTCTTGCCCTGGGTAGAACCTAGATATGCAGAGGAGACACATGAAAATGTTTAACTTCTTCATCCACCCCGAATTATTTTTCAGGCTTTTTCAGACTTCAAAAAGGTTCAGTTTGTGAAAAGAGTTTTTGAAGTGTTTTGTGAAAAAGTTTCCTCTGAATCATAGCTTCCTCCAAATCCATTTTCCCATCTCTGTTCTACCTTCATGGAGGTCTGGTGTCTTTGCTGTGAGACTTAGTTGTGTGTCTCATTTCTACTTCTGAAAAAAGTGTCTTGAGTAGCAAAAATTCATTTTTGATATGGAACCTGGACATTAAGAACTTCATTGTGAGACAACTGACTAGGTTGCATTGTAGCAAAGCCACTTTCAGGACCACAACAGCATCCTGCAGATATTATTTAAAATTAACTTTCTCAGTGAAGTTTTGGTTCTTGCTAAAAATGAGTCAGAGATCATAGATTACGGATCTGAGCTCTGTGAAAATATCAGACTTAGTTTGCAACAGTTTGTGTGAACCAAAAAGAGCTGAGCTGAATTTGTCAAATTTTGCCTGATTTCCACCTATTCCCCTAAATTGACCCATGGTCATTCAAAATGTTGTCTAGGTTTCTCAAAAGACTTGTAAGCAAAAACAGATCTTTTGCCAAACCTGGATAGATCACTGGGTTTTTTTCAAAACATTTGGCCTGGCCTAGGCCACTAAAATTATTACTTAAACTGGACAAACAATTAGTTGGGAATAAAAATCTCACAAATCAAGCCCTCTCCCCCTCCCCCCAATTGCACACTGTCTAGCAATCTGTTTATAGAAAATATTTGTATAGAGTTTTTAAAACCGTCTCCTAATATGGGGATAAACTAGTGTAGATGGATAAGATCTATCATAAAAACGACATGCGAACAACGGGTGTGAGTCTTTCTCATACCATAGCCTTGTACACTGCTGCACTGGGGTTCAGGTAAAAGCTTCTTAGATACTGTGTTGCAGAAAATTTTCTTTGGCAAGTGTCCCTTGCAAGTCCTGTTGTACAGCCCATACTGATGGTGGGGCTGAGGTGGAAGGGGAGTGGTCCACATACCATGCTGCTATGGGGTTTCTGGACTGGGTTTTGGGTTATAGAGCATGCAAAGGCTGTCTGGGTGGTTGGAAGTAGGGGCATGTAAATTAGAGCAGCTCCTGGCTGCTCTGATTTATGTCACTGACTGCACTAGCCCCCAAAATAACTCAGAATAAGGAGGCTGCAAGGGTGATTTAAAGCCACCTTAGTCTGCCTACTGTCCATCTGGCTATACTTTTCTGTGCGGAGCCTCCCAGAAGTGCAGCCAAAGTGCTGCCTTTTAGTATATTTCTAAATATGAATGAGCTGTAAGACATCTAAAGATATAAGGCCTGTAACACAACAATACAACAAAGAAAAAGCATCCTTACAATGCCAGGGTTTGATTGGATTTTTTTAACTAGCTCTGTCACTGGCATGTTTAAAAAAAAAAAAAAAAGCATTAATTTTAAATAGAAACGATATTACAATAACTCTGTTTATAGGGAGAGTTTCAATTTTAATTTTAGTTCATTATCTTTCCCCCTTATTAAGAAAGGTAAATCTGCTTTGTGTTTTCATTATTCCATTAGCTCAAGAAACCTCATCAGTAGCCATGAAAGCTGCCAACATAAATAGCACAATTTTCATATGCGAGATGGAATAATTTGCTTAACCACCTACTCAGCAGAGGCTGGAGCTAACAATTAGAGAAAGCAGCGTGATTTGAAAATAAGTTACAATTGATTGTGTTTCAGTGGAAATGAAGTTTGGAATGTGTTAATTGGATTTTGCCTAAGCATCTGAGCTGCAGTTAGTTGACATGAGACTTGGGACACTTCAGGAAAGGAGAATCTGCTTTGGAAAGGTTCAAAAATTTGTCTAATGTAATATTGAAAACACAATTAAAGCACTATGCTAATGACACGTTTGAGGGGTGAATGGCAGGCAACACCTTCTTCTTGGATTTGTTTTGGACTCCAAAACTGGCATGTCTTAGAAATGTGCTGCAGAATAAGACTCCAAGTTCTTCTTAATAGTTTTTGCTTTCAAACTTATATTTTTGAATATTTATCACATAACACCAATCTGGCCAAACTGTCTGATTATCTCAATGAATGCTTCTCCTTCATTAACGGTGTTTGGGACAAACAAATATTTGATCCAAGAGATACAGGGTAATGTCTGAAGGATTGTACACTAAACTGGACACTAAATCAGTGGGAATTTTTGCCTTCTAAATATGGTGACCAGATAGCAAATGTGAAAAATCAGGAAAGAGGGTGAGAGGTAGTAGGCACCTGTATAAGAACAAGCCTCCACCATCAGGACTGTCCCTATAAAATCAGGACATCTGGTCACCTTACTTCTAAATGACTGCATGATTAGGGGGCATGATTTCAGGTCAGTTTTTAGATGCCCATGGACAATCTAGGTCTATGAAGGGCTATGTTTTCTCAGGGTGACTGTACACTGCTGTACATTGTTTCTCTTCACCCCCTTGTTCTCTCACTGGTGAGTCTATTCACATACAAAAACACCAAAGTAATTTCTGGCCACGTTCTTCAGAGGAACAGTAAGTGCAATTGATAACAAAGGCTGCTAGCTACACACCCTTGTGCTTTTGCAGAATACTTTGCATAATATTCTCTTTGACATGCAATTGTGGTCTGAAAAGTGACATGGTTAGACTGGCTTTTTGGCACTTCAAATTATCTGCTTCTTACAAAGAAAGAATATGAATTATCTTCCCACTCTGTAGGGGATCCGTTCAGTTCAGGCACATAGATAGGAGACATAGGAGAGTTTGCCCTACGCCTGCCTGTGCTGTACCTGGTCTGGGGATCACTAGAACCCTGCACCTTGTGTTGTCATTTACCCCAGTGTAAAGTGAGTGTAGGAGGTTACCGAAGTAGCTTTCTAAATGAAGCACATGTTAAAATCTGCACAGTCTTGTCTACATGTGGAGGCAGAGCCTCAGCTAGTGTACATTGTCCTAGCTTTGTTGACTTTAGAGGAGTTAAACCAGCTGAAGATCTGCTCCCTAGAACTTTAGAACATGTAAGTTAGAGTATGTATGCAGTGCTGTTTAGCCATGTCAGTCCCAGGGTATGAGAGAGACAAGGTGGGTGTGGGAATATCTTTTGTTGGACCAACTTCTGTTGGTGAGAAAGAAGTGTTCGAGCTACACAGAGGTCTTCTTCAGGAATGGGAAAGGTGCACCAGTATTAAATCGGTTGTGTGTGTGCTTGTCTCCTTGTGTCACTGGTGCGTGTCCTCACCAGGAGTGTTTGAACTGATTGTATTGTCTGTGTGGGGCATTGTGGGATGGTTCCAGAAAGCCAGTAACAGTCAACTTAAGCAACGCAGCGTCTACACTGCTCGGGGAACTGGTGTTACTAAATCAGGGTAGAGAGCTACTTATATCGGTGGGAGCCAAATTTAAGTGAAAATACTTCCATAGCTATGTTGATGCAGAGCAGCTTACATTGAGCTACCCCTGTTGTGTAGACCAGGCCTAACTGTCACAGAGATAAAAAGGGTATCTGGCTTTGAGTTTTGTAACACAGTATTTTGTTTTAAAAATTTCAAAAGCTTAGCACATTAGGGTCTATGCTCATCGCTGCATTACTCCAGCTTTAATGCTAGTGTCACCGCTTTGATTTCAATATGGGAAATACAGTGGTGAATTAGGCCCAGCTAGGATGGAGAACTCCAATACACCATGGAAATTCTGAGTTTGGTTTTGAACGTGAATCTGGAATTCAGTTTAATTGTCATCTGTGGTGAGTTTCCAGGCTGTGGTCACACTATGTGTATGTTTGAGTGTGCAGGGCACCAAAGCAACGCTGGCTACATTTATTCCTGGACCAGTGACAAAATAGCACTGCTGAGCCCAGAGTTCCATGGCTACTCTAATGTTAAGTGTCTCCCAAACCACTGTGGCTAGATCCAGAACTGGTTGAAAAATGGCAAGTATGTTTCTTTCTCTCCCTCCCTCTCTCACACTTATCAAATTTCATTTTCTCCAAAATTTTTGTGAAAAGTTTCAAATTTTTCTGTTGTAAATTCAAAAAAATCCCTCAGAATGAGAAACTGTTGGCTTTTGAAACTGAATTTTGTTTTCCGGTGTTTGTAACCCTCCACCCTCTCTCTTTCTCCACCTCTCCTTTCCCCTCTGTTTTGACATTGATTAAAGCAGGCGGGAAGAGACAAAATGTTCCTTTTTACTTTTGAAAGCCAACAAAAGTTTATTGATTGAAACATCAAAAATATTGAGGAGAGATTTTTTTTTGGCCAAGAAAATTTTCATTTTAGACAATGGGCCATTTTCTGATGAAAGAAAGTTTAGAATAAAAAATTGCAACCAGCTCACCTAGGAGAAATGCTTGGAAAACTTGAAATACCAACATCCCAAAGGTATGCTCTGTCTGCGTTTCCAGTCCTACATATTAAATCCCTCCATTACCATCTTGGTTCCCACTATTCCCATGATAACATGATTCTAGTGGGCACTATGTAGAGAATCACTACACTTAGGAACCAGTCTTGTTTTCATGATAATATCTATTGCCTCATCATTTCCCAGAAAATACAGAAGGGAGCATAAAAGCTTAAAAAATGTAACAGCATTGCAAATGGCACAATAAAGGTTAAGAACATAACAGGACACAAACACAACGGTGAGAAGAAAAATTACTCCAAATTGCCAAAGCATTATGGACAATTTAGGATCCAAGCTAAATAAACTTTGGGATGTGGCCATCAAGTGATGCTAGTTTTTGAGAGAAAACTTATTTAACAGATATAGATATTGAGTACCCATGATAGTGTGTTCTTATATACATGAACTGTTAGATAAATGTTCAGTAAAATATTTTAATCCAGTAACTAAAAGGTTAATTATCTCCACTTCTGCACATGGACTATTTAGCATACCAGGTATGTGTTGTATTTGTATCATTCAAAATCCTTCTGAATAGAAAAGAGATTCAACGTTGGTGCAATTAATATTCTAGCCCGTACCTAGTCTGGCAGCCTAGTGGCAGGGCAATGCTAAGAAGGGTAATGCCATCGAAAAGTCCAATACTTGACTTTTAGGATGGGTAGACTGATGTTGTGATCCTTCAAGCACTGGATTAACTTTAAGTAAAAGTTAAACCTTGTTAAGAAAATCCAGTTTGGTTCACTGTGATTTTTCACTACACAACATGAACCACACTGTGCTGCAGTTAGCTAATAAGAGAAGATTAAAGATAAAGATTCTGAATTCAATTCAAGGTGTCAATATGTAACTTCATAACAAATGAAACATTTTTCAATTACTGGTAACATGAAACAAAATAGTGGGAAATAGAAATGGCAATCTTTTTAGGTAACCCAAAGGCCATTTCCAACAGGCACCGTGCATTAACAAAGCAGTGAAAATTTTTACTTTACTCTTTTCCCCAGTGTCCATAATAGCATAAAATAAAAAGATTTTAGATAAGATTTCATTCACTGAATCACTTGCAAAACCACACAGTGCCTTAGTGGGCATTCAGTCCTCAATCTAATGGAAATTTTTACGAGGATGTCAATGCTAAGTTGATTCCTATAGCGGAAAGCACATACAAAGGATCCAATTACAGCTGGAAACCTCTCGCTTTCTAAAAAATATTATTAACCCCTAACTCTCTGAATGTTCAAGGGTTAGTCAAAAGCCTGCTGAATGACTGAGGGGCTTATTTATAGCTGATAACTCTTTCTCCATCAGCTCATGTTTTCTTTCTTCTTATGTGAATACAAAGTAAGATGACCCTTAAACAGTTCTTTTTATTTATCCTAAAGCCTAACCAAACCAAACCAAAAACACATTTACCTGGGTTGTATGTGACTTCAATACATCAACATATATGCTGCTTTTGTGGTAATCAAAAACAAGACTGAAGTATGCAATCCATCAATAAATGCCTGGGAACCCAGAAGAAATCCACAGGTCAGATGAAGCTATTTTGGGATGCAAGGAAAAGATTTTAACTCTAAACAAAAGTGATCCATAAAGAAAAAAAAATTGTGCTAATTAAAACTGCACTAGTTCTGTCCATTTCATGAAGCAGCAAGAAGTGGGGTACACACTGGCAGGCTGGAAGAAGAGAGGAGGTTCACAGAACCCTCAACAGGCCTCCCTTAAGACCTGGCCTGTTGGGACTCCCCAGTCCCTTTATGTTTAGGGAGAGTATCAATTCCTGTTCTAAGTATAACATTTCATAGTGGTTTAATCATAGATCAGGGAACATCCTTCACTTAGGCGTTTTCCTCCATTTAGAAAATGTGCTTGATCAGAAGGTGCTGTAGGAAAGCAGTCCAGTCTCTTGAAAGCAGTATGCTTGGATCTTTTAAGGCTGGAATCCAACTGTTATCAGTCCATGAAGAGCATTACTTTAACATTTCTTTCTTTCTCTCTCTCACTCTTTGGGACAGTATGGGTGTATTAACCCTGTGGCATCTCAAATTCAATTAATCCAGCCATCTTCAAGGGATAGGCAAAGCTCAACTTTCCCGTAGGAGAAAAGTCTCCTTTGAACAGGTGTGTGAACAAAATTGCACTGGAAATTACATGAGGACATTTTGAAGTCATCATCTAAGACAGAGGTTGTGTATCAGAAGGTGGGATCCCCAGTGTCTGCCTCACTGCCATTTTCAGTGCTTTGGCCTTTGCAAGGGGCTTTAACAGAAGGAGCATTTGAATTTCAAGCTTAATTCTGAGCACTTACTGTGTGCCTCCCTGTGGCCCTTCCACCTTTTTATCCTTGCTTAATTTTTCCTTCTAGAACCCCTGCTATTTGTACATTCAACCCTAGGATTGTCTAGGATCTAGGCCTTTAGGAAATTAACCATTAGGATTGTAACAACAGTCTGGATGTATGTATGGTTTCCCTGTGCAAGATATGTATATGAAACAGTCATTAAAAGTATTTTTCACCCCCAAAAAACAATAAGTAAAAATATAGTATGGCTAATTACAGGAATAGGAGGTCCAGTTCTGATCTTCCTTGTGATCTGATCATACTTGATTTCATTAGAGTTACACCTGATTCATACTGGTATAAAGGGGAGACGTATCAGTCCAAAAATATTTATGTATCAAAATCTTAATTACATCCCTGGTAATGGATGTAACAAGCTTCAGATCTGGAGCCAGGTTTGAAACACCCCCAAAGTTCAGGAGTGTTTGGATCCATCTCTCCCTCAGAACCCAGGGGAAAGTCAAACGTTTTTTGTTAAACCTTTTCCCAGTGTCAGTTATTCCCAGCTCTTCCAAGGTTGCAGATATGAAAACAAGCCCTACATGCTCTGAGCAGTTTGGATGGAGTCCAAAAGGGAGGTCATCCCTGTGGAAGGGATGGAGAGAGAGCCTGAGCCAGGATGCTTTTTTCCATGTGTGTGGTTTCTAGGTGCTTTAATTTGAACAAAGACAAGAAGAACATAGGGCAGAGGGTCTCTTAATCTCTAGCTGTCCTAGGGAATCTGGAAGGATGCTTAGTACACACTACCAGTTGTCCCTTTTTTTGAGGTAGCTGTCCAGGGAAGTCTGTGAGGGGGCTCAGTACATACACACTGCCACCAGGCCAGTTTTGTGAGCTCAGGCTCATCCCAGAAATCCCAGTTTTTTGTACTCAGAGGTGGCAAACCTACTAAAGAGTCAAACATTTTCTGTCTTCTGCCTTTCAAAATAACTGGTTGTGATTTTTATACCAGGATTATTATTATGTGGCTGACTTTGCTGTAGTGAATTTAAATTGTAAAATGTTGAGGGCAGGGACTGTCTTTATTTGTGTGCACTGTATAGCACTAAGCTCATTGTCAACACTACACACATAATAAGTAAAAGAGCACAGAGGCTGCAGGTTTTAGAAAACATAACCTGTGGTGCTAAACGCTGCCAGTGCCCTATGATGTGCTGACTCTTCTATTTATTTTGGGGTGATGTAGCATGTCCCTTTGTGTAAAAGGAAGCTATGCCCTGCCACTAAGATCAGCTATATTTAGAAGATAAGAGGACTGCAGCAGGCAGTGGGGAACGCTGACTTTTGGCTGTAATTGATACCCCAAAACGGAGGTCAATAGCTTGACCTTTATGCCTGCCAATCAAACAGCTGAGCTTTTTGTTATTCTTTTAGGACAATTGCAACAGCAGATGCATGTTCAGATTTGCTCTAGTCGATTTCCTATTAACTGCTAAAAAGGCCTTTACAACAAAGAGCTTAATAAGTCAGTAAATGAATCAGATGTTAGGAGGACAGGAGTGTATCTGCTGGAGGGCTACTTTTCCGTGGTAACAGCATGTGGGGCTGTTTGAGTTTAAATCTCCTCTTCCCTTCTTTTCTACTTTTGGGTAGTTTCCCAGTCTGTTGTCTCATGATCACATAAGTAACTTCAAAATCTTCATTCCTGGGTGAGACCCAAATCCTGAAGTTCTTCAGTGAAAGCCCTCACTGAATGCAGTAGTAGTTATAACTGAGTGAGGACTGAGTGAAAACTGAGGAAGGACTTCAGTGCTTGGCTCTCGTTTTCTGGTGCACTGTAAAATAATTGCAAATAAAATAAAATCTCCATCAGCTCCCTTCCACCTTTATAGCAAATTCATAGTACTCCATGGAAGTCTCTACACATCCAAACATGCCCTAAAATATAGAGCAGTTTATAAAAATTACATGATAAGTTGTACAATCATACAAACTGGACAGAGCTGGAATAGTTTCAAGCAGTGAATATATTGAAGTAATAAAAAAAAACCTTTCTGACCTCACAGAGAACCAAAGGTTCTCCTGGTTTGTGGAATGGCTTTGGGACCACAGCAAACACAGCTATTACAAGCAGTAAAATACCTTTGGCAAGCTCCTCTATAAGGATACAGAAACCCCCTGAATTACAGAGGCTGCATGTCTAGTACTGATGAAACAGTAATGTGAGACCAAGGACGCAGCACTCATCAAAGACCTGCTAGTTCACTCAGTTCATTTCTGTCAGGAATGTTTCCATGGAGTATTCTTCAGCATTTATATGCTTTTGGATAATTCCAGTGATGGCGTTTTCATCAGAAATCTCCAACAGCTATCCTAGAATCTGACCAGTTCTTTAGGAAATTCTGTCCTAGTGACCAAACTGAATTTTCTTTTTACTCAATTACATCTATTATGATACTTAGCTACTCCTTACTGAATCACCCCAAACCAGTTCTTGATATCCTTCAGATACTCACAGATATTAATCAAATCACAGCTTAGCCAAGATCTACTTTACAAAAATTCTGTCTGTCTATTTATCTATCTAGTTGCCATAGAATCTGGGCTCCCTTACTGCCATATCACAGGGGAATTAAGCAGTCTCACATGAGATCTGTGCCAGGGTTGCAGGGTAAATGTTTTTTTACTGGTCACGTTGCATGTCTAATAAATGGACATTTGTGCACACAGTGAGTGTAGCCTGGTATTTTGGTTGGCTTGTATATCTAACATTGAGACCAAACAACAAAACCAGATATCTTGCCAGATCTCTTTGCCCTGCATCTAATGCTACTTCCCTTGTCATTAGTTGCCTCATTAATATGCCTTATGCGAGTGGCACCTTGATGAGCTGCAAAAGGTAGTAGGATTTAACACAGTTGAGCTGTTTTCTTTTCCTACTCTCCTGGAACTAAGCCAAGAAAATGCCATCATCTCAATGTCTGTGGTTCTCCCTTTTAATATCTCTCATTTTACATTACATCCCACTTTTGCTCCTTAGGACTGGTAAGAATTTTTTGGCTCGAGCTCTGGGAGGAGAAGGATTTTGAGAATGCTTCTTTAAAGCCATGTTCACCTTAATGTCCAAGCATCTGAGCTTGATGTGTTCTCCTTCTGGCCCTCTCACTCCCTCACAGTGTGACTGCAGCCATCCTCAGGATAAATTCTACCAAAACCAATAGATCTGTAAACTGGACTTCCTTACACCAGGGATGAATTGGCCTAGTTCTCTGTGTGTGTTTTGCTTACCATTTTTCTGAGCTATCTTTCCCTTACTCCTTATAGTGAGCCTGTGAATATCAACAGAGGCCCTAAATTATCCACCAATAATCTGCTTTCCTCCCATGGTGGCAATCATAACTCCCAGGCTTCAGACCTGCCCTTGTGTGACACCAGGAACCCAAAATGTGGGACAAGTTACATTGTTGGGTGTTGCACCATAATTTACAGGTAATGTTTTTTAACTATGAATCCTGTTTCAAAGCTTGTTTTCTCACTATGTGACTTAAGTGAACCAGTTTTTAATAAAGAAAACTGGCTCGTGCAGCCATAAAGTTCTCACGCATAGGTCATAACTCTGGCTTTCAGATCTCCACACAGACATCTACCCTTTGAACTACATTAGCAATTGCTATCCTCCCTGTGGATTAGCCACCAGAGGGAGACTCAACATACATTTTGCCAGTGGGATGTACAACGATTGTCTAGACAGCAGTGTAGTATTGGAGATGAGGAGTCCCAGGTTCTCTCCGTTGTGTTGGGAGGAAAGTGTGGTGTAGTAGACAGAGGCTAACCAAAGCACAGATATTTGGCACATTCAATCTGAAATCCAGTGTGTCTATGTGAATAAGATAGGGGTTTGCTGTAACAGAGACCTGGTTTCCAGTCCTATCTCTGCCTGAAGTAACCTTGTGAAACCTTTCCATTTATTAAATGGGAGACGAATACCTGAGTGCCTTCTAGGAATGGTTCGGGTCTTAGTCAGTAATAAGGGCTATGAAGAGCATATAAATAATAGTCGGTAGAGGTGAAATTTGAATTTATAGGCTCTTAGCTCAGTGCACGTTCCTCTAGCCGGTAGGGCTTTGTGTGGCTTTTGCTCTGTCTCATGTCTGTGGAACATTGCCTGGCTTCCTGATGGAGCAGAACAGGCAGCCTGAACCAGCCAAAAAAGAACATTGCACCCTCTCCAGTGCATTTGAAGGGTCTGGTGACAATGCTGATTCTCAAGCTGATTTTACCGGGATTAATACCATGCGGCTGTGTGGCTAGGAGAAACTTTGGAGCTGAGTGCTCGGGGTACTTGGGTTAGATTTACCTACAACTGTATATCTAGCAGACATGTACATAAGAAGCAAAGTGCTGAAAGTGCTTGTGCACAATACCATGGATGACATGCGGGTTGCATTTTTGACATGCCATCCCTTCTAGTGTGGCCTTAAAATAGAGAGAGAAATAACATGTGAAGAGAGTTTTTATCCATGAAAATAGGGGAAATGACAATTCCTACTTGCTGCTGTCCCTTAGCTGAACTTGGTCTATTGAATTAGTGCCAAGAGGCTGATGTAGCTTAGCTGGCCATCAGTTATGAAGACTACTATGTTCTGATAGAAACAAGCTGATTGCGTGCTCAGTACAGCATATGGTGTTAACATCACTCAGGGTATTTCTACCCTGCCGTTAAAAATCTGCGGCTGGCCCGTGCTAGCTGACTCTTTAACTATGGTGGAGCCCTCTCATCTCATGGGGCCTAGAGCCCGGGCTTCAGCTTGAACAACGACACCACACTCAAACAGCCCTGCGAGACAAAGTCAGCTGGCATGGCCAGCCACCAGTGTGTAACTGAAGTGTAGACATACCTCCAGACAGCAAACCTCGGAGAGGGGTCCAATCCCCCACCAGCGGATGACAGGTACAACTGAAATGAATGGCTGAAATCCCGGACAGCAGCATGCCCATGGTCAGCAGATTATGTTATTATTGTTGTGATGTGTTTTATTTGCACAGTACCCAGAGTGGGTAAGGTGTTGGGTTTCAGCAGGGGATTATTTGCGTTATTAACAAAGTCCACAATTTGCCTCATCCTTCAGAATATTTTCTGTTGTTTTGGGATCAGTATGAACCTGGAGCTGGCAGGGATCAGAGGTTTTATAAATGCCATGTTTCATGATTCCTCACACACACACGGAGAGGTTGCTCTCTCAGCATGTATCATCTCATCAGAAATCTAATCAGAAAATTCCAAACCATGAAATGAAGAGCACATTTACCGGAGTCGAGGCTACCAGACAGCAAGTGTGAAAAATTGGGAGAGGGGGATGCAGAATAAAGATGCCCATATAAGAATAAGCCCTGAATATCGGGACCATCCCTATATAATCGGGGCATCTGGTCACCCCACTAGAGACCCAAGTTATGTTGTTAAAATTCTTGATGCAGAGATCCAGGACTGTGCCAGTCTGAACTTGGGTTTGGAAAGTTTTTCTGTATCATGGAAGGGATTCTCTTCCTGTTTGTGTATTTTTCTTGGCTCCTACAACCGTGTCTGCATCTGCATTGTGATTAAAAAGTATTTAATTAGCATACAAAAATAAAATTAAAAAGTGTAATAGTTATTGTAAAAATAAAACTGTCGCAAACCACTCAGGCAAACAGTGCCCTGGGGAGTTGGTAAGCTTGGACAAGCTGGAAAAATACAACTACAACTGTAACAGCTTCTCCCAGAGGAGGTACAACAGGCTAGAAAAATAAAATTCACCATCTAGTGCAGCCAACAACCACCCTGAGGACACTGAGGCAAGAGAAATAAAACACAGATCCAAATACTCAAGCAAAGAAACCCTCCCTTCACAGGCCCCCGCCTCCACCCCCAGACCAGAAGCACAACCAGCCAGAAAACCATCAGGGAGATCAAATACCAGAAGATGTGGACAGTGGACCTGCTGCATTGAAAATCTGAAGGTTAATGAATTTAAAACCACAAGGCCTGTTCCATTCTGGGATCTCTCACTCCTGTCAGCATTGGGCTGCTCTGATTAAATGTAGCATTCTAAAAATAAGACAGAAAGATGGTGATAGACTTGGTGAGTGCTGGCTTGTTCTTTAAACAAGCATAATTCTGAGTGTGCAAAAATCCCCTCGCTATATCAGCACAGGTGCAGCATTAAGAACCCTGGCACCTGTGTCTCACTACAAACATGAGAGGTGTACTCAGAAATCAAATGCCAGAAACTTTCAGGGGTTTGACAGTATACATGTGGAGGGGCAAACAGCATCTGATAATACTGTAACAGACACATGGCACCACGGGCCTATGACCTATAGTTGAGCCATTCTGATTCTGTCCAGTAGAGAGCAGTGATATGCATTCACATTACTCAATTTATTGCAGTATATTTAATATAAGCTGCTATAGAGAAAATCAATTTTAGCTTAGGGAACCTCTGTGCTATAGATGTACTAAAATAGCACATAACAGCTATCATCATTTGAAGCAGTTTCTTGTCTTTACCTATTTTCTTACACTTACACTCATCCCTGTAGTATCTGAGTTGTTCCTGCGGTTGTTGTCTTGTCCTGCAATAATCATATCGGGCCATGAAATCTGAGAATGAATTTGGCAGCTTGTGCAGGGTCCTTTGTAAAGGCTTGCTCCAAGGTGTCCAGTCTGAAAAGCTTCGCCTTCCCTAAAATATTACATTCAAAAGCAGGGGCAGGTGTTAAGGCCTGATCCTGAAACATCTTGCGGAGTTGATATATCTTGGTCCCATCTCTATTGATTTTCATTCCTGCAGTGTGCCCAGTCTGCAGTCTCTTGATAATATATGTTGTTAGTATCTAAATGCCTCCCAACTAATCACCCTTCTTTTCCTTCTCAGGAGGTAGGAATGAATTGCTTGAATGGAATTGAAGATATGCATATAAGAGATAGAGAAGAGCTTAGTGAAGGAGACCTTTGTCAAGAGATGAGTTTTGCAATTAGTTCTGAATGCTAGGAGCCTGTGGTAATTCTTATCTCTTGTAGAAGTGAGCTTCAACTCCTTTGAAAGTTCCTTCTCCCATGCTCATGAGCTGCCCCTTATTAGATAACACTTTCATTGTTCTACTGGGATGTAGCTCTCATGGGAGGTCAGAAGTGCAGAGGGAGAGGTGATTTCTCATGTACTTAGGTCCATTCTCATGGAGGATTTTGACTATCAAGACAGAGACATCGAGATGTATTCTGCAGGGAGCCAATATAAAGAGAGGCGCATGGGAGTGATGCACTAATAGCAACTGTATGCTTAGCAGATGGGCTGTTGCATTTTGCACCAGCTGGAGTTTTTTCAGTGTGTGTGGTTTCATTCCTAGATATGAACTGAAATAATCATCCCTGAGGTCATTGATGTGTGCATTACTGTGGTCTGTCTGTGTCTGATTTGAAAGGCGCAATCTTCGGGCCAATCACAGACAGAAGTGGGTGAATTTGCTGTCATCACTTCTTGCATATCTAATAGCACTGAAGAATCCAAAAGGACCACAAGGCTGTGGAATAGCTTTATGATCAGAAGCAGATGTCCTCAGTCATGAGGATAGTGTAGAGGAGGCAAGTTCTTCCAAGAGCTTCTCTCTTTCCATCAGCATTACTTCTACCATATCCAGGGCTGGATTTAGGGACAGGCAAGGCAGGTGGTTGCTTGAAATGTCGAGCTCGGGGTGCTGTGCATGAATAAATACAGATTTACAGATTTATCATCTTATATGACAAGGATAAATCATGCATGCAAATCATACATTGAAGTTGTGAAATGGGCTACAAATGCAGTACAAAATAAGATATTCAAAAGTTTAAGAAACGGAGGAGAGGGCTGCTGGGGTGCCATTTGCTTTTTGTGTTGCCTTTATCTCATTCCAGGACCCAATCTAGCTCTACTAATAATGTAGTAATTTAAACTGCACAATTTTATATTATAGGCACTAGATATTTAAGTCCTTTCAAATTGCTATAGTAATATTTCTACTCCTCTCAAACAACAAGTGTAAATTCCTCATGGCCAGTCACTTTTTATGGATCCTTCCAGTGTTTTTGTGGATTCTAAGATCCTTGGACCCCAGCCATGAATATCAGGTTTGCAGCAACTGAATTATTTCCATGATTAAAGACAGTAAAAGACTGCAGACCTTTTTCAGAGAAATCTCTCTTGGTTGATATTGTCCTGGGCTATGTTGTATTTCACTGTGAACTAAATTGGAATTCACAGCAACGGAAAGGGTTCGTTTTAAACTCCCAGTAGAATGTTGAATGACATGATGTAGATTAGGAATTTTTCTTCCAGTATTATTGATAATCCAGTCTTTTTTCTGCATTCTGTAACTTGCTTTAGCAGAATTAATGAGAAAATACTTCTCCTTGTTAGTGGGGAAACTAACTTCTACAGTTTCAAACTACAGCCCTCTCTTAAATTTAGAATCTATCTGTCTGTCTATCTATTTCCTACCCACCTTCTTCATGGGACTATCTGTTGTATTGCTAATGTCCCACCTCCGTGGCAACTAGGAACTTTATCATCTTGGCCATTTTATCTCTTTTGTTGCCAGAGAGGCTAGTGTTATTGAAAGTGACAGGAAGGCCTGATGGCTGAGCACAAAACAAATTGTGTGTGTGTGAATTGATCTTGATAAAATAAGAACCAGCCTGGACTATTGTCCAAAACAAAAAACAGAGGTTGGAAAATGTTGCTGAAGGGAGTCGGATGCAGGGCTTTATCATAGAGAGGTGATGGCTGGAGGCCTGAGACATAAAGAGACACAGGTGAGCAAACTATGGAGCAGGAAGAGGTGCAGTTAACCTTGGAACTGTGACATGGGTAATATTTTTTCTTCTCTTCCATTTCTGCAGCCATGGGCATTTTCTGGTCCCATTCTAGAGTGGAACCGGAAGTGCCCAAATGCCACCTGATAGGTTAGTGTTCTGGGACCAGCCACAAGTAGGAAGGGCCAGAATTCTATTCTCTCAGGACTCTCAGCCTGACATCACAACTGCAGAGATTCAGATAATTTGGAGATGGATGGTTTGGAACAGCTGCCTTCAAATGGAGTTGCATCCACTCTGGACAGGCATTACATTTGGCCTTCACACTTCATACTACTAGAAATCTGAGATTTGAGTGCCAGTTTCAGTGATATATGGTGTTTCTTAATAGCTTGGATGGTGTGCAAGATCTTGGATCTTAAACTGTCACTGATCCATTGGCCCAGCAGTGCTCTGCTAGCATTGGTCTGGGACTGAATTTAGCAAGTCCTGGAACTCAGACCAGTGTAACTTTTTAGCAATTGACAAATGTGTTCTTCCTTTGCTCCAGACATTCGACTTGCCTCTGTTCATTCCCTTGTAATTGAAATCTCTCATGACACCTAGTCTGGGCTATGCGCAGACTTTTCTGACTTTCTGCAGCCATTTTTATTTCATGCTGAAACTTTGGCTCAGCCTTATAATTACAGCATTATTAATGTATTTTTATCATTTTTAATTATTTTTACATGCTGAAATTGATTCAATATGCCTGGAGCTGTCATACTAGTACATGCCTTGATTAGCTTCCAAGTTGGAGCCTTTGCACACAAAACGAAAGGAGTTACAATTGTTTTAAATCACTCTAAACTTCAGTGAGTGATTTAAATTATTGGAAGGTGTTCAAGTTTTTATAAGCCTTTGAATGGGAGCCCTGTTTGGCTTTTGGGTCTGTGCAGTGCAGCAGGGTTTAAAATGATTCGAGTGCTTGACATTTTTCCTAAGCCCCTGGACGATTGAGAAAGAAGCAGGTTTGTCGGGCAGTGCACTGTGCGGAGTCTTCGCATGAGGGGAACTGTCACGTTTTAAAGATAGTTCTAATTCTTTTAAATTGAAACATTCCTACTTTATTTAATGGACTTTAAAGGGGTTTTCTTGACTGCTTGGTAATGGGCTGGAGAGATTTCACCTCTGGGTTGGTGATTTGAATGTAGCCCAAGATCAATGGTGAATGAAAGTCATTATTCCCTGATTGCTGGTCATAGCCTGAAAGAGTTGTGATTTCAGTAGAGGGGCCAATAATTGGATCGATGCAGTGACTGAAGACGTCCTAAGTGAAATAAATTGGCGGTGTCAATCCAGTTCCTCTTGAGGAGGTCCTCATGTCCCAGAACCAGCAGACATATTTTGTATGATTGATAGCAGCCTCAGCAGAAAGGTCCAGGACTGAATACGCCCCCTCTTGGCCCTTTGTGTCGGGGCTGAGGCACATAGGGTATGTCTACACTGCCTTAGACACCCAAGGCTGGCCTGTGCCAGCTGACTCAGGCTTGCAGACTGCGGGGCAGTTTAATTACGGTGTAGGTGCGCTGGCTTGGGTTTTTAATTGCAGTGTAGACATACCCATTGATGGGCTGGGAGAAGCTTGCACTGCGTCTGCTGCAATAATTCAATATAGACAGAAGCTCGGGATCTAGAACTGTCAATGTAGCACCAACATTCACTAAAAACAAAACAACTTTGAAATTACGTGGAAGTGCTCCCACAATTGAAAATTGCTTGTGAAAAATGAACTGCTGCATGGAAGTGTAAGCCACAGCTATAGAAACTCTATTGTGACGCCAGATGGATTTGAGACAAGAACAGAACCTACAGTTCTGTGAAATATCTTGATGTGTCAGATATCAAATAGTTATTTGGACAATTTCAAAACATCTCTATTGGTAATAACTTGTGCTTGAAATTAAACCATAATTTATGAAACAGCAAGCACTACATATGCTCTCATGTTCAGCAGCTGAACATATTTTTATTTACAGCTTGAGTTCTTCTCTGAGTTGTATACATATAATTTTATGTTACCAGGCATGTTGCATGTAAACAGTTGTGCACATGAACACCTGTGTAGTAAAACATTCTAAGTGTATGCCCACTAGACCAAATTCTGCAGTTCTCTCGCAGTCAATAATACATCACTGAGATCTGTGGGTGTTGAGAGCCTTAGAAAATCAGGCAACATTTATTTATGGATTTAATAACTTAACTTAAGGCACCCAAATTTTAAAATGTTAATTCTAATGTGACACTAGCCCAAAATACAGAAGGGTAAATCTGGAGTAACTCACTGGAGAAAATGGAGTCACTATGGATTTACCTTCATGTAAATAAGAACAGAATTAGACTCCCTGTATTGTAAATGTGACTTTTTTATATTGAAAGAAACCATAGTTTGTTTATTAATAATAAGAGAAATTCTTAAGACAACCTATAATACTTTAAAAAACAGCTTTTTATATTTTAAACAAAGCATAATTCTCCTTAAAACCCCTTTTATTAAGAAGTATTTAGAACAATATTAAATATATAAACAGCCATTTTAATTAGATTATATAGTTAATGTACATTAGAGCTATGACTTATTGCAGAGTTACTGACCATGAAAACACATTTGGATCATTCCAGTCTGTAATCCCCATTTAATCCATCCCAAATCTGTCAATCAACGCAATACAATCAGGATATTTATGATCACATCAGATGAGAGATCTGGAAGAATTTCACAACTTTGCAGAGCTGCATCCAGAAAAAGAGACGGGGGGAAAAATGTTTCCACTGGCAAAATGAAGCATTGCCAGGAAAAACATAATGGTTGACTTGGCCCATGTAATTGAATTTTCTACTCAGAAGTAACTTACAAACCAACAACAGGGAAAAATTATCAATACTTGGAACATTCATAATAACAAAGCAGAGGAGTTTTACCTGGCACAGCACATTTCTTAATAATGTATATCGTTTCTAAATTTGTTCTGTGGCTTTTCCCCCTAGTGCATAGGATAATGTAAATCACCAGTGTAGAGCTGAAAGGAATCCCTTCTTGGGCCCCTTTTGCTCCTGGCATGCACTGTGGGCTGGGTTTCGGGGGCTGTAACATTTGCCAGTAGAGCTGGTCAGGAATTTTTTGATGCAAAATATTGATTTGTTGAAACCAAAACTTTTTGTGGGGAAGGGTTGGTTTTGAGCAATTTACAAAAAACAAAACAAAACATAATCTGGAAAAAAGGTTTCAAAATTGTGGAAAAAGAGTGTTTCAACATTTTCTAAACACAACATTTCAGTTTGCTAGTTCAAAATGAATTTTTCTTTAGAAATGTAAGCTAATTAGAGTAAAATAAAATTAAATGGTGGTTGAAATTGAAATGAAGTGTTTCAAAATGATCAAAACGAAACATTTCAATTAACCTGAACTGATTTGGGGGCGGGGCGGGGTCACTTCACAAATTTTTTTGAGCATTTGACTTTTTGTTGAGACTCAGGGTGGAAAAAAATGTCAATATCTTACAAGTTTTCAGGGGACAGGAAAACCATTTCTTGCCTAGGTCTACTCTTCCGTACAGGGATCATGTCCTCCTATGCATCCGTGTACAATAAGGCCCCAATTCTGATTGAAACCTCTAGGCACCTATGTAATAAAAACAATAATAATCAGCGGGGTGGAATGCTTTTAAGTGTGAAAGTCCCATGACAACATTGACATTGTATGGTAACAAAGACACAGGGTAGCACTGAAGGTGTCTTATACCCTTTGTACCTGGCATGCTAAGCTGTAGACAAGAGGCATATTTTGAGCTGTCAGAGATAAATGGTCAGTAATTCTTTAGGGAAACTCAGTGGGTGCCTTACAGGATATTTCATTACACTCCATTTTTAAAAGCATTTTTAATGGAAAATAAATGTATAAATAGAAACATTCTATGAAGAGAACAACAAAAATGAGCAGCGTTTGCAAAATAAGATGTGTAAGGACCAAACTGGAGAATAGGATACTGAACAGAGACTTGAGAAAAACATGTGCAGCGCACGCACACACATTCACACACGGATATTAGCCCTCATACTTCGTAGCATAACCCAACCACTAATTGATAGGGGGTAGGAAACAACTTGATCTCTGGGTAGATTAGTCTATTCCTGTCCACTTTAGGGTTTCTTATGTCTTTCTCTGCAGCAGCTAGTATTGGCTGTCATGCTGTGTGGACTGGCCTATGACTGTGAGTGCCAACCTCAGGGCAGACTGTCAAAAAGCAAGGGAGACTCCCCAGATTGGTTCTATAATTAGATTTCACCAACCCAGTAACAAATGTGAACTCCTAAAGCACTATAACAATCTCATCATGGAGTCACAGACAGTCCCCTAGGGCAATCCAGTCTATCCTCCCACCCAGGCAAGTGGACTCAGTGATAGTTGGATGCCGTACACCAAAGATTACACAAGATATAGGTTGCTTCCAGTCCCAGTAGACCAGTCACTTATCCCAGGTTAGTTTGTACCTCAGATCTCACACCAAACACAACCCTTGTAGCCAATTCTATCGTAAACTAACTAAGGATTTATTAACTAGGAAAAAGAAAGGAGAGAGTTATTTACAGGTTAAGCAGGCAAACATATATACACAAATGAGTTACAGTTCTAACAGGTGGCAGAGTTGTAGTAATCTGTCAGCGCTGGATGTCTTTTAGGGCTAACCCATGCCAAACAGCATGGGGATCTCTTGCTTATGTTTAGGAATCTTTGCCCCTTAGAGTCCAGACAGCATGAAAAATGCAGTTTCTCCTTGTCAGGGATTTTTATGCCCTCTAGCTCAGAGTCCAAACTGATGGGATGAGTTCGTGCGTAGGTCTTCCCTTCCTGGAGGGAGTTAAGAATGCAGTCACTAGGGTCTCTGTCCTTCGATGATACACAATATCTCGTTTGCTTTCAGTGGGTCATCTTGTGTGCGGGACAAGCACTTTACCTTAATTAGCACTTCTTTTCCTGTTTGTGAGTTACACAAGTGAAGAGGTTTACAATGCAAACACTCAATATAACTTTTTCTATGGGCTATAGATGGTATACATGCAGCATCCTACAAACATTTCATAAGGTCTGAACACATTCTTAGCAACGTCACATCTAATATATGTTTTTATAATGCTAACACACAGGTACATCAGAAGGGTTTCCAGCTATGCATTTGTAAGTGTTCAGTGAGGCCTGGGGCTTTGGCATGAGCTGGCACCTGATCTGCCAGTGTCACACTGGCAACTGTCAGAGACAGCATAATGCCTGGAGCTCATCCAATATGATGATTGCCGTGTTCTTGTCCTATTTGTAATTCAAAGCATGGAGAATGTTCTAGGTACCTTACATATTATATGCACAGATACTTTTGCTGCCCTGCAGAGTTTACTTATGTAATCTAATGCAGCAAGAAGCCCATATTCCTGTTTGCTGCCATTACCTTACTAGCTCGCTGCTGAGGATTTTTTTATTAAAAGACTCTTTCCATTTAAAAAAGAATAATTTCTGTGAAAGGTAAGATCATTGAGGGCCTGATCCTGTGAGGTGTTGAGCATTTTGGCCATGATCCAACAAAGCATTTAAGCACGTGCTTAACTGCAGACATGCGAGTAATCCTATTGATGTCAATGCTTTACAGGATTAAAGCCAGAGTGCTCAGTGGAGCACCTTGATGATCGAGCCATTGATTGGCCACCACTGTATATGTATATAAAACCATACTGTAAAGAAAACAAGAGTCAGTTATTCTTGGTGGTTGATGGGACAGAGCCAGAAGTAATGTGCTTAGTAGAGAAAATTCACATCCAAGTTTTGCATCTGGTTGCTCAGATCAGCACTTACGTACACAACCAGGCTATTTACAGGCCTAAGTAGTGACTGGAGTGTTTTAAGAAATGTAATAAATCCTTTTGTCCCTGCCAGCTGATGATTAGGTCCTCAGATTGACCAGAGCCAGTTAGTGGATTTTCTGCCTTCACGGCTGGACTGTTGTAAGCATAGATTTCATGCTTCCCCACTCTGTTACAATTTGACTTAAGTCTCCTATATCCTGCAGACTGCACCTCCTGCAGGTGGGCTGAGGAAAGCCTTTTCCTGACTGGACTCTACTAATTGGAGCTGTGCTGAGCTCATTTCATTAAGATGTCATTTTCTCAACAGCCTGCCAAGCTGAAGTTTGAGCTGGTGTTTGGCTAACTCCCCATCTCACGATTATTGGGCGCCCTGGAGATTGCCATAAAAGAACGAGCATGCTGAGATTTCTCAGGGACATTTATGAGGCCTATTTTTGCAGGTCGTATGTCAGATATCTCTGCCCTAGAAAGTGGAACCTCAAGATCGTTCTTAGAACAAAAAATGGACAACTGTAAAGAAAAATTACAGTTTTGTTTTGTTTTTGTTTTTAAATGGAGAAATAAAAACTAAAGAACAGACAGCAGGACAATCAGTGGCCTCTCTGCTTCACCAACAACCATCTGATAAAGAGATTCAATCAACACCAGTGGTTTTTTCTGATAGCAATAAAATCCTTGGAATGGGGCATTGTCACAGGATTAGTTTCTTGCTTGTAAAATAAATATCTTGGTTTTGCCTTAGCATTTATTTAGCAGCATGAGGCCATTATCTTGTGGACAATACTCTGTTTCATTGATACCATTTCTGATATCAGAGCTTCTGTACAACCGCCAATTGTCTTCACTAAACTTTATCCAAGCCCTGATTTTTATAGGACATCTTTTTTTATTTCCTTCCTTTTATTTACTCTGCAAATTAAAGCTGCAATAATTTAATTTTAACTGAGTATCAAAATAAATTTCTAAATGTAATTGAGAGGTCAGGTCTGTTGCATCCTTGTAGTGTCACATCACTCCTCCCTTGAGAAAATGACACCACTCCACAGCAGTTTGTTTCTATTGGAATAACATGGTGGTTGTGTATGTACTTTCCCAAGAATGTCAGTGCTTCATTGGTTCTGTCCATGTCCTGAAAAGCTAATGTGGCACAAATAAAGTGTGGCAAATGGCTTCATGGAAAGCAGATGTGAGTGGACTCCTACCAAGGTTTTATGGGACTTCAAAGCTTGAAAGAAAGAGCTGAACAAAATATTCAGCTCTGCCAAATCGTCACTGCTCTTGATGAAAGAGCAAAAGTGAGGAAGAAAAAGAAAATCTGGCTCCTTACTTTAATTTTCTGCTGGCCTAAGGCAAGACTTTTGGAAGGAAGGAATTACAAGCAAACATGGAGATGGAGAGGCTGATGAGACGGAGACTAACTGCTAATGTTGAATAAAGGGAATTCTTCTTGTTCTTATTAAGTGAATCTTCAGGTTGATCTGGTTTATCAGAGAACTGAGTTACAAAATATGAATGTTGTTGTACCCATGTTGGCCCCAGGATATTAGAGAGACAAGGTGGATGAGATAATATTTTTTATTGGACCAACTTCTGTTGGAGAGAGAGATGGGCTTTTGAGCTGACACAGAGCTTCTCTTCTCTTCTCTTCTCTTCAGGTCTGGGAAATTTACTCAGGGCATGTCTACGCTTAAAATGCTGCATTGGTGCAGCTGTGTCACTATAGCACTTCAATGAAGATGGTTTAAGCCAAGTCGAGAGGTGGTAGCTGTGTGGTTGAGAGAAGCTCTTCTGCTGACATAGCATACATAGCATACTGTCCATACAGGGGATTAGGTAGGGATAACTACATCACGCAGGGGTGAGGATTTTTCACAGCTGACCAGACCTCAGTGTCACAGCTAAATACTAGATGGAACAGATTATTTAGCATGGGTTGTTAACACATATTTCAGGAACCATTAAAGGTGAAATGGCCCGTTAACACCCCTCCACTCAGAGGGAGAATGTCAGGGTGGGGGGAAGCAACTGGGAGGGGGTTATTTGTGGGTTATAGTTTGTTGTAATAAGCCCTAAGTCCAGTGTCTCTATTCAGTCCATGATTTTCAGTATCTAGCAAAGTTATGAATTTAGGCTCCCAGGCTTGTCTTTTGAAAGTGTTGTGCAGGTTTCCTTTGAGGAAGATGTCTGGTAGGTCAGATATAGAGTGATCACGTTGTGAAAATGTGTTCAGCCACAGGTGATATGGTGTTTTTGTTTTTTATCATTTCCATGAAAGTTCATTTGAGATTGTAGTGTTTGTCTGAGTTCACCCACACAGTTGCTATTGGGGCATTTAGTGCACAGGATGAGGTAAACCATATGTTGTGATAGGTATATGTAGGACTCATGGATCTTGAAAGGTATGTCGCAGAGGGTATTGGTCATTGTAGCAATGGAGATATGTCTGCAAGTTTTGCATCTTTTCTGGCAGGGTCTGGTGCCATTTTGAGATGGTGTGTCCTGGTCTGTGTGGAGCTTGCCTCTGATGATGAGCTTGGAGAGGTTGGGCTGAAGGTCAGAAGAGAAGCTTAGAAAAAAATTATTTCAGGATGGGGCAGTGTATCTATGGGTATGTGGCTGATTGATGATGCCCCCTAGGGGTTCCAGTGTGGTGTGGTAGGTGACAGCTAGGTGTGTGCAGGCGGGGGGGCAGGGATTTATTTCTTTAGAAAATATGAGCACAGTTTCAAAAAGCAGTCTTACACTTGCACACATGCTTTTTTTGAGCAGTGCCACTACGACATGCACACAGGTTTAGTGCATGCAAATTCTATCATTTGCACATGCTTAGTTAGTGCTTTAAAGGTGCCAAGTACACAGGTGTTTTGCACATATGCAAAGGGCGGCTGAGTTGTGGACACATTGAAAATTTGGCCCTGCATATGAACATGACAGAAGCAGTTCAGACCTTGAAAGCAGTTTTCTAAGACAAATAGTAATTTGGGACTGGTTTAGGATTGGTGTAGAACACTGATAATGGAATCTGACAGAGAAAAGCCTACTCAGAAAATAAGGGTAATTCATTCCCATTGGTTCCAGTATTGGTTCCTCTATAGGACAAAAACATACAGAACAAGGAGAGATTTTTCTTTTCTTTCTTTCTTTCCAGATAGTGTGTGAAGATGTTATTGAGTCTCCGTCTCTTTTCAAAACTCATCTGAAAACGTATCTTTTCTACCTGCCAGACTCACTTTGGTCTATCTTGTTTACCTACTGGTTTGTCTTTCTTGTCTGTATGACTTTGTTGAGACCATACCCAAAACAGTACTGTCTGTTCTGGGCACCTCAGAACCTGAAAGTGTAAATGAAGTGGAGGGAGTTCAGAGAAGAGCAACAAAAATGATTAGATGCCAGATAAATTGACATATAGGAGGAAAAATTCACAGAAGCAAAATATCTGCAGTTTGGCTAAATAGGAGCTAAGTGTCCTGACTTCCAGCCAGTTCCTCTCTTCTCTGGTTTGGCAAGGGGCAGTATGAGACTTGTCTAGAAATATTTAAAGAATGTAAACACCAAGGAGGTGAATTGTGTTGGGTAGTTCAACTAGAACAAGGACAAAATTTAAGCTGGATAGTCAGGACAAACTTCCTGAGGGTCAGATGTGAAAGTCTCTCAAGATGGAAGTCTTAGCACTTGGAATTAAACTCGACAAAGCACTAGAGAATACACTGCAGGGAACAATCCTATATTTGAATTGGCGAGGGACAGGTCTAGAGCAGGGGTCCCCAGCCACCGGTCCGCGGACCAGGACCGGGCCGTTGGGGGTTTTTTGCCGGTCCGCGGCGCCGCCGCAGACCAGCACTAAACACTGACAGTGTGCTCTGCTCTGCGGCGGCTCAGAGCACACTGTGTGGGGCGGGGCAGCGGTCTGGCCTCAGTAGACGCGGCTCCCGGCAGAGAACATTATGCGGGGCGTGCCGGGGTGGGGCAGCGGGCTGGCCTCAGTGACTAAACTCCAACCCCCTCCATAACCCCGCCCCCATATGACCAAAGCCCCGCCCCTGCCCCACCCCCACCCCGCCCTGCCGGGCCATGGAAAAATACTCTTGCTTGAAGCCGGTCCCTGGTGCAAAAAAGGTTGGGGACCACTGGTCTAGAGGACGAAATTAGAGCAGGTTAGAAAATAGGAGAAAAATCAGGAAAAAAAATCAAAATAATTTAATATTTCTTCTCAAAATTTAATTCTTGCTGAAATTTCAAACTGGCTGTACCCCTAAAAAATCTATTCCATCTCTAATGTCTTTGATTCTGCCTTGTAATTTCTTTCTTCCTCTGCTCTTATTTAACCCAGTCTATCAAGTTGCACTTGGCTTGTATTGAGGTCACTATACAAAATAAAGCCGTGCTATATCATATTAGCACCTAAATTACTTACAATAGTGAATCCCCTTTATAGGCAGCCAAGATGTCACGATTCCCACCTCTTTCCTCTCAGCTCTGGTTTGTTAAGGGGCAGCATAAGCCATTCACTGTCAACATGTCCCTAGTCAAGTCTGGGATGGGATGCCTGAGAATGCAGCCATTTCGCTGTGTTGGGGTTAACTGCCTGCTGCATGGGGTCGATTAGGGATGTGATGAAGCATAAATAGCTGTTCCAGCTGAATGCAGCCAGAAGGAAATGGGAATGTCCCCAAAACAGGCATGTTCCTGACTGTTGGATGTTCTGAGCCTGGTCTCCGGGGAAGCCCTGAGGTAGCTACTGAACAATCACAGCCCCAAATAAAATTGCAGTTTGTGTCATTTGAAGGTTGGGACCTAATATCGGATTCCTGGCTATATATTCTTCCATGACTCCCTGCCTTTGCACACCCATGCACACTAGCTGATTTAAAAAAAAGCCTTACACCCTGCGTCCAACCTCCATTTCTGTGACTGGGAGGAAGCTTGGAGTTTCTTCCTTCAAGTTTCCTTGTTTTCTGTGAGATCCGAGCTTCAGTTATTTCAGGAATGTTGTAAGTCTTTTCGTCTTCTGCAGTGTCAAATGTAATTAAATTGTCTCTATAAGTGAATGTATGTTTCATATCTAATGCTGTCTAATCAAAACAGCAGAGGGTCAGAGTTCTGGAGTATTCTGGAGGACAGAACTCTCATACACATCTCAACATTTCATAGAATCACATAAATGTCAGGCTGGACGGGACCTTGAGAAATCAGCAAGTCCAGCCCCCTTGCGCAGAGGTAGGGCCACATAAACCGAGACCTGTTCTTAAAAATCTCCAGTGACGGGGATTCCACGACCTTCCTTGGAAGCCTATTCCAGAGCTTAACTATCCTTATAATTAGAGAGAGTTTCCTAATATCCAACCTAAATTTCCCTTGCCGCTGATTAAGCCCGTTACTTCTTTTCCTAGCTCTTGTTCTCAGGTCCCCTCCCATCCCCAGTCTTTTCTCAGGACTAAGCAGACCCAGGTTTTTAAGCTCTCCTTATAAGTCAAGTTTTCTAAACTTTTTATCGTTTTTGTTGCTTTCTCTCCAGTTAGTCCTCATCTTTCCTAAAGTGTGGCACCCAGAACTGGACACATTACTCCAGCTGATACCTCACTCCTACCAAGTAGAGCAGACCAGTTATCTCCCCTGTCTTACGTATGCCACTCCTGTTAACATACATCCCGTTCCCTATCACCTTCTGGCCTCCAGATATTCTTTTCTGTGCTCTCAAGTTATCCTTTCCCCAACTAGCTCATCTTCCATATTCCTTCTCCATCCACTAAAGGGCAGACATATTTGGTTACTATTATTCCTATTGGCCCTGAGTTAAGTGTGCAATTACATGCCTGATTCATGCAGGTTTTTTAACTGCACATGCAGATCAGATAACTGTCTGCTGAAATCACTAGTTAGCTGCATACCTCATTTCTGTGAGCAGATTAACTGTGGACGTACATATTTTGGGTGTGCAGTTGTGTTCCTAGTTTTTTGTTTTTAACTGAGTCTCACTTGAAGCTTAGGCTGGGTTTGCCAAAAGGCCTGTTAATCTTGATCAGTCTGTTGGTGCATTGACCCAAGTTTTAGGTGTAATGATGCCCCAAGTGTGGTGAATTTTATCTAGTTGAGGTCCCCAGTCATAAAACTCACTAAGAAGGAAATTAAGTTTAGTGTCCCCAAGAACAAGAAAATGGAGCAACAGAAGTGCCAATGCAATGTGCAGGAGGCTGAATAGCCAAGTGGAGAAAATGTGGCACTTGGCAGTCTCTAAGCTGATGTATCCATTCTTTTCAGGGCTTTCAGGCTGTGTTTGTTTGTTGCTGTCTGATGAAACCTCCATCCCAGCCTGCCCTTTTTTCCCCCCAGTGCTGACAGTAAGTGGAGAAATGCGGAATTCATTCATTTGCCTGCATTCCCTTTGATGTCCATCACTAAAAGCTCTATTGTTTTACTAGCTGTTAATGTGGCATTGGGGAATTCTGCTCTGTTGAGTGGGGTTGAGAGTGTGTGCAGGGGAGACCCTTCCTGGTAAGCTGTCACTTTTAAAGGTATCACAAGCTTCATTCTGCAAACAGAACTGAAAGCTCCAGTATTATGGGTTGAGTGTGTAGCTGCTGAGAGCGCAGAACTCCCTGTAAAGTCAATAGAGGTCCTGCAGAATGAGACCATGGTAAGGTCTGTTTCCTAGCTACACATCTTGATATTCTCTGTGGGTTATTACACGAGGCAGAGGAGCACTGCTGAATTATAGAGCATGGACCATTGGCTGCTTCAAGAATCCAGCCATTCAAATTTCACTGAATTGACTGGATGCTGATCCTAGGTATCACAGGTACCACAGAAGACTTAAACCATGGGTTCTCATGCTTGGGGGTTGGGACCCCTCAAGGGGTTGTGAGGTTATTATGGGGGGAGTCACGAGCTGTCAGCCCCTGCACACGTTGTGGCTGTGCCTGTCAGCCCTGTGTATGGCTGATAGGCGGAGCCCTTCAGAGCTGGGTGACCAGAGAGCAGCAGCTGCCACAGGGCGCTCTGAAGGCAGCACCACCTCCAGAAGCAGCACAGAAGTAAGGGTGGCATGGCATGGAGGGGGGTGGAATGGCATGGGGGGGTCATCACTTTTTGGGGGGGGTCATCGCAGTCTGAAATATTTTCAAAGGGGGTCCCAGCAAAAAAAATCTGAGAATCCCTGACTTAAACAAACAAGGAAACTCCCTCCTACTCCTGAAGTATTAATTTTGATGAGGGATGGATGGATGTGGTGGAGTTGAGGTTTCAAAATGCACTAAACTATTTTTGTGGTGTTTGCAGAATTTCCATCTTGGGCATTCTTGGCAAGTCCCCCACCATAGAGTAGGATAGTACTTATGCAACCCACCTTGGAGTGTTCAAACTATTTTTTCCTGTAAATTAAACCCTTTGAGCCAGATTCTCAGCTGAGAAATGGCACTACAAGGAAGCCACTTATGGCCTTCTGATCCCGAGGTCCGTTTTACATCAGCCCTGCCTCTGCGTAAATTACAACAGTTTACCAATGAATCTTGAAGTACAGCCTGTCTGTGCCCCTTTCCTGCTCCTTCTTTAATATGCTGCCTTTACCAAGGGCTGTAAGAGGGGGCTGGCTGCTTTCTGGGGACTCTTCCAGCAGGTGAGATCCAGTAGCTTTCCACACCCTTGCGCCATGGGCCAGAGAATCTAGCCCATGACTTTTAAAGGCGATTCAGTTATTAAACAGCAACATATTTTTATAACTAAATGGAAACCTGTGCTATAATAATAATAGTCTACTAATATATACTTTCAAACTATAAGAGACTGTCTTCACTTGCCTTTTTACAGCACTGATCACATTGTCAGTTAGCAAATGATGAACATAACGTAACATATGCTATCTATATATAACACATCACAGCAAATACTAACATTTAACATTTGTATAACAGGTTGCTTTTCAACTATATCTACAAACATCTACTTTGAGAGTTAAAAGAACTTCCCAAAGTTGGGCTCAATTTTATAATTACCTACCTAGGCCTGTATAAAGCTACCAAAAATATTAGCGTTGTCTACTTTGCATCCATAGTTTGAGGCAGGGATCCCGTCTGAAATCACAGACTAAAGCCTTGTTTGCATACAAATATTGTTCTACTTCAGCTGTTAGAACAGTACAGTCCCTCCCTCCATGTGGATGTAATTATACTGGAGCAAATATGATGTATGGGTAGGAGAATAATCTATACTAGTACAAGACATGTTTATATCAGTACAACTGTGTCCACACTAGGTGTATACAAGGGCAACTTTTTCAATACAAAATTACTCCCCTAGACAGCCTAGTTTTACCCATATTCCGAGAAAGGGCACTGCTGATACCTGGGGTAGCTGACACCTGTCTGTAAACTCACCGCTGCCTTCATTGACCCAATTGCCATTTGCCCTACTTTGAGAATCTCAGCCTCAGTCCACTTCTAAATAAATCGTGGAGAGAGAGTTGTCTGTATGAACCCTATCCTGCATGATGCTAAGTGCTCTCAAAGTCGATGAAAATTAAGAGTACTCAGCTCCTTACGAGATCAGTCTCAATTTCTGTTAGCTTGGCCTATGCAATAATTTTTAATTCAACTATAAAAGGGAGGTTGTACATAAAAGTGTCACTAAAGGCAATAAAGTTACATGATTATAAGATATTACAACAAGGTCTGTGACTTCCATGAAATTCTTGAGGGTGATACAATTTTTTTCCCCTGCCAACAAAAATATTGGGTGAGTCCAGAAATATCATAAATAACTCTAGATTATTTCCAAGGGCTGCGTCAACCATTTATTTAATTAAAAATGAAAACAACGGGGGTAAATAAATAAACACATAAATAACTAAAATAGTTATGCCACATTTCTTAAAGAGAGGGGTGTTAGTGGGTAATTCCACTCTGTCACATAATTCCCCTTTCATTTTCATTTAGATATGCTCTTCTTCTTCAATTCCTGGTATATATTGCTGTATAGTATTGCTCTGCCCTGTCAAACACTTTGCTTCACCTCAGAGGTTGTTGCATTTCTGTGGCAAACAAAGCTTTAAATCTAAGGTCAGTAGTCTCTTTTTATGATAAAGAAGAAAGAAAAGGAATGTGAAAAAGGAGAGCTGAGTTACCAGGAGGGGAGCATATGTCCAGCTAGCTGTTTGCTTTAGGGTTCAATGCCTGAGAGAAAAAAAACAACCAGATGCTTTCAAATTTATCTTTGTTGCTCTGTAGTGTATATATTATTTGCCATAAGAAGATGTTTTAGTTAGGAATGCCATCTGTTCTTTTCAGGTCGGTCTTGATTTGTCACATAGATTCTTTGGTGACTGGCACTCTGTAACTAGCACAGATAGATTAGACAGACAGAAAATGTTGGATTTCCAATTCTGCCTATGAGCACTGGCACAGGGCCTGATCTGTGAAGTTAGAGTCTGTCCATTGACTATGGTGGGCTTTGAACCAGGCCCACAGTATGTATGCTGGTTAGTGTGTAGGTTAGCTTTGAACAACATATATTCACCTAGTTCCTCATTTTTTTAAGGACTGGACCTAAACTGCTGGCACGAAATACGCACATACACCGGTACTTGCACGCACAATGTGCACTTGTGCAAATGAGATGGGAAACCGAGCAGGAAAAAGGGCACAAGGACGTGCAGTGACGTGTGTGTATGTGTGTATCTGGAGCTTAGAGGCACAATTGCCTGGGCTTGAACGTGCTGCCGCTGCAGCTCAGTTCTCAGAAGGGAGTGTTCTTTGGGAATTTGGCCATGATGTGCTTGTAGCACCTTTAAAATAAACTAACCTGGCTGACGAGTGGAGTCTGCCTACGGCTGTTTATCACTTTGCCCTGTTGGCAGATGTGGAGGATCTCACCAGAAGCCATCTGTCACCGAATTCTGCTACTTGGCAAGAGCACAATGCAGCCAAGGGCGGGAGATATCTCCTGGTAAATATAAACAGGAAAGCAAGCCCGGCCCACTGACAGATTCCTGCTGCTATCTGCGGGGCACCATTTTTATTTACCTAGCATCTGTTTGATTTACTCCTCACTAACACAGCTTGATTAGTCTATCATTACAGCTTTTTTCTCTGCCTGGCTTTCCCAGTTCCTTATTTTCCACGTTAGTCAGAAACGAAGTAAAGAGAAAGGCAGAGATTCTATTTTTTTTCTTAAATATCCGATGGATCCCATAAGAACTATTTCCCAAAGTAACACAGTGATTTACCAAACCGTCTGTCTGCATTGCTAAACAAGGTGCCTTTCGTGATGAAATAATATTCCATTTGGCTGGAGACTGACAGACCTTCTTCCTCTGACTTAGAACTGCTGACTTAGAACTTCCTGAAAACCAAGGGATATAAGTCTCCCAAAAATTTTCCAGTGGCAGAAAGGTCATGAGGAGCTTGTTCGCTAACATCCATAGCACAGGAGCTTACAATTGATTTGCTCTGGTGTGCCCTCACCTATGGTATGCCTGTCACACAGTCAAGAGCAGCAGTGGGCCAGGGCAGAGGGGAACCAGAGAAAATAAAGGCGAGATCAAAATTTGCTTTTCTAGAGCACCTTTTAAAACCCAAATGCCCCTGTAGTACTTACAAAGCAACTAGTTAGGGGACAAATACGATGACACCCTCATTTTAGGCCTTGATTCAGCAAAGCTTTTAACGGGACTTCCGTGGGACTTAAGCATGTGATCTAAGCGAAGCCAGCGTTTATATGCTTTGCTGAACTGGAGCCGTCCATTTGAAAAGTGTGGCCACACTGCAGTCTTTCCATGGTTTATGCTTCCTGACCTCAGATCTGCGGAGAGGTACATTTGCTGGACTGTTGATATAGATCTAAACACAACAGACACTGTGCAATAAGCTGTTTCCAAATTTCTAAATAACCATGAGGCTTGATCCCACTCATAATGATAGGTGCATTCCTGTCAGAGTGAATGGAACTAGTCACATGAGCCAGGGTGGCAAGATCTGGTCCAAAGGAAATACTTGTAAACAGCAAAAGAGCACAATAATATTGTAATACTGTGATATGAGATGCGCTGACTTCGTTATATGGTCATAGTGTTTCTATCATAACAATAATGGGACAGATTTTCAGACAAGGTATCTGTGCAGCTGCACACCTAATTTTCACATGCAATTCCTGTTTTTGCTTGTACAAATTGGGTAATTAGTGCAGTGTGTGAAATTACTCAATGTGCATTTTCATTTGCTGAAATTGCAGGTGCAAATTTGGGGCTCATTTTGGGCACACAGTTACACATATGAAAAAGCAAAAGCTGGCCCAATCATTTCATCCACCTGCGCTGGCATATTCCTCTCCCTTGGGCACGAAGCTGAGAACTCTGCCCCCACTTATCTGTTAGAAAACCATTTCTCTGATGCTTTATTATTGCACAGGCAGAAAAATCGACCCCATCATTTTGGTGGCACCCACTGTATTTCCCCAACCACAACCCAACTTTTGAGAGCATCTTATCATGGGAGCTAAATGGGCAGCCTGCTTCAAGGCTCCTGTTAATGCTGCCCAATTGACTAGCTAGGAGAGTGTATGTGCTAATTTATGATGGTATCTCATTTCCAAGACATAAACAGTCATCAGCAGCATGGGAATTGAGTCATTCTTAAACCCACGTTGCCCTGGGTGCAGCAGTGACCTCTCTGGTCAGGTTTCCTGGTTGGGTGCACAAACCCTATTTCTAGAACAGAGTTACGTGTTTTGTTTTTCAGTCAATAAATTATCTCCATCCCGCTTGTCCCTGTTGAGAGAAAGCTCCCATACACTCAGCCTCTCAGCTATTGAGGATGCTGTTCTCTTTGAGCACCATCAAGCAGATGATCAGTGCTTTCTTGCAGGAATGCCTGGCTCATTTCCTCAACATTTACTTTCAAACAGAGGTTTGAAAGCTTAGGGTTGAGCCATATCCCATATTTCCATTTGATGATTTTTGGGGGAAATGCTTTGAGTTTAATGCAGACATTTACCCCAAATAATACTCTGCAGAACTATTTGTTTCATCAAATTTATATTAGCCATAGAACAGTTTTAAGTTATTGCCCTCCCACAGGGGTGAAAGTGAAGAGATATTTTCAGCTAATCAAAATGTTTTATTTCACCTTCTGGAAGCTGGTCAAACCCAAGAGATCAAAGATTAACAAAAACCCCTGACTTTTATGTCTTCTAAAATTGTTCCCTGCCTTATTGTCATGTCTAAGGGAATCTGAAACCTTGTTTCTAAATGTACCATAAACGTTTTGCACAGCACAGTGGCAATTCCATCAGGATAGAAGTATATGGTGTCTCTCCACAGGGCTAAAACTCAGAGTTCAAGAGTTACGTTTGTATTTACTATGTAACGTCAAGAACTGATAAAAAGGAACTTTTTAAAAAAGGGGTCCAAAAGTTCACACTTCTGGCTTTAGGGAGAAAACAGAATAGAGTTATCCTGAGTGTATGTTACCTGCCCAACCAGAGAAAATGCTACAGTACAGCCACTGGGTTTCCCCTTTGAAAAATATTCAGACAGTGTTTTTTTTTCTCTCTCTCTCTCTCTCTATTTTTTTTTTTTTTTTTTACTTCTGCGGCTACTGTTTAGGGTTTGTGAAGTAAATTGAAGGCAAGCCCAAGTATTTCAAAGGCGAAGGTTAGGTATTTCCTGTGTGCAGCTTAAATTCTAATTACATCAAAGTATCCATGTAAGGTTTCTCCATGGAGACCGTGCCACTGGACTGTATATTTAAGCAAAAGGCAAAGACTGGAACGAGTTCCAGATTTTTTTTCCTTTCAAAGAATTTGCAGCAAATCAAGGTAATAAAGTTAAAAACGGCCCATGGTTCTGTGAGATGTGAGGTAGCAGTGACTCCACAAGGGTGGGAAATCTGTATTGCACCAAGCTTGTGTTTACAAATTCTTCCCTCTAATTAACTTTAGGCTTTTTCATCATAATAAAAGTACTTCTTATGGGCTAAACTGTTGCAAGAGATATGTCCAGCCCCCATTGTTACAGGCACAAATGCACTCTGCCAAATCTATACTGGCATATTTGGGTCCAGAGAGTGAATTGCGAGTGTACATCTGAAACTTGTGCTTCTGGCTACCTGTTTGCATCAACTGTTAGTTAGTCAGGGTGCAAGTGCTAGGCCTGCATCCGGATTCTGGATGCAATTTTCACACGCAAAAATGACAGCAGGCTCCAGCCTTTCTAGAAAATTTGGCCCTTCATATATCATGAAACTGTTCCATGGAGGCAGTCAGGAAGGAACTAGCCTTGTGAAATGCTGAGAGGCTGCAACTGTCACTGAAGTTACTGAGAGTTGGTACTGAGACGCTTAGCACCTTGCAGGATCAGACCCTAAGCATCCAATTCCAAAGGCTTTAGCTAGGGCTTATCCAGGCAAAACTCCTCCTGACTTCAATGGGAGGTTTGACTGGAGTAAGAACTAAGTAAGGACTTTCCCAGCCCTAAGTGCTTTCACAGTCTCTGAAGTTGTCACAGTTACAACTGGCCATATTTCTGGATGGAGAGAAAAACTATGATGTATTTGATGCATCTTGAATGATGACAGTGGAGGTGACAACTGCCTCTGTTCAATGCCTTCTTTTAACAGACAAGGTCTCTCTTCTTGACCCACTTCACCAACATGTGCTTGCTTGTTTCTTTTACACTGCATGTCTAGTGACTTTTCCTTCCTCCCCCACTCACAACCCTCAGCTCCTTTCCTGCGGGAAAGATTAGGAAGTATAGGAAGTCTTCTGTGCTAAAAGACGTCCCTAGCCAAAATAAACACAGGTCAGAAGATTAGGCTTCATCAGAACTTTAAATCTGACCCAAGCTAAACAAATGAGCTGTCATGCATTGGTAAAAGTTCCTGTATGAGTGAACTGGTATGACTGCAAAAATGGTTAAAGCAGAAAATAGGTTTTGCAATGTGAAAGTTTTAAATTTTGTTTTTATCGCCACATTCCTCAAAGTCAAGACTCATATTTAGCTTCGAATGTCACAAATTTTGTGTGCTGGCCTCACTCACCGCTATGCAAACATGCTTACCGAGGCACAGGGCAGCAGCAAAACAGCATCACGGGATTATCCCGCTCTGGAGATTCCATGCGACACTTAAAGCAAGGCATTAAGGAATATCCCATCTCAGTCTGAACTTTGAATTTCTTCAAACATCCTGTCACTGTTGGGAGTTTGCGACAGGATCTTTGAATTATGGGGCTGGTTTTTCAAACCTAATGGTGTGCAATTACCTACACAAAATGCACGCACCATCGCACAGACAGTGCAGACCAGAGCACATGACAATTAGGTAATTGCTCACGCAGATGGTTAATTATGGTTATTTATGGGGGGAATGACTCAATTTGCACAGGAAGGGGCAGAGGGTAATTTTCACAGAGAACTAAGAATATGCTTGCTTGTGTGGAGTGAAGCATTGTGCTATGGTCAGATCACAGCAAGTAGGACTCCTGGGCTCCATACCTGGTGCTGCCACTGCCTTGTTTTGTGACTTTGGATACATCACGTCACCTTTGTGTACCTCAGCTTCCACATGTGTAAAACTGGGACAATAATGATCTCCCTCATGGAAGTTCTCAGAGCCATGGTTAAGGTTTGTAAAAGTGCAGACAGCTATCGAAGTGCCAAGTGTTATAGTATGGCCGATGTTTACTGGAATAACAATTATAAAAAACACAACAAGGAGTAAAAGTCTTTATGGAGCTAAAGCCAGGCCCGCAATATAGTTTTAACATACTTAACACAACTGTATTTTAGAGCCAAGAATGATTTCTCATAAAAGTGTGTGAGAGTGGAGACAATTTTAAAAACAAAACATTTATCCCAACAGAGACCTTGCAGCTTATCGTGTAACTACAGACTGTATTTAGGCCATTTTAAAACGGGCTTTAAAAGTCTTTTCAACACATGCTTTATTCCCCCACAGTAGACTGTAACAGCCCCTCTGAGGCCTTCTACAGCCTTATGTGTAAAAAGTAACGGGGATTGTTTTTAAGAGTTGAATTTGACCCAAGAGAGGCATGAGGGACTATTTCATACTCACTAGTACTTGGGGACTCTTTAGTATATGGGACACTTTATTACTCATTAGTGCTCTGGGACTCTGTGGTATATTCGTTAGTATTCATTTCTGGTTGGGTTGTTGAAATCCTGCTCTGTTTAAACATCGTCATGTTGTAGATAAACATATGGACCCTTTCCCTATGTTTCTGCTTGAGCTCTGGGAACAAATGGCAAGGTCTGGGCCTGCTTGAGGGTGATGGAGTACACCAGGTTAGAGTATTCGTCTACCTGTTTTAAAAGCATTCTTCCTTCAGGGAGGACAAAGAGTTGAGGAGCTGTTTGAGTCAGATAAATGATAGTTGTGCAGCATGTGTTAAAGTAACTGGAATACCACACCCAAGAGACTGCAACGCGGTGAAAGTGGTGACATCACACAAGTTATTTATACTGGTAATATTTTGCCCTTACATAGCATTTCCCCAGTTCTTTATCCACAACACAAACTGCTTAATAATGGCAGATGACAGGACCCCACTCTTGCAGGTTCTCCCTCCTGCCCCAAGCTGCAGAAATAAGAATTACAGAGCACTGCATGTCATTCACACAGGAAATGAACATCCAATCTTAGCTAAAGCACCAGAGAAGTGTAGAGATGTGTAGCACATGCCATTGGTTTGTTGCTTTACAGAAAAAGTAGCTTAAGGTGAGGAGCCATTACACTGCAGAGCAGGAATCATGTTTTTCTTCTATTATTATATAATGGGCCAGGGCTCCATTGCACTGGCCACTGTACAATCACAAACCACAAAGATAGTCTCTGCCCCAAACAGCTTGCAATCAAATTCTTCTCCTCATCTTCATTCTTCTTTACATGCTTTCTTGTCCTAGTTTTTCTCACTTTTATTTTTGCCATTGGCCTAAATTACTCCCAGACTTTTGAACTCTGTCAATGTTGAATCAAATCTGCTCAGCAAGGTTTTCTTCAGCTCTGGTGTGGAACCAGAGCTTCCTAGTGGGCAGAAAAAGCGCACAGGGAGCAGCTCAGAGATACCCTTTGTATTTTCCATTCCAACTCCATCAGGAAGAGATGCCTCTGAAAAAATATTATAATTATTAATTATTTGCATTGCAGTTGCACCTAGAAGCCCCGGTTATGAACTAGGATCCTATTGTGCTAGGTGCTGTACAAATGCAGAATAAACAGATGGTCTATGCTCCCAGCAAGCTTACAACCCATATAATATTGCTGAGCACAGAAACACAAACTTGTGTGAACAAATTGAGTAGTTAGACATCTACTGGCCTAATCTGGGTGTGCATTTGGAGCTCTTCTGGAGGCAAAAAATAAAATGGTAATTTGGATGGTCATTTGTGTTGCTACTAAAATAATAATAATTATTATTAATAGTGCTAAAAAGAATGTTGCAGATGAGCCAATGGTGTACTGTTGGTCTCCGGAGCCAGGGGGCCAAGCCTGCATTTGCAGCCCCCCACACAGGGCAGGAGGGGTCCCAGGCTCCCTCTGGACAGCGCCACCCTGAATTGCCCCAGGGAGGAGGGTCTGAACTGGCAGGGGGGCATGCCACTTAACTCCTCCTGCTTGGGGGACTTTCTGTGGCTCATTGTGGCTGGGCTCTGCTGGCCCCCTCACCCCCCCCCCTTACCTGCCGTGCGGCTTCTGCCTCCTTCGCTCCATCCCTGCAGTCTGGCGCCAGCTTGGATAGGGCGGCCTCACCCTCCAGCCTGGGGTGGGGGAGGGGAGCGTCAGGCTGGCTCTTCACGATGGGTAGGGGTGCAGGAGGCTTTGAGGGGCGGCTGCCATCCACCTGTCCCTCAGAGCCTCCTGTGCCCCCAACCCCCTGTGTGTTGTGAAAGGCCGGCCTGACACCCCCATGCAACCCAGTGCTTGGCGGCCTGGCTTCCCCCTTGGTACGCCACTGAGATGAGCCTGAATCCCAAATTCCGCTTGTGCCTCTGCAGAATTAGGGATTGCATGTTGCTCTGCAATACCAAATGCATCATCCCTGTATATGAGCTTCTTCTGTGTGGTTTAAATTGTGCCCATGTTGCACAGTCAGGCCCAACTTATATTTCAGTGATAGGTTGTTCCTAACCCCCTTGTTTGATGTGAGTCTCTGATTTCTCTTACTTCCCACTGCAGAGAGGTTGTAGTGGAAGCTCTTCAAACTTCATTCCCTTCTGCTAGCAAAGGTTGGCCAGTGTGTTGATAGGACTGTTGAGACTGGGTTATGTGAGCCTGAAAAGAACGATTCCCAGCTGAGACTAGTTCAGTCTGGCTCCTATTAAGTCAAGGAAGGAGAAATGACTTCTGAGTGGGAGCAGCTCCTATTAGCTTAGCTCAGGGGAGGTGACTCCTGGCTGGGGCCAGCTTAGTATGGAATCATGCCTAGGCAGGGGATCAAATCCAGCAAGGGCACAAGCAGAAGGATCTCCCACTGAAGTTCACAAGAACTGTGCTCACTTATGTCCAGGCAGAATTTGGCCCGGTGAGTCCAGTGACACAATGATGGACTCTGCTTTGCCTAGTTCGGGAGCCTTTCTCTTTGTGTAACACCCAATGAAGCCAGAGGGATCTTGTGTGTTGTATAAGAAGAATAGCAGGAAAGTCTAGCACCTGATCTTAAGCTGACAGCAGCCAGAATAGCCCTGCTTTACAAACCTGCCTGCTGCTGCTTGGGAAGCGGGCACATGCTCCCCACAGCATTCTCCTTTTTCATTAATGTACAGCATGGACAATGGGAGCCACAAAACATGGCTTATTGCTCCAAGGTCTAATTGAGCAGGCATAGAAATGCTTAGAGAGGCCAGGAGGAACCCTCTGATTAAAATAATTGAATAAGCTGAGGCAAAGAGCGAAGGGCTGGAAGTGCTGAAGCCAAAGGCAGAAGCGACAGAGTGAGAAGGCTGGATAGGGATGGGAAGTACAAGGACACGAGCCAAAGATACTGAACACAGGAGCCCTGGCAGGAGCTGAGTGGCAGGGTACAGATGCAGGCTGGCTCACTTCGGGATGCTGCTGACACACAGAGAACTCAGACCTGCTTCTCTTGTAAGGAGCAGCAGAGAAAAACAACCAGAGAGGGCAGGAAGGGAGGGAGACAGCAAGAGATGCAGAGCCCATTCCTTCATGCTGGCTTTCAGGGTTAAGCTCCTCTGCTACTGAACAGTAGGATGCGTACAAAGCCTGAAGTCAGTTGAGGGTGACATAACACATCATGACACACACATGCTGTATATGAGATTCCCCTTCGCGTGGGATGGTATCTTTGTCCTAGAATGAGGAGTGGGTTTTGTGCTGCTCCGGGTGTTGTGCTGGATCAGTTGTGTAGTAAACGTTCCGCCTTCCAGTTTGTATTTTTTCCAGTTAGCATATTTCTTTTATCCCTGCTCCTTTCGTTCTGGCATGGGTGCCTAGAGTCCTGTACCCACCGTGTAGGGATCAAGTAAGAGCCAATCTATGGGCTGCTGTCTCCAGATACACAAGAATGACACGATCCCCCCATTCCTAGTTTTATTTCTTACAGTTGGTAGGTCTCTGTAATGGGGATTGAGACCCTTTACTATACTTACCAGTACTACAGAGACCTAGACAGTGTTGCCATGGCTCTGGGACTTAGCAGTGGTGAAAGTTCCATCTCCTCTCAAAGTTATACATTTGGGCCTGTTCCTGAGGTTGTTTTGGGCTGGGTTAACAAACGAATTCAGGGTTACACTGACTTATTTTCATGTTTATTTGGATTCCTACTATTCTACATTAAAAAAGCATTGGAAAGCTTAAAGCATTAAAAAATGGCATTGGAAGAACATCTCAGGGACTCCAAAGCTGCCGGATGGTTTTGCTCAGTGCAGTTTGAAAGGTACCGGAGCTCCTCCCCATGGTAGTAAGAATGAGCTGCAGACTGTACAGTGCGGAAGGGATACATGAGAGTATCCTGGCGTCCCTGGACTGGTCCGGTGATCATTGTTCATCCTCTTCCCACTCTTTCACTTCTGGTTTGCTTGGAAAGGGAAACGCAGGAGACTCCTTTTGTCTGACGGCTGTGCCTTCCCTTTCTAAGATGTGCAGAGAGTGACCGCGCCTTGACAAGTTGTGTGCAGCTCTCAGGAGCCTAGCTTGGGACAGGTTCTGCGCTAGGTTCACCTGCTAGTGCTGCAGCCTACAAGATCCCACCTCCCCCCCATAGTCTCTGTTTGAGTTGCTGCTCTTGTAACACACAGGATGCATACAACCAGTCTGGCTATTTCTAAATGGCAGCAGTCATAGACAGCAGCATGACAAGTGCATAGCTCTTCTCCCAGACCCCACCAGCAGAATCCCTGCACGGGGGAAGCCATAAGGATTTCACTGGAAACCTTAATGAAGCTGCCTTTCTGTGTCTCCTGCCATTGTGGGTTTGAACGAGAGCATCTGCTGCCAGATCCTGTTTTGAGAAAATGGGACCAAAATCCTTGCAACCCTGAGAACATTCCCCCAACTCTCAGTTGACCCCATGATCCACGTCTGCAAAATGCAACATCAGAAAGTGCCACTTATGAGCTTTACCCTCCACATGTTCTTCTGAGACAGGCACCTCTCACCCTCCTCTCCACTCCAGCAGCACAGCCTTGTCAGACAAGACGCACAATGGCGTCAAGGTGGGCTGCCCAGATCACTGAAGAAACTGCCAAGAGTTGCATGTCACTTTCCTAGACACAAGCAGCAGCACATTCTTTAGACTAGAGAGAGTGAGAGAACAGGTTAAATGAATCCCTGGCTTACTCCACTGACTTCAAATCTACTTTAATTTACACCCCCCACTCGCTGTTTTTCTTGCTACACACCACTTGTGCCTTTCACTCTAGAACTTGCACCCCCCCAACCAATGTAACATTAGTATAAATTACACTATTTCCCCACTCATAGGCTTATTCACACCCCAGATATAATGTACGCCAGAGAGTAAACCAGTGGGGAATTCTGGTTCAGAAACTGCACTGGAGTTGCACCAGGGATGATTTTGGCCCTCGGTTCTGAAATCAGCATCACATATAGGCGTTATGCTTTCCATGTGCCTGAGGCCTGGATTCTCTAAAGTGCAATTTACATCCACAGAATTTGCATCCACATATTTGTGCCTCACAAACGAATTGTGAGGGGTACATTGGTGTACCATGCAGCTGATTTTCACCCCCAGTCAGGTAGTTAGCGGTAGCCAGACATGCAGACATAAAACGGCAAGCACAAATCTTGTAGAGGCAGATTGTGTCCTCAGCAGAGAGCCTGGCCATTTGGAACTGTGTGCTATAAAGCTCAGACCTGAATCTCCAGAGCATTTATCCATTTGACCAGTTTCCGTATCATTCCCCTATTACAACTCATACCCTAATGGCCTTTTCACAGCAAGATATGACCCCCAAACAACCATACTCTTGATAACAGCCATTCTGTCCAAAAGGCAGTGTGTCCCACTTAAATCATTCTGGAGGACCCTTCCATCCCTTCCTGTTTGGCAGACCTTTGTTAAATTCTCTCTAACTAGTTTGGATGAGCAGGTGCTATCTGTGGGTGGCCAGGAGTCTCATTACCTAAATATTAGCCATCATTAGTATATTAGCCCCTCTGGGAGCAGGGAGGCTATTTGCCCATCACCCTCACTGCTGGATGGGCACTCAGATTACTTGAGCATTGCTTTGTATGCTGCATACAAACTCATCCAGACAACTAATGCTTTCACTATGGTGTGAAAGCTCATGGCAAAAGTATCCAGGACTTAAACCTATCCTGCTAGAGCCTGTCCATGCAATGGGAAAAAAGACACAATAGCTCAAATGAGGAAAGCAAATGTGGGACTGGTTTGGGGTGAAGATGGGAGAGAGGGAGAGCCTGCGAAAACCTCACAAATAGTTCCCAGGCAGGGATTTGGCTCGACATCAAAACCCCTTGACAGCGTATTACTTCAGCCCCTGAAGTGGACAGATGTTGAGCTGCAGCGCAAAGGAAGTCAGAAATCTTTCGTTAGGAAATATTTGGTTAGGAAACTAAAAGAAAATATTGTCAAAGTTAAAGGAACTAAAAGCCCACTAAAGAAGATTTATCGCAACCTCAAGCATTTCTGTATCCCCCCAGTCTTACAAGGTCTTTGCCTCAGCAGAAAGGGGAAGAAAACCAGCCTATGTCTGTGTTAATAGGTCACAAATTTAGAGAGGGGACTCGTTTGTCTAGTTAGAAGATTATGGAGGAAACTAGCTTGGCATATTCTGGGAACACTTCAGTTCCTTTCTGCTAATATAAAAAATCATTTTCTGCCCTGGCTTCCTCCTGTGAGGAAGCTGGAGGGGAAGTGAGCTGAGTTATTGCTTATTAATCAATTGAGGGATAAAACCACAGCATCCACTCTAATTTCACTACCCTAAGGAGGCAGAAGTTGGACTAGGAGTCCCAGGACAGAGCTCAGATGGAGCAGGAGCTGATCCTCAGTACAGAGTTCACAGGGGCAGGACCACACAGTCCTTTTCCGTAGTCAACAGCACATGCTCACATTCATTATAATTCCCTCCTCCTGGCAATGTGGCATTCAGGTTCATGGGCATTAATTGCTAGAGCTGGTCAAAATGTTGCCAATTCCCCACTCCCCACCTCATTTTTCACAGAAATTTACAATTTTCCACACAGGGCTCCATTAAGCACAATGAATGAGGAAGGGGGAGGAAGGAGCAAGTGTCTCTTTGTTTCAGGGCTTGATCTTTTCTGGCTCCGCCTGAGATGGAATTGGTCCCTGGGCAGAGAGTGGAAACAAGCACTGACTTTACGGGTGGGGCTGGTTGACGTTTTTCACTGGTCCCTTGCCATTGTGTGATCAACCAGTCCAATTTTAACCTATCTGCAAGAGAAATAAAGCTTGAAACATAGATGAAGCAGTTAGCTCCCATGGGAGAATGCACAAAGCAAACCTGCATATAATGTTGCCTCCAGGACAAATGGAAAGGGTTTATCCCGATCCCAGGGCTCTATCTAGTGGTAAAAAGTTAGTCATGCACTTTACTCCCCGCAGGTGAGAGGCAAGGAGAACAGCTGCTCATTTGGGGAGCTGTTGACCAGACACTTGGGGCTTGGCTATGCCTGGCATGGCAGCAGTGGGGGCAGCTCATCGCCCCAAACAGTATTAGACTGGAGGAGGTCTAATCTCCTCTGATTAATCCTCCTCCTCATGACTGATCATCATGTCATGGCATAGATCCAGTCCAATATTACCGATTCCCTATGGAGGCCTCAATCTGCTGCTGCTTTTGAGTAAGCTCCTGTCAAATATTATTTATATTACGGTAGTTCTTAGGGGCCACCGATCAGGACTGCATTGTGTTAGGCGCTTTACACACGTTTACGGTTAGTCCCTTCCCCCAAACTGAGTATAAAATGAGAGACAATTGGTGAATACAACACACTTTCCAGCTGTTCACAGTATACATGTATACTCCCATGTATACTGGGTGATATGGGAAAAAGCAGACAGGTGCTGTTTGAAATATTTAACAAACAGGCAATCAAGTCTGGCATCCTTGGTGGAGCAAAGGTGACGGACGATGTCTCAGTTATGTATAAGGCTATGTCTTCACTCCCACCTATGTCAGTATAACTTATGTCACTCAGGGCGTGAATAAGCCACCCTCCTGGGCAACATAAGTTACACCGACCTAAGCACCAGTGGGGACAACGCTATGTTGGCAGGAAAGCGTCTCCTGGCAACATAGCTACTGCCGCTCATTAGGGGTGGATTAATTAAGCTCTCTCCCGTTGGCTTGGAGCAGCTACACTGGAGTGTTTACAGTGACACAGCTGGGAAGACTCTTATCCTCCAAAGCTTTTGTGTTCAGCTGGTCAGTTAAGGATTATAGATGTCTGCTGCCTTTCCTTAGAGTCTCTCCTTCATGTACACACACACTCATACAACAACATCCTTCTGTCCCAGAGTCTCAATGACAAATGTAAGATCCTGTTACCTTAGTGGACTCCAATGAAAAAATTTGGAGAAATGTGGTTTTGGCATATGTGAAACATATGGTTTCTTTTTGCCAGCAAATCAGAGTATAACATGTAATGTGGTACATCCCCAGTATTTCCTGCCTGCCAAAGGAGGATCATGGCTGCTGAGAGACCCTGCTTCAGTCCTACTTTGCAATGGCTTTAATGGCGCGATGACTAGTTTGTCTTCACTAGCACCCGCAGGGTACTAGGTACTAGCAACTGAAGTTTGGGACTTGCTTCCTCCTGTGCGCCAACACAGCCCAAATCACAGGCTTTTGCCTGAAGAGGTGATAGTGGTATCAGTTAATGGTGTCATTTTTAATTACATGTGCTTAGGAGACTATTTGAGAGAGGCTCATTTTAGAGAGGCTCATTATGCATAAAATGAACAAGCAAAAACCAGGCCAAATTTTCAAAAAAGTGCCTGGAAATTGCACACCCTCAACCTTTTGTGCATGCAAAATCCCTGTGTCCATGCATGTGAAAGAGCTTCTGTTTGTGCAAAATGGGTAAATGTGCATCTAAGTGTCTATTTGTGCAAACAAATACCCATTTGTGTAGCTGCAGTCAGGTTAGGAGGAGGCTACTGGGAACTTTAGCTCTTCCATTTTGGGAAAATATTGCCCCAAAGCCCTGTGGACTAGCATTGGCTGCATATTATATTATATTTATTCAGTCAGGGCCATTATTTAGATTGTTTATTACCTGTCTCAGACTCTATGGCACTGCTCAAAAGTTACAAAACTAAGACTATATAATACAAACTGGTAAATCTTCAAGACGGTCATGGAACAGCCTATGCATCCGTAATGAAACAAGCAGGCCTATTAACTAGGACGATAAATATTCTGCACTCAGACAGAACGGTGCAGAGAGACAGAATCCAGACTTCTTGGTATAAGTTGTGCTTTATTTCTCAAATACAAAAAACATCAATTCGACAAAGATACCAAAGCAATGGGAGGGTCCCTCTTCAGTGTCCAGAATGCATATAGCACACACATAGAGAGAGACACAAATATAGCATCACTAACATTCGTGTCTCAAGATTCAAGGCACTTCGATGAGCTCAGAGCACTGCGGGTGATTTGTTTCAGGAGGTGCTGGAGTGCTCCACTCTTTGGTACTGAGCATGTGTAAAGTTTCCTCTTCTTCCAAATGTTCGCTTGAATATGGTTCCTTTCAACAACCTGCTGAACAATGATGAAGGTCAGGAGCAGCTGCTGTTATCCGCGTTTTATTGTTTACTTTCCGTCCACTCTCAGCTCCCGGGGGGCACAGGACCCCGCCCTGGCATCGAGACTGGACAGCTTCCTAAAAGACATGCTCTAGCTCATCCAGAAGTTATGGTCTTTGATGCGGGAGTTACTCGGTGAAAAGCTATGGCCTGCGTTATAGGAGGACAGACTAGATGGTCCCTTCTGGCCTTAAAAATCCGTGACTCTATTCATTTACAAGGAGGGTGTAAATGGCAAACTAAAGTCCTTTCTCTGCATCTCCAGAAATGCCTTTCAATCCTGATCTGTGGTGCCCACAATCCAGTCCTGGCCTTGCCACTTACCCTGGCTAATAGCGCACCTCAGGGCTGACCTGCCGCCACCCCCTGCAATTCCCTCGGCATCTCTCCCCAGGTCTGTTAATGCACCTCGGCCCTGACCTGTCGCACCCTGCTACTGTAACGGTGTCTGAAAATAAGAAAGTGAAACTGTCCAGCCTAGACTTATTCTCTGAGCCGAGTCAAGTACAAATAAACACCACAAATTAACTTTTCTCTCCACTGATGGGACAATTTATATTTTTATGATTCTTTCACAGACATTCTACTGAAAAGCTATTACTCTCAGGCTTTGTCCACGCAGGAACACTCAGAAGTTAATCCAAACTAATTAGAGCTGTGAATTTAAACTGGATTAGCTAAACTGCATTAAACGCCTGTGTTGACAAGATCATTCAGAATTGAGGCCTGGTCTTCACGACAGGGTTAGGTTGACGCAAGGCAGTTTACGTTGACGTCTACACTAAAATTTTGCTCCTGCCGATATAACTGCCCCGCTACACTGACTTAATAACTCCAACTCCATGAGGGACATAGAGTCAGTGTCGACGTAGTTAGGTCGAAGCAGTGACAGTATCAGTGTAGACACTGTGTTGCTTACATCAACTGTTACTGGCTTTCCGAAGCCATCCCATAATGCCCCACACCGACAGTATAATCAGTACAAGTGCTCCTGGTAAGGACGCACACCGCTGACACAAGCAGTGTAGTGTGGACACGTGAAAGCAATTTAATTACCATGGTGGCTGAATGCCAACATAATTTAGGTCGACATAATTTCGTAGTGTAGACATGCCCTTAGTAACACAGATCAGTTGTTTTTCGGATGAATAACTGGGGGCCTAATTCTTCACTTGCTGTACACAGGCCTCCTACTAAAGTCAGAGGACGGGGCCCTTTGAACTGGAAAAGAGCTAGCATCATAGCGTACATACCGTTTCCTTGAGAAGAGCTGGTCTATCTCCTCTAGGGACTGTCCTTTTGTTTCCGGAACAAAAAGATAAATAAATAGAACAGCTGCCACTCCCACTAATCCATAGAGAAGAAACATCCATGAGAAGCCTATGGCATCTACAGAAACGGGTTCAAAAGAGTGAAGGGTTAGCGAGGGACAGCACCATTTTCATTGAATGTCCTTTGGGATATGAAGCAAGTTGGTATCTTGACCAAACATCAGTTGTGTTCCGTGGGACCGTGATACTTAGGAAAGCCTGTAAAACATAGCAGGGAAACACAGACAAGGCCTGGACTGTGAATCAGCCAGCAAGGAAGACAGTTCACAAGTCTGGAACTCTGAAGTAGTGACTTCCCAGTCTCTGCCTGCCAGCGCTGTGTAAGGAGCAGGAATTAACCTCCGCTCCAGAGCCCATGCAACAGCTGATGGATTTCTCAGACATCTCTGCTAGCAAGAAAAATTTCAGAGCACGGGGTTGCAAAAGTCGCAAGCTTGGTGCTTTCTAAGCTGATTCAGATTCACTGCACTCAGCCAGTATAACATTTCCATTGCTCACATCACAAAATAACCCAGTGTGAAAGAATGAAGCCAAAGCCATGGCTGTTTTTATCAACACACGTGACACAGCAGTTGCAGGGAGCCCCTTCTAGGATAAACTGGCCTCTCCTGGGATAAACTCAGCATGGCTCCTACCAGTGGCCTTTTGTCTCACCTGGTAGAGCTGTTCTCTGCAGTCCAGGAGGGTCCTAGTTCAAGGCTTGAGTGCAGAGATAGACACAGAGTGAGTTCTTCACGCATGGGTTGTGTCCATTGTGGTACCTACCCAGTATCCAGAAATGATGCCTAATCTCCACCCAGTGTACTGTGGCCAGTGTGTACACTGGCAACCTGACAGTAGAGAACTGAAGGGAGCTTGGACTGCATTTGAGAAGGGAAGCAGGAAATGAGGACTATACGTACCAATGAGATCAAGGAACGAGAGGCTGATCAGTAAATTGGCAGCCCAATTAAAGCTGTTGCAGAAGGCAAAGGCCCTTCCTCTTATTCCAGCAGGATAGATCTCACTGAGGACCAGCCATGTCACTGCAGAGAGGAGAGAGGGAAAGACAAAAGGCTTTTTAGGCAGCTTTAGTGTGAAATGATGTGGGAAAGTTTTAGGGCAGGATTTCACAAGAAGCTGAGCACTGGCCTAACTCAGTTCCCACTGAACAAACCTGTGTGCTTGTGTGAGCGATTCAGTAAAGGAGCAGATGTTCGTGTGATACTTTCAAGGGGTAACTATAAATAACAATAAGTAAAAAGCAAAAATGATTCAGCTTTAAAGTATTCATAATATCTATTTGGGCAAGTATAATACAGCTTCCATGGCCTAAAATAAAAGGCAGTTGGAATGGGGATAGGGTTGGGTGTAGGATACATAAGCTCTCACCTGCAGATCACCTATCAAATATGGTCCAGATGAATTATGACTAAAAGCCATTGCCAGGTGGCAGCTGTTTGGTAACACCTGTGAAAGGAGTTGATGCTCTCACTCTAGTTCCTAGTGGATGGGCATCCACACCCCCATCGACAGTAATGACTTGTCACCTTTGCTGACTCTCTCAGAAGAGATGCGGCAGGTTGATAGGGCCTTGCAGACCCAGGGACCAAAAATCATGCTGTGAGGCACTGATGTATACAGGCTATACACGTGAAATTCCATATGTAGCTTGGAGCCAGTGCTTCTTTCTCTTATTATGTGCTGTGACATTTCCAAATGTATTTTAAAGCCTAGAGGTGGACCTTCTAGCTAGGGTAAGGAAGAGGGGAAAGCTGAACTGGACTGGGACTCAAGACATAGTGGTTCTACTCCCAGCTCTGCCACTGACTTTGCGCATGACCTTGAGCAAGTCACTTAGTCCCTTTGTGCTTCGGTTTCCCATCTATAAAACGAGAGCTAATAAATCTTCCCTGCCTCCCAGGGATGTTGTGAAGATCAGCTCAATGTTTATGAGGTGCCCAGATTCTACAGTGATGAACCCCACAGAAAAAGCTACAAATAAAATAACTCAGGGCAGAGGAAATGCGTAGGGGAAGCTTACACGGGTACTATACCAGACCTCCCCCCAGTCTGGAGGGCTGGAGTGATATGAAATCATTCAGATAGGCATGAGTGTGGGATATTTTTTCAGTTGCAGGACCCTCAATTGCCTTGTAAAGCAGGTGCGTAACAAATGTTCCCAGAGCATTGTGAAGATGTCATGGTTTTACACTACGGGTTATGGCAGACAGAGCATGTATAAACTCCATACTTACTTGGTCCAAATCCAATTGAGAATGCGCTCACAAAGGCCATCATGCTCAGCAATGTAATCCAATTTAAAACCATGTGTTCTCTATTGGGAGTATCACTGAAAGGGGAGCTTGTGCTTTGCACTGTCTCGTCATTGGACTGACTTGGCAGGTCCATTTTCTGAGTGTGGGAAGACTTTGTTATGATCTCTCTCCTGGCAAAGGCTTTTATAAGGCCCTTTGGTCTTGTAAGAGCAAAACTGGGGCTCAGTTGACTTTCACCAGCAGCTAAAGTCCATGGGATGTACAACGCAGCTGGTTGGGAGGATGCTGGCTGCATGGGATGTTCTGCTAAGCTATACGAAGCATTGGGCTCTTTGCCAGTCATACAGTCTCTGGCCTCATCCAGTGGAACAGTCCAGCTGGTGAGGCCAATAGCAGTGACAGAGAAAGACATCACTACACACCCAGCAATCAGTAATACCCTTCTGCCGGCCTTATCTGCAAAAGCCATTGCAACTAGTGTTGCAATCACCTTCATTGCCCCGAGCCCCACAGATGCCAGGACAGCAGATGAATCATTCTGAAATCCCACAGAGCGGAAGATTTTAGAAGCGTAGGACAGGACATTAGGCTGCCCAGTGAACTGCTGAAAGAGCACCAAGCCCAGGCCGACTAGAGTCCTGCTTCTCATGTTGTCTCTAGACCTGAAAAGGTCAAGAAATGAATAATGCCTCTCCTCACATGGCTCTGGCTTTGCTTCCTCTCCATCTTCATTGTTCTGCAGTTGAATGAGGCCCTCCTGAGAGTCACAGTCCCATAGGTTTAACTGGATAGGCTTAGTCGGGAGGAACAGGATACTGAGAAACTGTATGACAGCAGGCGCAAGAGCCAATCCAAACATGTATCTCCATCCCTCAGTCATGTCTGAGAAGATGTAATTCAGCGCATATGAAAGTAAGATGCCCACGGTGATGCCAGCTTCATAGAGGGACACCAGCTGCCCTCGATGCTGAGCAGCTACCATTTCGGAAACATAGATGCAGCATGCCATGGACGACACAGAGATTGCAAACCCGACAGTCACACGTCCAAACACCAGCCAAATAAATGACCCTGCCAATGTTAGAATGAGGCTTCCACACAACAAGATCAGGTTGCTGACCAGTATCGCCCTCCTCCTTCCGTGACGGTCAATGAGGATCCCACCAACCAAAGAGGCAAGGAGCGCCCCAATGAGCAGGGAGCTCACAAGGATTTCCTGTTCAAAGCAGCTGAGGTGGAAGACCATCTGCAGCTGCAGTAAGGCCCCCGAGATAATTCCCAGCTCGTATCCAAACGTCAATCCGCCCAGGAGAGAGACTGTTGCAGACAACAGGAAGACTAGCAATGCGTGCCCTGGAAAGCAAGCAAGCAAAAATGGAATTTCAAATATTCACTCTGCCGGCTTCATAATGAAAGCTATTTAGTTTCACACAATGGGAAAAGCGGTTCTGATAAAATGAGGCCCAGGTTTTCAGCAGGCACATTTATGCACCTAAATTACAAAAATAATTACAACAATTGGGTGTACAATTGTATAATCATGCCAATAAACAACGAAGCATCTCTCTGGGTATGTGTTTATGGAGTTACAATGAGTGTGCATTCAGTCATCACAACTGTACATGCAGTTTCGTCACAGAAAGGGGTACACATATTTGTGTTCACAGTTCTGAAAATGTGGGCCTAGGTGAACACATTAAGACTTAGATGTAAGTGGAGGTTAGTGATTTATAGTGGAGAAGACAGGGTAATTCCCCTTTACACTCTCCAAACTATTCTGTATATTCAACAACTTCCCAGCCCGGGGATGTAGTTTTCTCTTTTCTGTATTTTTCTGTGGTTTGTGTTACCATTCCATTACGATGCTCTATTCCTCAATTTGTAACTTAGAAACATCTATGTGGCTTCCTTTCACCACCTAGGAATTTCACAAATACATCATGAGAGGAGCAAGTTACTGTTTCTATGTGCTGAATACTGACATGTGACTCTTATCTCCTACACCACAGAGCCAGAAAGGACCACTTGGCCCATCCTGTGAGACCTTCTGCATCTTTCCTGTAACTGCTGACCTAATCCCTCCTTAATTCTCTGCACTGGCCTTGCCTCCCCAGGGAAAATGTATTCCATTCCCCGGTTGATCTTACTGTTAAGATCTTTCTCTAAAGTCCAGCACAAACTCTGACATCCTAAGACAATCCTTGCTCCTTTTCCTACCATCATCTTTTCATTACAAGGGACTCCCTTATTATAGCCCCAAATTTCCCTGCTCCAGGACCTGACATTACAGTAACCTCACTTTTAGTGTTGTATATTATTTCCGTCAGAAATTCTAGATCAGGATACTAAGGTTCTAGACAGTGTAATGCCAACATAATTGATTGGCTTTAATTACAGTTTCCTGCACCATTATTTCACTTGCTTCTTGCAATTATGCTCCAGAATATACACTCTCATTAGTTAAAAAGAAGTCTTCAGCCCTTATCACTGCAAGAAAGCCAAAGTGAATGCAAAACCAGTGCAGTCCCTGGTGTCTGCTCTGAGAGGTGTGAAATGCTCCATTCACCTTAATTTAAGTCTGAGGAAAAATTTCAACTTCAGCATTAACTCTTTAACTGCTGAACATTTTAGCAGGAACCTGGAGCTTGTTTTTCATTGCTGAATGCAATGGAAGATGTTGGGAGTACAAGTAGGGGGCAGCTACTAGCTGTTAAGGGTTGCTCGGGTGGTGATTCAACCCCTCTTACCTCCTGATTTAAAACCATTTCTATCTCTGTCCGAAACAGGGAGGCTAAGAGGAAGCGCATCCTAACCCTCTACCAAAAGCCTCAGCTGTCCCCTGGGTACATTGGCACTGCTCACCCTTTCCTGGATGCTGAAAGCCTCCAGTTTTGCCATGGCAACTTCTACCACGCAGATAGGTGTGGTCAGTACAGACACTGAAAATAAAACAGTGGGACAGCAAAAAAAAAAAGAAAAAAAAAGAGGCCTGGGATGAAAGCCTCGTCTGACTGGGAGCTTTGCCATTGAAATTCAGTGAAAACAGACTCTCTTCTTGGTCTATACACAAAGTTGCATCATTTTAATTAAAGGTATGATTTTACACTGATTGAATTAAACTGGTATGACTCTGTTGTGGACTCCCATATGTCAATTTAAACTTGGCTTATATCAGTTTAGTTTGCGTTGGTACGTGTACAGGAGCAAGTTAAACCAATAAAACCAGCTTGAAGACAATATGAGAGAGACCATACATAAAAGTTGCACCGCTTGAACTAACCAGATTTAAATCCAACTGGTACAACTTCTGTGTCTAGACAAGCCCTGAATCTAATATCAGAATAACTCAGCTACACAAAGAATACTATATGGTTTGGACTAGACTGGTGGAGGGCAATTAGGAGTAGAGGGATTGACCAGGCCATATGATCCCAAGGTCCCTGCCACAAAATCCTGGGGACTCATCCTGATCATTTAGGTCTGATGTCCCACACCAAATACCAGGCCTTGTGTATAGCCTGTTAGAGAAAAATTAGGGCAGGTGCGTTCTCCAGTGTTAGCAGAAATTTGAACCCTTCGTTTTGGTTCTGACTGTATCTCTGATGTAACACATAACCTTGGTCAAGTCACTTAACTTCTCTGTGCCTCATTTTTCCATTTCTGTACAATAGGGATAATAGTACAGAGCTACCTACCTGGAAGAGATGTTTGTGGGACTGAATTAGTATTTGTAAAGTGCTTTGAGAGCCTTGATGGGAGGCACTAGGGAAGGAAAAATGTATTGTGGGAGAAACTGACAAGTGGAAAATAAGGATGAACTGGGCAGTGGTGTGAAAAAGTATTGGCTTGTAATAGAGGATTACTTCTCCTGACCAGTCTTGGACTTTGCAAAAGCCTTAAGTTCTCTGGGTCAGGGACTGTCACTTCATTTGTGTTTGTACAACGCCCATCACAATGGGGTCCCAAACCTGATCAGGGTATTTGGGCAACACCAATAATAATATCACAGAGAATGTACACCACTCCACATGACCTATTTCTCCTAAATGTTGAGATGCGGTCTAGTTCAGGACCTCCTTCTCTAATCTGCTGTTTTCCAGCATGTGACACTAATGCTTTGTTTCTGGTTTTGCTTTAATTTAAAATACTTCTATTTTAAATAGACTACTGGAAAAAATTATGGAAACACCCACTAGAATATGTAAAAGTTTCCTCAACTAGAGCTGTATAAGAAGTTTTACAGTCTGTGCTTCACAGGAAGTATCTATATTTAGCTTCTAATTACAGTAGGTAGTAAAGGTTATTTCTCAGTAAAGGCTATATTTACATTTGTATTTATTCTGTAGCTTTTTGTAGCTCATGTATATTAATTATGTCACGCATGATATATGCCAAAAGCCAACTTCCGTTCAACTATTTACACTGTTTTAATCACTTCTCCTACACATGTAATATAAATAATTAGAAACAATATTTGCTCAATAAGAACAGAAGAAGACCTTACAGAAAGGGGACAGCACCATTCTAGTCTACGTCTCACTAACTTTGTTGGCACTAATGGTTTATGACTTTTGATTAAAATCCAGCTTGCTATTCAGTCCATTCTGATGCTGTCAAGGGGGGCCCAGTAACATGGGTACCTGCACTTGGCTTTTCACATTTGCCCTCCTCTCTGGAATCTTTACTTAATGTCACAAGGGGAAAAAGTTTGGTGGGTCTCACCTACGCCTCTGTCCAGTATGCACTCGGCCCAGGTCTACAATAGTAGTTGTGGTGCAGATCAGGATTCAACTAAACTGACTTTTGTACCATTAAAGACATTATTTGCATAAGACCAGTGCCAACGTTTTCAACCAATGCAATTGTCCTTTAATAAAGAGTTTAAAACCTGGTCCTAGTTCTCAGTTATTCTGTTCTTGCACTCAGCACAGGAACTGGGGTTGGGGGCAAAGTTGGCTTTAAGCCACCTTCTTTGCTCTGTGTATTCTAAGGGTAAACAGTGGCTTCTGACAAAAATCAGAGCCTCTGAGCAGCTTTAACTGATATTCTGGCTGCAACGGCCCTGTATGGGCCTTCTGCAAGATGTGAGTAACCAGAGTGCCCCAGATATTGGCCATGCTCCCTACAAGGAGGGCTGGCACAGAGTGTCCCAGCAGCTCCATTCAGTGGCTGGGGCACTATCTTATACTGGGGGTGTTCCCTATGAGCTGTTTCCTCCGCTTTGTATCAGTGGAGTGGCATACAGAGGCTGGGGCACAGGAGAGAATTCGGCCTCTAAAGTTTGCTACTAGATTTGGTAAAAAGTTTTCTAATAAATTCAAAATGTTGTCAAAAAATCAGTTTGACATTTTCAATCTTTTTTTTTTTTCTGTGTGAAAATGTCATCCTGTTTTTCAGATAATCTCTGTGAGCTGGTTTTATAAGGCTTCTTTCTGCTCTGGTTCTGGCCTGGTGCTTCCTGTCTATAAGCAGTTAACAATAAAAAAGGCACAGCTACAGTTCAGCCACAGGGGGTACAGCATCCCACATGTTCGTGCCTGATTTTAGAGTTCAGGCTTTATCCTTAAAGTGGTCGGAAACCTGCCCCACAATACAAAATGAAGTATGACTTCTATATTCAAAAGGGGGGCTAGTGATTTTGAATAACTCAGTTTTTGTGTGTCCCTAGATACACCCAAAGGAGCTTGATTTTCAAAAAGTGCTGAACACCCCCTCTGAAAAAAAAAAACCAAGCTCTCTTAAGGTGTGTCAATTTGGCCCCCCAAAACTAGCTGCACCCAAAATCACTAGGCTCTACTGGAAAGGTAAAGCTGTGAGGGTGGCATCTGACCATTAATTGAAACCAAGTTAGCAAGTGTAGAATGAATGACAGTGGTTCTTGGCTACCGCAGAAGAGGGCGACCAGTGGTCAATTAAAGCTTTTGGAAATCAGTGGCAATATTGTTTTTAAGGAAGTCTTTTTAACATAAAGCCTGGTGTCCCATGATCTCTGGGGCATGGGTCGGAGGGTCTCGGTCCCGTTCCGAGCGTACAAGAATCCCGGTTACAAAAACCACCAGTCCCAACGGGGGGCAGCCTCTGCAGAGAGCCCAAGGAGTGACGGGGCCACGGAATCTGAAACCTCCAGCTCAGTGGGGAGACGCCCTGGGAAAGCCGCCTGCCCTGCCCCTGTTCTGGGGCTAGCCAACGGAAATCCCTTCTGCGGGCCGGGCTGGGTGCGTGAAATGTGAATTCAATCCTTCCCTGCCCCAACACATCAAAAACACCGAGCCTCACGGGGGACGGGACGGCAAAGTCCCTCGCCTGGAGCCAATTCCCCGCAGATCCATCCCTCCACCCCCACCGCCCCTTGGCTGAACCCGGCAGGAAAACGCCGCTCCTCGCCCCCAGGCGGGCTGGGACGGGGGCTGCGGGGGAGGGCAAGGTCCCCGGGGCTGCCGGGAGCGGCGGGTGCGGGCAGCTAGAAAGAGCAGCGAAGCGGGATCCGCAGCCCAGGCCCTCGCGTTCCGCCCCGAGCCAGCCGGCGAGCCCTGCCCGGCCGGGGGCTGGAGCGCCGGGCACCTACCCATGGCGATGCGCGGGGCCGGGCGGGTTCGACTCCGCTTGGTTTCCAAACGGCCCAGGCGAGTCCAGGTCCCTCGGATCCTCCGTGCCGGGCTGCGGGGATCCGCGCCGGCTGCAGCCGCGGGCTCTGCCCCCGCGCCGGAGGGGAGCGGGGCTGCCGGACCCTGGAGCGCATCCAGGATCCGCGGGCGGCCGGTCACCGAAGTCCGGCGCTCGCCGAGGCGCGGGGCGGCCCCCGCCGGGTGCTCGGGGACCCCGCGCCGCCTGCCACGGGTCGAGCCGCGCCAGAAACTTTCCCTTCCCCGGGGCGGGAGCCGCCCGGCCGCGCCGAGCCGGGGGGGCCGCTGCACAGCGCCACGTGGCTCCCGCCCGGCCCGCCGCCGCTGGGATGTTGGCGGCCGGGAGGGTGCAGTCCTGGGGCTCGCCGCCGCGCCGAGCCCAGCTGGTTTGGGGGAGGCTGTGCCGAGCCCGGAGCGAGCAGCCGCCGCCGGAGCGCCCAGGAGCTCGCTCTGGACCCGCCGCCTGCCCCCGTAAGGGGACATGCCCCGTCTCCGCCGAGACTGAGCGCACACGGGGATTCTCGTCGAGCCTCTTCCTTTCTGCGAGGGGCCCCCAAGGAGGCAGCGAACATCTCACGCATGGTCGCTTGTTAAGAAACGACCCGGATTCCAGTGATGTCCAGCCAGCCTCAGCCGGCCCTCCTTTGTTCCTAAGGATGAAGGGGTCGTCTGGGTGCATGGGTGCATGGTTGTCCGGCTGGGGCAGCTACGAATAGTATGAAGGAGGGTTCAGCTGTCTCATCAAACAAAAAACGCCAACAAACCCTGGCACAGAGCATGGCACATCCTCATTGTTCCTCTCCTCCTGGGACTGTGCTTGTAAGGTCTTTGGGGGCCTGGGTCTTTTCTTCACAGCTGTCCTGTAAAGACCCTACCTAGTACACTGGTGATGTTATACAGCTGATAGATGAGAAATAAGATCAACTGTAATAGTTAATGGCCCCTGGCCATGCAAGTGTCCTAGTGCCCCTGCTGTCTGTATCAGCTTGACCCCTGACTTGTACTTATATGCTCAGGTTCTCAAGCTCAGCTTTTATTAGTGCATTGTTCTAATTGCAGGGCCAGAATAAGATTTTCTGCTGGGGTTACAGATCTACACCAAGCCTCAGTCCTAGATATGGTGTATGCTATGTCAGTTTAGCAGTGCTCCTGAAATGCTTCACTGCTGACTGCAGGGGGTCTGGGTAGCTCTCACAGGAAGCCTTTGCTTCTAGACTGCTGCTTCAAAACCAGGGCAAGTATGATAACCAGAAGAGATTGGCAACTGTTGACTCTTTGGCTCTGCTTTGAGCTGGAAAGGCGTGTATATGACAAAAAGCAATCCACCAGGACAGAGATAGGGTGGATTTCAGTTGCCTGAATTGTCACCTTCTGCCAGCACTTAGGTCCTATAAGGCAAAGTACTTAAATAGTGCTTAACTTTAAGCATAAACTCAAATTTATCTTTGCTCAGCAAAGCACTTAAGCATGTGCATAAAGTTAGTAAAGACAATGGGATATAGGCTGGTTCCTTGAATATAGGCCTACATTCACACATCCAAAACCCAAACAAATAAAACCCAATCTTTAAGCGCAGGGTTTTGCAAAACTTAGTGTGTTTTTTCATGATTATTTTAATCCAAAGAAAACCTTCCCCCTCAATGCTACAAACTCAGACCATAGAGTATTAGGCTTGTGCATGAGAGCCAGAGCATGAAAGTGACTATAAAAAGTGAAACTAACAAACCAAGTTTCATCCCGCCCAAACTGAGAGGAATACAAAAGCAAACAAATTGGATAACTAGTGAAAAATGAATTTGATTGTAAAGATCATTTCATTGTTAATAATCTCAGGCATTATTTACCTTAATAGAGGATTCTAGATAAATATTTTAAAAGCAGTCTTCACATGCTCCTTTTTGTTCAGAAAAAGTGTTGGTACCCAGCTCTTGATGCTCAGGAAAAAATGTGTTAAAGTCTTTGCGCTGGACAATCCAGTACTGCCAAATCTCATGATTTCACTGTGGGGTTCACAATTTTTCCCCCTTAAAGTCTCAGCTCCTGGACTCTAAAAAAAATCTAATTATTTGAATCCAATCTCACGACTTTCGGAGGCTCGACATTATTTCTGTACACTTGAAACTGGAAATTCTACGTCTTTTCAGCATTGGATATGCCAACATTTTTTAAAGTAGGTTGTAGGCCATCTGGTTTGAAACTTGTGGTTGATCAAAGACTTGTTTTTGTTCCCTCCCAAAGTCACAGATCTAGTCTATTTTTAAAAGTGTTTCAAGTATTCCACATACTTTACAGATTAACTATACACTTTCCATTCATCTTTTCTAGTTTCAATTGCAAATAAAGTATTTAAAATTACCACTTCCAAAATCTTGTATCCAGAATCAACTCACAGCTGCACAGGGACCTTCTGAAAGGTAAAGACTGGCTTCAAACATAGGATCAACAACATTCAAGGAAACAGCTTTTCAAAGGGATTAAGGAATGAGAGGTGAAGGATTTGTAACCATAGCAACTGTTTCAGTGATGCTAATAATCATGCAAATTAAGTAAAGTACTTTAAAGGCGAGACCATGAATGGTGAGCATTTTCAATCAGCTTTAATCACGGCAGGACAGAAAATCATAGTTTTACAATATAAAATGTACACAAAGCATACACATAGCCCAAATCACTGGGAGATTTTGTTCTTGAAATTAGGATTCTCTTCCGAGTGGATTCTCCTGCATGGAAGTAATCAGGAAAGTAAAATGGGGCCAGGATCAGTGGTGCTGTGACAATGCAGCAGATCCCTGGTTTTCTAATTCATACAGAAGTATGTTAAGGAGCTGATCTAACATTCTGATTGGCTCTTACAGCACACAGAGACAAAATGTTTTGTTCTAATTGCTAATTAAATATTTTCTTATCCTGAAGCTATGTGTGTCAGACTGGTTGGCCATTGTGCTATCTGTATTCTGAACTCTGGGAACACGCTGGAAAGGTTGGGGTGCTGCTGGTGGAGGCACAGTGATTTTCTCTGTATACCTTGCCACCCATACTAACACACAGGTGAGCCAAACTGATTCCAGCCATATATTTGTCAGTGTTCAGTTGAGGCCAAGGGGCCATAGCTGCTGCTGCTCATTGTGGGTGGATTGATTAAGTTGGTGAGAGTGCTCTCTCTCTTGTCGGCTTAGAGCAGCTCCACTAGAGATCTTAAAGCAGTGCTGGTGCATCGGTGGAGCTGTGCCGCTAAAAGCTCTCTAATGTAACTGTAGCCATAATGTAAAGTCAGTAGGTTAATTGAAAGTAGGACCACAAATGATCCATTGGCTCCCTGGTTACAAAACCTGGCTCTGCCACTGCCAGAAGAGAGGTAGGGTTCCTCTGAGTTTGGATGCTCTCACTGGGGAGCAATTATAAATCTTTCTTAAATTATTTCATTTTGAGAAACTGAAATAATGACTTTTTGGCACACATTATTGTCCAGGTATCTGCTCTGCCAACACAATACCTTCTCTTAAATATCCTAGAAGGATCCTGTTCCCTAACAGGGTAATCAACATTAACTAGCAAAGATAGCAAGATCTGTCTCTGAGGGCGGAAAAATATCTTTATGGTACATTTACACAGAGGCAGGTGAGAATAAGTCAACATGTATGCATGTTGGTGCAGCAACATTTCAGTCAGCTGTATGTCATGACCTTTTCAAACTAAAGTATGAAGACCTGATACAATATGCCATGGAAATAATTGAACCAGTGTTTCAAACAATCTTTGGAAAAGTGACCTAACTTGTTTCTGTGCAGTCTGAAGTTGTGTAAATAAATATATTTTGCCCAACAGTTTGTAAACCATGTGTATTCTGGCCTGATCCAAAGCCCATTAAAGTCAATGAAAACACTTCCATGGGCTTTAAATCATGCCCTCTTTGTGCAGCTGCTGCAGCACATGACTCCATAAATTATAGGTGTTGGTGGACTTTCATAGAATGGATCCTTGGAGACCTGAAAGAGTCGTATCTATAGTGAGAAGTCTGTGGTCATTTGCAGACACAGCATTACTTCCGAAGGATCCTGTGAAAGAAGAAAGGCTCATGCCTCCTGTCCTCTGGCAAGTTCCTTGTCCTCCTTGCTGTGATCTCCCCTGAGGTGTTTCTCTCATGATCATCAGGCTGTATGTCTTGGCCACTCCACTTCCTTGTTTGATTCTTATCTCTCTCTTGGCCTGTGGATTTCAAATGAATGAAGCTGCATTCCAGCTATAGAACTGAATAATGCAAAACATCAGGCATAAACCACAAAAATGTATTTCCTCAGGCATTTAGCATTTAAAATGTTAAACTGCAGTTGGTAACAATAACCCAGCTTGAATGTGCTCTGCGTTGCTGAGCTATTAATGAAAAGTTACATTGTACTTCAGGGGAGCAGCAGCTAGAACAGACATTAAAATCACAAATGAAAACATAACAGGGAATGCGAATCCATCTAGCAAAGAAGGAAGCCTCCTTGATCTGGGAGTCAGAGCAAGGGTTTGGGAGCCTGGAGATCTGCTTTCTAATCGACTGCACTAAAGCATGATCTTTGTCATGTCACTTAACCTTTCTTAGCCTTAGGTTTTCCGTAGCTAAAAGAGGGATAATAAAACTGCCCTACCTCACAGAGGTGTTCACTGTTCGCACAGTGCTTCGAGATGCTTGGAATGAACACTCTGTAATATTATTACACTGTATTCGGAATGATAATCAAAGCTTGCTAGTCCACAAAGCCCATGTTTCACGTATGAGAAGGTGAAAAGCATCCTCTCTCCATCTCCAAGCAAAGTTTTAGTTGCAGGATATCACAGTGAGATCTCTTGCTGACGAGATGTCCTCACTTTTACAAATATTTGCCACTAGCGATGACCTTTTCCCTAAAATAGACACAGATTAATACCTTCAAGCACAGGCTAGCTGACTAACCCGACCCTTTTCCTAATAAAGACAAAGACTTAGGGTTTAAACGTGGGTGAGTGGTGAGAAAAGAGGCATTATACCATCAATACCTTTCATCAGGAACTGACAACTGTGGCTGAAAATCATTCTATAAGTAGGCGCCATGTGAGTGAGACAGCGCTGCCCATTGTCTCTCTTCTCAATTTTATTTAAGGAAGCACCTAGAAAATTGCAGATTTTTTTCACATCTTCAGATGCAAGTTACTTCCTTAGGCCCAAGGTGCAGCTCAGCAGTGGCCCAGCATATTTTACCGCTTAGCTCTTCCTCAGCTGCAGGCTCTTCCCCACAAGGGGGATAATTTATCCCCAAGTCTGTAATTTGGTCTTTTTTTTCTTTGTCCTTGTAATAATTAAAATGGTTTAAAATAAGGGCAGACCAGAAGCTAAGCTAGTTTGTTTTGTAGTCAGCTCTGGGACGTTTATTAGAGGAAACGCTTGTTCTTATAACCAAACTCAGCAAGTTCAAGCCACTCTTTGCTTCAGAGACGATAATAGTGCAAAGTGAATCAGGGCTTATCAACTCACAACAGTTGTGCCTCTTTAGCTATATGGATAGAGTTAAAGCACTGAAATCCCCCTAGCATGGAGACATTTACGTTGGCATAAATGTGCTTCGTAGCAGTATAGCTGTTTCCATACCAGGAGAGGAATAAGCTATCCTATAATAAGCTATACAAAGGCACCTTTACAGCAGTATAACTGCATCCACACTAGGGGTCATACGAGGACGACTACTTCAGAAAACATCACCCCTCCTAGCTGACTCAGGCTGGGTCTACACTGATGGTGGCAAAATTCGCTGCCGTCAGATCGATGGCTCTGGATCGACTGAACGGTCTGTGTAGATCTGCTCAGTCGATCTAGCAAGCGACGCAGGAAAACCACCCCGGTAAGCGGAGCAGTGCAGTGTGGACGGCGCACTGAGGAGACACCGCGAAGTCGACGAATCTGGAAGGTAAGTGTAGACTGGGCCTCTGTTACACTAATCAGAGAAGGCTTGTGCGGAGACCTGGGGTAGCTAAATCCTGTCGGTATAAACTCATAGTTGCCTCAGTTTGTCACATTCCCATTTGTCCAGCATTGAGAATCTTGGCCGCAGGCCAGGTCGCCTAGGGATATATTAGTGCTGCAGCAATGCCACAGTGTAGATGCTTCCTATGTTGATGGAAGGGGCTTCTCTGTTGCTGTAGGTAATCCACCTCTCCAAGAGGTGGTAGCTGGGTATCTGGAATAATTTTTCTGTCAAGGTAGCTGCATCTACGTTGGGGGTCAGGCTGGCTTAACTACAGTGCTCAGGAATGTGAATTTTTCACAGCCCTTGTGCAACATAGCTTGGTTGATCTAAATTTTAAGTATAGCCCAGGGCCTAATCTGGACACAGGTAAGCATATTTCTGCTCTTGCAAGTGGAAAAAACCCCCTAAAAACAGTAAAAACGCAGTTTTTCCAGTATAACTGAATCTACAATAGCGGCTTTTGCCAGCACACTTTGTCAGTCACAAATCGCACCCCATAACCAACACAGCTATGCTAGCAGAAGTCTGGAGTGTAGACCTACCCCCATTCTTCCGCTAAATAAATCCTGGAAAAAAAGAGTTGTCTCTATGAACGCCATTCAGCTAGATGCTGAGTGCTTAAGTCTATGGGAATTAAGGGTCTCAATACCTTACAAGATCAGGCTCTGTTGCTATTTGCCTGGCCTGCTATCCTATAATATTTAATTCAATTCTATCATTTATAAAGGAGGACTGCACATAAAACCATGTTGTCAAGGAGAACAAAGTTACATAAATAAAAGATAGTACAACAAACTCCAGGCCTCAATGAAATTCTCAAGGGTGATACAAAATGTGTTTTGTTCCAATGAAATATTGGGTGATACTGTAAATGGCTCCAGATTATTTCCAAAGGCTGCTTCAATTGTTTATTTCATTGTAAGTGAAAATAATGAGAAAAATAAAATAATGGAGGAAGTAAATGTTTCCCCTTGAACATTTTGGAAACTCTAGAGGATGTTTTGGGTCACCAAGTGATAAAGTGTTTAGTTTCCCATAATAACGTAATGAAAGGGTTACATGCTGTTTGTGTGTGTGTGTGTGGGGGGGTTACTGTCTATGCTACAGAATTAGGTCAGCAAAACTACGTTGCTTTGGGATGTGAAAAATCCACACCCTGAAGTGGCATAGTTAACTGACCTAAGTCCCCATGTAGACAGTGCAAGGTCAATGAAGAATTCTTCCATTGACCTAGCTACCACCTCTTGGGGAAGCGGGTTATTTACACCAATGGGTGAATCCCTTTGGTCAGAGCAGGTCGTGGCTACACTGAAGTGTTATTGTGGTGCAGCTGCAGTGTATTAAGTGTAGACAAGCCCTGTGTATGCTCATGTGGGTCTGTAGGTAAGCAGGCGTGTATGTGCATGAGCTTTCTCCCAGTGGCATAAAAAAACCCACCTCTGCAAACAGCAAGTGCTATGTCAGCGGGAGAAGCTCTCCCCCTTACATAGTGCTGTACACGAGTGCTTATGTCGATGTAATTTATGTCTCTCAGCGGGGTGGTTTATTCACACCCCTGAGTGAAATAAATGATGCTAACATAATTTTGGGTCCCAGAGGACTGGATGAAGTGTTCTCCCTGAACTGGATGAGATGTTCTCAATAAGCCAATTGGAAGAGGTCTTGGAAGGAATCCCAATACATGCATAGGCCTGTATGCGTATGTAAACTCTGCCCGTGTCCCTTTGAAAAATCTGAGCTTTTTTTTTTTTTAATGGTATTTGCAAATTGGGAACATGCAACATGGGTATGCAGCTTTTTCCTGGCTAAATGATAAAGCAACCTGTGTAAACTGCCTGAGACCAATGGACTTAGGACATAATAAGAGAAGGAAGAACCACGGGGTAGATTTCCTTTATTATCCAAAGCTGTTATTGAAACAATGTAAATATTTGCTAAGCAGGATCCCACCACGTGAAGCTCAAGTAAGATGTGTGGAATGTGTTAATAAAATAAAAATAATTTGAAAAAGAAACAAATGATATGGCTGGGAAAACAAGGGCAAAATGGACTTGAGACCTCTCCAACTGCAAGAATCTAAGAATTATTTACATGGACTGGACAAAAATCTCTCATACAGCCTGTAACTCCTGAAGAACATAAGGAATACTCCAGTTTGTGCAAAAAGCTCAGTAGAGTAGTGGGTTGCATTGTGTCATTAAAATTCAATTATGGTGTTGAGACAATGGGCTGTTACAAATTAAGCAACTGGCTAGATGCCTCCAATATATTTAAAACACCATCTGTGAAAGGTTAATGGGTCTTGTTCATACCTCTACACACTCTCTCCGACTAACAGAAAAATCTTAAAGACCCTCCTCAACCTGTAGCTATGTGGAATGGCCAACTGAAGATGTCAGGTGAGCCCTCTTGAGCTGAATCCATGTGCAATGTTGGCAGGATTCTAGGGAATTGATGGCACTTCACTACTGATGATAAACTTTTCTGTAACCATTAACTATCAGCACCATGAATGATTCACTCTCCTCCAGGTCAACTTTCTAAACATTTACTTATTGGGGAGGGAGAGCTGGAACTAAGCTGATAGAGTGGAAACAAGCACCTTGCTTAACCTTAGCTGTGTGTATTTGTCTCTCCCCATTCCCTTCCCCAGTGTCGTATCTCCCAGCAGCAAATGTGGTCACAGCTAACCAAGGCCCTGATCCTGCAATTGGTAGAGTACGGGCAGACGAATGTGTTTGCTGACATCTCCATTTACTTCACTGAAGCTCCATGTGCACACAGAATGCCTCTGCAGTGTCGATTGCAGGATCAGGGCCCCAGACTGTTGTGGCACCCACTCTGCCTTCATTCTCTGGGTGAAGGGCCATGGATGCCTATGGTACCATATGCAAATGTCACATTTTACTAATTTAAGGCCAGCTGATGCCTGGCCTTCACGCTGGTGAGCAGTGGGAAGGCACAGGGTGAGCAATATGAGCCTTCCTTCCCCATTACATGGCCCATAGAAGAGTTAGGCACAGCAGCCTTCCCTGTGCTCTGATTAGTGCAGGGACCACAGTGCTCCCCAGGAGGCACATAACAACTCCAAAGGGGTGGGGAGGAGCCCAGGCAATAACCCTGCACACATTATAATTTGTACACCTCCGAAAGCAGTATAGCAGCAGGGCTGCTTCCCCTACAGATTGGGGAGCTCTGGGTGGCATTCTGCTGGGGGCGATGTGCCTTGAAGGACTAATCCTAGCCCTGCCCATTTCCCCTCTATTGTGGGTCCCAAGCAGCAGCTCGAAGCAAGGCTTTTCTTTCTGTACAGAATAATTCATTCTTTAGCAATGCACTTATGCACACGTTGCCTGGTCTGCTCTTCTGCATGTAACACCCCCGAGTGCTCCTCTGCTCATGGCAACTTTAGTGAAGCGCTGGACGTCTGGGGCCGAGGTCCTGGGAAGGGGCACTTGGGAAGGTGGGTGAACTAAACTGTTATCCCTGATGGGATGGCAGAGACGCAGGCAGTGCCCCAGCTTTGCCAGCGGGCACCTCAGCAGTTCCTGTGTCCCATTCCTGCAGTGGCAGCAGCAGAAGTTAAAGGAAGTTTCGTTCTTAGGCGGACAAGGCTGAGGGGCAGCTTCTCAGAAGGGAGGCCGTGGTAGTGATAATTCATCGTATGTTAGTAGGGCCCTACGAAATTCATGGCCGTTGAAAATGCGTCACAGACCGTGAAATCTGCTGTGGAGTGGCAGGGCTGGAGGTACCCTGCACCGGGCTACTGCTGCTAATCCTGCTGGGGCTGTGGAGGGACAGGACTTCCTCTTCACCTGCAGGGACCTCTCCTAGGGCGGGGTTAGACTCACCTCCGGGAACCTCCTCTAGCTGCTGGAAGCTCTGCACCCCCGGCCACACTTCCTGACCCCATCGCACACCAGCCACAGAAGAAGGAGTCAATGCAGAGGGAACAGCCACAGAGATTCTTGCAGCCAGGGGAGGTTCCCAGAGGTGGGTCTGACCCAGCCCCAGCAGCTGCCCCTGCAGAAGAGGAAATCCCATCCCTCTCCAGCCCTCCTGGGACTAGCAGCTGGAGCCCAGTAGGAGCTCCTGGCTGGGGCGCCCCCAATCAATCCCTCTCCACTTCTACAATGGTTCTGGTGCCCTTGCCCCCAGCCCTATCCCTCCCCGGTTCTGGGCCCAGCACTTGGAGCTGAAAGGGGCCTTGGGCTGGCTGGGTGTGTGTGCGGATCACAGCACTCCCCTGAGCATGGGGCCATGGGTGGGTCAACCTGCCCCCCTGGAAACTGATGACCCCCCCCCCCCGCATGCCATGCGACCTGCACGTCTGCGCTGCCCACTGCTCTCCAGCTGCCCGGCTCCAAAGGCAGCACCCCTGTCGGCAGCAGCACAGAAGCAAGGGTGGCAATACCGTGATTCCTTCACAGCCCTCTTTTCAGTTGGGACCCCCCCCCCCGGTGGTTATAAAACTGTGACATTTCAGCTGTAAATATCTGAAACCATGGAAGGGAGGATTTTAAGAATCCCATGACTGGTGAAATTGACCAAAATGGACCATGAATTCGGCAGGGCCCTACCCATTAGTAACACACGAATAATATAGACACACACACTATTTACTGAGCGCAGCGTGTGCAGTGGGGGGGAGCGGGGTGAAGAGGGGCACAGGGAGGTGTAGTGGGACGACATAGAGGGTCACAGAGCGGGGCAGTGCAGAGAGGGAGAAGGGGGCACGGACAGGGTAGGGCAATACCCAATGGGAGGGCAGTGCAGGGGGGCTGGGTGATATTTGGCAGGGGGGCAGGCGGCACAGGGGGGCAGAGGGCAGGAGGGATTAAGGGAGAGGAGGTATAGAGGGCGTGGGTGGTTCATGGCAGGGGGGGTATGGAGGGGTGGGGTGGTTCATGGCGGGGGGGG
>ML675625.1:11941096-11961223 GCA_007922155.1 Mesoclemmys tuberculata | reverse complement strand
GCGCCGGCCGCCCCCCGCAGGGCGCTGAGCCGGTCTGACGTACGCCGCTGGCGTCGGGCGCGGCTGGGCCCGGATAATGGCCGACGGCGGGGGCGAGGCGGAAGAGCGGGCGGCCCCCCTGCCCCTGCCGGGGCTGCGGCTGGTGCAGCAGGGAGCCGAGGCGCGGCTCTACCGGGGCCGCTTCCTGGGTCGGGCCGCCGTGGCCAAGCTCCGCTTCCCCAAGCGCTACCGGCACCCGGCGCTGGAGGAGCGGCTGAGCCGGCGGCGCACGACGCAGGAGGCCCGGGCCTTGCTGCGCTGCCGCCGGGCAGGTGGGGCTGAGCCATGGGGCAGCGCGGCAGGGGGGCTGGGTGTGGACGTGGGGCGGGTTCATCAGGCCGGAGTTGGGGGGGGGGAGCCCTGTGGGAAGGGGCTGTGGTGAGGTGGCGGTTGCTTGTGGGGTGAGATGGGGCTGACTGAGCCTAGGGGGAGAAGGGGGTTTGTGGTGGGGGCTGAGCCGGGGGGCTGGGCCTAGGAGGAGATGGGGGTTGGTGGGGGGGGCTGAGTTGGGGGGGTACCGAGTTGGGTGGAGAGACCCTCCACACACAGAGCCCCTCTGTGTCCCCGGCTGGGGAGGGTTGGTGCCATGAATGGTGCTGTCAGTGCCTCTTTACCCCTTTTCCTAACCCCAGGTAACAAATGAAGCTGGAGGGCCCCGTAAACGGACACCAAAGGGGCTTGTTTAAAACCCAGCCCACAGCTAGCCTGAGTGACGTGCCATCGTTCTCCCTGTTGTGGGTGTGCCTGTGGTCCCCCCTTACCGCGCTAGTGGAGTGACATAGTTATGTTGCTCAGAGGTGGGAAAAATTCGCACCCTGAAGCGCAAGTAGCTATTCCAGACTGACCCCATGTGTAAATGTGCTTAGGTTGACAAAAGAATGCTCCCATCAGCCTAGCTATGCCTCTTTGAGGAGGTGGATTACCTACAGTGATGGAAAAATTCCTTCTGTCATTATTGGATTCTAGCATGCTATTAAATACTGTAAAATAAGGTGATATTTATCTTCAGCTGCAGTTTCAAGATGCTTGTGGTATGTTTTCTTCTCAAAGAGCAAATAATTGATGTGTGTTTCTTTGTCTTCCTGGTTTATTGCAGAGATCATTGTACTTGGTCAGGATCTGCTCAAAATGCATCCATGCCTAGGACAAAACCCTGGCATACGTTCTGCATTTGCTATGCAATGTGGCTGGGTCCACACTGATGGCAGTAAATTTGCCGCCGTCAGATCAATTGCTCTGGATCGACTGAGCGGTGTGTGTTGATCCGCTCAGTCTATCCAGCAATCGACGCAGGAAAACCACCCCAGTAAGTGGTGTAGTGCTGCGTTGAAGGGAACACTGCGAAGTCGACGGGAGATACGCCAGTGATTTACGTCACTTACGTATCTCCCGTCGACTGCCGCCGAATCTCAAAGGTAAGTGTAGACCGGGCCTGTGTTTTGATAGGAGAGGAAGAGTGATTAATCCTGTGTTCCATTGAAAGTGCAGGAGGGATTGAAGGATGCATAATGAAATTTCAGGAGTTGAAATTTAGGGCCTGTCTAAATTATGGACGATCCAGTGGCATAGCTAAAGCATAGTAGCCATGTTGGGGTAACCCTGTGGTATCACATCCCATAGTCATGGAAGGGTTTTTTTGTATCCTGTTGGAAAACCACCTCCCTGAGCAACAGTAGGAGGTGGATGGAAGCATTCTTCTATTGACCTAGCTGTTTTATGCTGAGGGTTAGGTTGGCATAGCTACAGTGCTGAGGTGTGGATTTTTCACACCTCTGAGCACCGTAGTTCTGTTAACCTATATTCGAAGTGTAGACCAGGTGCTAGGCAGGGCAGTAAAGTTTAGCACTGCTAAATCTGGGCTTGTCAGTGCCCACTAGTGGTTAGGATTTTGAACTTTCATCTCAATTCCAGGGTAGTGTTCTAAACTTTTAAGGGTGCATTTGATTTTACATAATTATAAATTTTGAATGTTACAGAGCAAGCTGAAAATTCTTATAATCTAAGGCCTAGCATTTAATCAACTCTTTTTTTAATAGGGATTTCTGCACCAGTGGTTTACTTTGTGGATTATGTCTCCAACTGTATATATCTTGAAGATATTGTGGGATCAACTACAGTTCGGGATTATATAACTTCTGTACAGCAAAGTGGAAAGGACACTAGCAACCTCTTTCTGTTAGCAGAAAAGATAGGTGAGGCTTTGGCACGAATGCATGATGAGGATCTTATCCATGGGGACCTTACAACTTCCAATATGCTTTTGCGACCACCGGCAGAAGAGCTGGACCTGGTGCTGATAGATTTTGGACTGAGTTTTATTTCTGGTCTTCCTGAGGATAAAGGAGTTGATCTGTATGTTTTGGAGAAAGCCTTTCTGAGTACTCATCCAAACACAGACATGCTATTTGAAGCCCTGCTGAAGAAGTACTCAACTACATCTAAAAAATCAAGTCCTGTGATCAAAAAGCTGGATGAAGTACGACTAAGGGGAAGAAAGAGATCCATGGTTGGATAGAAGAAAGCAGCGTTTGTGGAAGAGTAGGGGAGATGTAACTTGCTATGACATGCAAATGTGGTTATGTTAATTAATTCTGTTTGGTTTTATTTCATAATTTACCATTTTGGTAACTTTCATTGTTTTACAAGTGTATAATAAACCAGTTTAATACAGCATGGTGGTCATCCTTGTACAGCCATCTGACAAGTGGCTCAGAGTAACCAAGTTAAAGATAGGTGATGGAAGTGCAGGTGGGAAAATAGCAGATGAAGTGGGAACAATTGCTTCCTTGCTTTTTGTCTCCTAACTATCAGATATCCCTTTTAAAAAAAATGCAATATCTGTAGTGATTATTTGCTATGCATACATAGAACTTGTATTGTTTGAATACTGAAAATGTTATATGCTTATTGCAGTAAATGTTGGCTCTGAGTTTTCAAATCAGTTTTGTTTTCTTAAGCCAGTAGTCAGTTACACCAGTAAAAATAATGACAGGTTCCTCTGCTGAGGATCTTTCAGTTAAACAAAAAAGTTGCTACTTTCCATGCAGAGTTTCAGGAGCGGGAGTGCTTCAATTATGACTATTTAAGCCCTCTAAAACTAATCAGTTTTTATCTGAGTATAGTAACAGTAGAATTGCCATACCTGGATCAGAGATGAGGTCCATCTTCTCCCATATCCTGTTTCCATCACTGGTCAATATCAGATACTTCATAGGAAAATGTAAGAATTTTGCAGCAGGATGATGTGGGCTAATCAGTCCCCTACAATCTGATCTCTCATAGCTCTAAGCCCTGAAGCACAAGCTTTAATATTAATTGCCAACATCTCCTTAGCATTAACTACTATAACATTGGATATTCTTATCTAATTTCTTCTTGAATGTTGCTAAGTTCTTAGCCTCTTGAGTTTTGATGGCAATCAGTTCTACAGTCTTTGTGTTTTATGCAAAGGTTTTTCCTTTCATTGGTTTGGAATTTGCCATCTTTGTCCACTTGTTCCTGTGGTATGAAATGGGGAGAGCAGAAACTCTTGATTTGCTATCTCTATACCATACGTTATTTTACATAATTTTGTTCCCTGTTTTTTCCTTTCCAAAATACATCTGCAATTTTTCAATCTCTCTTCATATGAGTTTTTCATGTCTTTAATCATTTTTGTCACCCTTCTCTGAATCTTTTTTGTAATAACTGCTAGTGTAAAACTGTCTTTTTCCTGTGATACTTTTGTAACTGTCTCATCTGCACATTTTGAGGAAGATGGGTGGTTATTTTTTTTATACACATCTTCAGAGTTAAGTACTTAATTTCTGTTTGAGGATTTCCCCTCTCCTTCCCTTCCCCATCAAAGATCAACTGGAAAATCTGTTTGAGTGGGAGAATCAGATTCCTAAATGTAATCACTGCATAAACTATAGTACTTTACCAAATTTTACATGCTGAGCATTTTATAGTAGAAGGGATAAATTAAAGTTTGATACAGTTGTGACATGCCTCAGGGTACAATCTGGGCAGTTGAACAGCAATGTTCTCTCAACTCTCTAAGGTGGGGTGCCTTTTACACTGCTGTAAGAGCAGCCATGTTCTTTGTTTACACACAGCCTCTAGAATGCAAAATCACTCCCTGCTGAATTATGAGTGCTTCCAACCAGCCACTCCTAAATTATATTACAGAGCAACACCAGCAAATTCCCAGTCCCAGGCTTGGCCCCAGAAACATGCATCTTGTACTGTCTAGCTCTTTCCTTCTGTGCAGTACAAGCTCATAGAAAGTCTGTCATTTCATTAATAGAAAATGATATGCACAAAACTTACCTTAAATGGAAGCTCCCAAATGTTTCAGTCCAAACACACTGGCTTAGATAAAACAAGTTTATTAACTACAGAGAGAGAGATTTTAAGTGAGTACAGGTGATGAGGCGCAAAAGTCAGAATTGGTTACGAAAAAAAAAAAGGCAAAATGCAAACTAATACCTAACTTAATAAACTAAGCGAATGTCAAGCAAAAAGGTTTTTCTCATAACATGCTCACAGCAGTCTGGCTGACTCAGCCAGGACCGGTTCCCCAGTTCAATAGTACTTTTTGTCTTCCAAATGATGTAGATGCTATGAACAGAGAGGAGATGATAGAGGTGATTTGTGTCTTCTGTTCTCCCTTATAGCATTTCTCCTCTATGAGAATCTTCTCCAACCGGGGTTCAGGTGACAACAAATCTCTCTACCAAGATGTAAATTTCTTGTTTACACGCTTCCTCCTGCAAAAGAATGGCTACTTAACTAGGTGATAGTTCATTTGATTATGGTGACACCTGGCTGAGGTGCTAGTATGGGCTGCTTATGCCGGTTGGAATATATCTTAGTAACATTATGCAGTAGAATCTTACAATTTTACATATCGTGTTGCCACACATTTTACCAGGACAGTAATGATCAGCAAATTATGGGTTTTCAAATGATACCTCACACAGCATTCTGTGTACAAGATTTATCATAGTTTTGTTAAAGTGGACATGGGGGTAGAGTTATTCACAGCATTGGTTTGTGCCCTGTCACAAACAATGAGGTTGGAGTTGGAAATCTACGATCTAAAATGAAGATGTAATAATGGAAGCGAAACATCATTGGTCCAACATCACAGAGGAACAAGGGAGTGAGGTCCCTCAAATCTGCTATGCCCTGCTTCCTGTGTTCTGAATATGTGAAATTAATGTTTGTTGACAAAAGAACAGGAGATGTGGTCATGCCTCTTATGCAGTGTTTGTTGGATTATATATTTCAAATGCAGCATTTGGAGCGAGAGCCTTTTCTATTAAGCTTTTTTTCTTCAAGTAGTTTATGGTTACACTATCATCAGTGCTAGCAACAGTGGGGTGTATAGGTAGTATAGCCAAACCACTGTCACCTACAAATGCCAGGAGCCAGTGCACCCATTGTACTCCCATTACTGAGTGGGACGTTGCATATACGGTGGTAGGAAATCTGAAGGAAAGTGCTAGCAGAGCTACAGCCACTTTGGTGTTCTCATTCTGTTAACTTCTGAATATGAGAGAGAATATTAGTGCACTCTCTTGATCATAAGTGAGACCAGGAACCTCAAGGAAGAATTCTGGAGAAGTGGCTAAGTGATCCAATTCCTCACAATGCCTGAAACCTCTGGACCCGCTAAAAATAGGTCTAAATCCTGGAAAGGTAGATTTGACTGGCTTTTGAACAAAATGGAGTTGCTTTGTGGAGTGGGTCTTTCAGATTAAGTTTCTGTTCTGGGGGCCAGTGAGGATCCCTTGCCACTAATTGTCAGAGTGGGGGTCTGGCTAGTGTTTTTATTCAAAATCATCCCTTCTAACATTGTTGCTATGTGCTGTTTGCTTGCCACTCTGCCCCAGGTGGCTGCATGGCAGTGATAAAGTGTAAAAATACCTTTGAAAATTACAAGATGGGTACTGTTGTTGAAGAAAGGAAGGAGACAGCAGAGGTAACAGCCCCCCCGATTGAGATAACTGTGTGCTATTCTCTCCTGGCAGCCGCCTTTGCGTCATGACAAGTTCCTTGCCCGAAGGTGGTGAGGATCCCACTTGGCATTAAAGTGAAAAACCAAAAGCCTTTCTCCGGTTGTCCCCAGCTGCTGTGCACCGGGCCTGCTGCTTCCCTCCAGTCTCACGTGCAAATACGGGGGAATCACTAAGATCCCAGTGAACCAGGCAAACCATCCGCTCACCGGGCTGAAACCGGGCAAAGAGTGAAGCGGGCCCACAGAGGCGGATGCTGCAGGCAGGCGGCGAGGGGCCGCTGGGTGCGTGGGGAGGGAGGCGCTGGGACCCCCTGCCCCGGATTTGCAGGGCGCATGGGGAGCCCTGAGTGCGGCGGCCGGGGGAGGCCCCGTGGTCTCTGGGCCGAAAGGGGGCGCCCAGGGCTCGCGGAGGGAGCAGGGGCAGCAGCTCTGGGCTGGGAAGCAGACGGGCGGGGTTCTCTGCTCGGTGTCCCCTTCTGGTCTCCTACGTTTGATCCTGTGACCTTCACGCCCTTTCCTGTTTTATTCATTTGTTGTCCCCCGTAATTAGTTGAATCCAGGTTCAGTGGTTCCTCCTCTAGGTTGGGAGGGGAACCTTTAGCAGTGGGTGGGCTTGTGCGCACCCACGTCCCCTGGTGTTCAAATAGTGGGGAGCAGACGGGAGGGGGAAGGAGCAGGCGGGCGCGGCGGGCTAATGGGCGCGCGCCTGGTCTCGCCGGCGCAGGGGGAGTGCCGCCATCCCGCTCGGTGGCTCGGCTTCAGCGCTGCAGCCTGCGAGCGGGGAGGAGCCGAGTTCGGGGCTGCTCCCCTCCTCCCCCCATCAGTGCAAGCGTCCTAGCGCTTCGGGCGGCCCGTGCCCGGCGCGTATTCACTTCCTTGCCAGAGAAGCCTGCCCCAGGCCAAGTGCCCGCTTCCCCCTGTGGGATCCGGGTTCCACCGGCCCGGGGACAATTTTACCGGGGGGCTGCACTCGGGCCGCCGCTGGTCCCGCTCCCGAGGTGCGGGGAGCCCCCGCGGGGCGAGGCTCGCGTCGCAATAGCGCCTCCCGGCGCGGTGCAAAGGGCCCCTGGTCCCGCCCCGGACCATGGACGCGCTGCGGCTGCTGCTGCTGCACCTGGCGGCTGCAGGTACGGCCCGGCCCCGGGGCCGCTCTGGGTGGGGCGGGGACCCTCCGGCTGCCCCGGCCCCGCTTTGCCCCGGCGTTGTGTCCAGCGGTGACCCGCTCGGTGCCAGATCCCGCCCCACGGTAGATCCTGCTCGGGGGGGTTGTTCGGGGTTAACGCAGCCGGGGCCGAGCACCAGCCCGGAGCGGCCCCGCGGCAGGTGCCGTGCTCGGCGGTGTCCGGCTCTGGTCTCGGCGGCTCGGAAGGATTTGGTGTGTCGGGTTTGATTGTGATCGGTCCGTGCCGGTCTCCCCGTGGACACACGGAGCGGGAGAACGTGTCCCCGGGTGATCATTGCAATGCGCAGCTAGGCAAAGGGAGGGAAATGCTGGAGGGCAAGCCCGGAGGTCTTTTGAATGTAGGCTGCTTACACACGGGCTAGTAGTGAAAACAGGTCTGCGTGGCTGGCTGAAGGACGCTTGCTTCGTATAGTTTGGCAGGTAATATCGAAGGTTTGTGGTTTTATGTTTCCAAAGCTTTAGCTGTTTGACTCTGTGTCTATTGTCAAATAATTGTCTGCCCCCCACCCTGGTTTCCCATAGCTGTGAACATTTAAATAGATGATGATAGAAAAGAGCTTCAAAACTCGCTATTTCATGCAGCTGTGCGCGTTTAAATTGATACAAATCTTTAAAAAATCTTAAAAATAAACCAGTATTGTCTGTCAAAATTATAGGTGTATCTATAAACCAATTTCTGTTGAGCCTAACTCTAAGTGTAGATGGGATCATGGGTTCTGGTAACTGCACCTGCATTCCCCCTCCATGGTCCCTCTAGGATACCCATTTAAAGGTTTCTAGTTCCCGGCTATCAGCTCTCTTGGGCAGAGACCTGTATCTCTCTCCCTCCTGACAGGGGATTTTAAGGCTGCACAGCTCCTTGGATAACATTGTGATACCTTCAGCAAGCCAGAGTGCCTAAACAGGCCAGTGCCTGCCCATTGCTTTCTCCCTGAAGGCTATGGCCAGTGTACTGCTCACAGTTGTTACCTCCTAGATCCTTCTAAACAAGCACATTTGTTCTTAAGGTAAAAGTGTGACAGAGAAAACAATAAAAGAACCTACACACATGCTAAAAAGGTTAGCAGAGGTCACCTCAAACACCAACCTAGGGCGCTGTTAGCTTTCAGTCCCTCAAAATCCACCACTGGGTTTTCCCCGTGGTTGCACGTTCATATCCTTCTTAGCTCTGGAACCAGAACAAAGGCTGAGCAGAGCAGTAGTTTCTTTATACAACGTTGGCCTTTGATCTTGGCCTTCTATAACAGGTAGTCAGGAAAGACCCTCTTCTCAGGGTGTGACTTCAGTAGGCTGGGTATTTGCATAACTGGAGCTGGGCAATGGGCATTAACCCCTCCCCTAGGAATCTCTAGAAAATCCAGTTAATGCTTATTGTCTCAAAAAGTCCATATTTGTCTGGCATTTTCAATATTTTCTTTTGATCTCCAGTTCTTACATTGGTCATATCTTGCCTGTAGGGAGGTTACATGAACTTAATCAATAGGATCTTTCAAGGACATTGCCATATCGATCACACCTGGTGCTATATGCTAGCTAAACTTGTGCCAGACAAATAATAGGTCCCTCTTCAAAAGAGTTTACTTGCCAGAGATGTGAGTGGTTATGTTACAACATGATGCAGAGCCAACATAGAATTCCAGGGTAACTGAAATTTGTAATGCTTCATAGAAGAGGCACTAGAAAAATACTAGTATTTTACACTAATTGTTTGGAACGTGTAACGGCTTACATCTAAAATGAAGGTGAATTTGGCCCAAAGTGTCTTCAGCTTCCAAGTTTGAGGGTTTCAATTTTAAGGGCCAAATTCTGCTTTTGGGTGCATCTACAGGAGTCCTGTTAATTTCACTGAAGAATAGATTCCCATTTTCAAGTGCATCAGGAGCAGAATGTGGCCTGAAGAGCTGTGCTGTAGCAATAAATAAAATCTGAATTCAAAGGTGATAAAATGAAAACCATTCGGAACATTTGCCATTTGGGAGGCTGGAGGTGGAGGAGGAAGGAAATGTTATGTCCACTAAGAACTGTCCAAATTCCACAACTGCAGTTCAAGTGGAAAATACCATCTCCTTACTTGTTCAGCTAGTTTTATTAAAGGTATGTTTTGACTACAGCGGCATAGCTACAGAAAAAAGTCTGATTAATTTTTTGAAATCTGACACCAAAGAGTGAAGTTGGCTCCCTAACATGGCTAGGTTTATTTCCAACAGGAATCAAGAATCAATATGTGTAAGAATTGCCATAACAGACCTTTTACAAATTGTGAAGAGATGTTCCACAGACAGAAATGTCCGATAATGACTTAGAAAAGCAAACGGGATAGCCATCAGCTTGAAATCTAGTCAATTTAAGAAAAAAATGAATTAAAAGTTGTTTCAGGTCTTACATCAATCTCTTGAGTCTCTATTGACAGTTTCTGTGTTTTTTACAATTACATTTTCTGGATCCACACAATCAAAAGAGGAAAGTGACTAAGGTCATGTTTCAGATGATGTGAATCCTATCCCTCTGCAGTACCCCTTTGATTTCAATGGGGTTGTGCATTGGCGCAGACATCCTTGCTAGCAGATCTGATTGCAGGTTTGGGACCTGTGCTTGGCATGGTGTGCTGTCAAAGACACAGAAGAAACAAAAAGTGAATCCTAGTCCCCTCTCTAATCCTTTTCAGGTGTTACTTGTAACAAGGGTAAGTAAGTAAATTTGAGATGGATATGTGATTTTTTTTTAATGTTGACTAAAACAACAAGAGTCCTGTATCTGTTTTTGCTGTATATACAGACTAACATAGCTACCCCTCTGGAACTTTTCACCATGGAAGGCACTTAATGTTGACTGTTTTCTAGTCAGTAAACAATGAAACGTTTGGTGCTCCAAAGCATTAATATGCTGGTTGCCTCATCTCAAAAAAGATATATTAGAATTGGAAAAGGTACAGAGAAGGGCAACAAGAATGATTAGTTACAGAGGGGTAGCTGTGTTAGTCTATATACAGCAAAAACAACGAGAGTCCTAGAGCACCTTAAAGACTAACAGATTTCTGCAGGCATATGCTTTCGTGGGCTGCAACCCACTTCGTCAAATGATTAGAACATGGAACAGTTTCTATACTAGGGGAAACTAAGCAGACCGGGACAGTTCAGTTTAGAAAGGAGAAGAAAGACTAAGGGGTAGCGGGGGGAGGGGAGAGGATATAATAGCAGTCTGTAACATCATGAATGGTCTGAAGAAAGTGAACAGGGAAGCATTATTTACCCCTTCACATAACATAAGAACTAGGGGTCATCTGATGAAATGAATAGGCAACAGATTTAAAACAAAGAAAAGGAAGGTGCTTCTTCACCCAACACAGCGGAAACCTATGGATCTCATTGGGGGGAAGGTTGTGAACACCAAACGGATAACTGGGTTCAAAAAAGAATTTGGTTATGAGCTAGGCTATTAGCCACAATGGTCAGGAATGCAACTCCATCTTCTGGGTGTCCCTAAACCTCCAACTGCCAGAAGCTGCAGCTGGAAATGGATAGATCACTTGAAATTGCCCTATTCTGTTCATTCCTTCTGAGGCATCTGGCCTCTTTCAGAAAAGAGAATACTGGGCTAGATGGACCATTCCTATGTTCTAATAGGGCCTGGTTCCTAAAAATATTAATTTCCTAGCATATGTGTCTGAAGGATTTGATTTATTCACAGAAAAGAAGCACAAATGTTCCCCCCAGCACAATGATGTGACTTCACCCTGATCCTAGACAGGCCCCTAATTAGGGCTGAGAGGGGGAATCCAGTCTCTATAGCCCTGTCAATCCTTTTCCTGTTGCTGAGACTGACTGTGAGTGCCAATTGCATGTTCATTTGTTTTACTTTTAGCTGCACTGGAAATCAAGACCAGCCCTTCCCCAGTATTCTGTCTGGTGGACAAACATATTGAATTGCATTGTAATTTTACCATCTGGAAGAGTGTTAAATTGGAGGATGTGGCTGTGAAATGGACCGTAAGCAATACATTTGGAGAGAAGCCAGTATACCAATTTGATGGAAAGCGTACATTATATCATCGGAATGGGGTCTTGGTGAATCCTGAGTTACTAACCCAGGGCAGCGCATCACTGAACCTGCATAATGTGACACTAGATGACGAAGGGATTTACACATGCACTGTTTTAGTAACCCCACAATATGGAAGTGGGACAATCCAGCTCCAAGTCAGAGGTACCCAGTATTGTTAGCTATGAAACAACTTGCGACCAATAACTTTGTAACTTTGAGGCCAGCCAAATGGTTGATTTAAGACAAGATGCTGTGATTTAATGTAACTAACAGTAGAATATACTATTGTAGCTGTAGGGATTTTCATCTTCAGGAATTCCTAATTATTTCATGAACTATAGAATTGGGGAAATGTGACAACAGGGTATCAGATAAATGTATTAATAAGCGCATTTTACATATGGAAAAAATTGAGAGAGAGAGAATAACTGACCTGCCCAGAGTCTCACAGTGAGTCTGTGATAGAGCTGGGATTAAGAACCAAGAGGCCTGATTCTCTATCCCCTTCCTGTACTAACCACTAAATCGCATATGGATATGAAGTGACTTTTTTGGAATAGGAGCACTCAATATTAAGCAAACCCCTGATTCCCTTGCCGTTGCCTACAGCCAGCTGTTCGTTCTTAAGTGAGGGCTTTGAATTATTTTTAGGCACTTGTTTGAGGATAACTGCAGCAGCAAATGTTTCTTAGGGGAACAGCAGATGCTAGCCAGGTCCTTGTGATCAGTTTAGAGTTAGCTCCTTTACTCTTTGATGCAATGATTTAGCCATGGTCTGGTTTGTTTACAGGTTAACATTATAAGAGTAAATAGTTTGTAGAAAAGAAACTCTTCTGAGACATTCTTAGTGTGCTTCATTCAGTGTGTATCTGTCACCTCATTTGTGCACTTACATGCTCCTTTTTATTTTGAACTAAATTTTTGCCAGTGTCCATTAGCACTAGGTCAGTGTTTTGGATCTAGTCTTATTCACTGAATGCTGTGTAACTCAGTATTCCCAATTTTAACTATCTACCCAGAAGCAAAATTAGTATCTGGTGCTAATTAGGAATCTTTTATTGGGCAACAGGATCTTATTTTTGCATGACTGTGATCTCTCTTCTCAGCTCAGCCTACAGTGTTGCTGTCACCCCAAAACCCCCAAATTGCAGCAGGGGGAGAGAAAACCTTTTCCTGTGATGTTCATGAATTTTACCCTCAAGAAATTGATATCTCTTGGCTGGTTAGGAAGCATGGCAGTAAACATGAGAGGCCGTTAATGCAGGATATCTGCACTGGAGTCCCATTGGCTCATAATAAAAAGGGCATGTTCACTGTGCTGAGCCGGGTAACCCAAGAGGTGTCTGAGGAGGATGATGGATCTTTGTACATCTGTGAAGTCCGACATGAATCCCTGGAAAAGCCCCGGAGAGGAAATACAACCATATTTGTCACAAGTAAGTGGTCCAACAACAGACTCGTAATAGATCTGGTTGCAAAATTTTCCATGCCACAGTTTTCTATTGAAAAATGTAATTTTGCTGAAATAAAAATGTTTCATGGGAACATGTTGGTTCAATGACATTTTCAACAGGAAAAAAGGTTGAAATGAATCATTTTGACTTTCTTTTTCATTTTGATAAGGTAAAAATGTTTAATTTTGACTTTATCATTTTGATTTGTTTTTGTTTAAACTTCTATATTATGCTAAAATATTAGTTTAAAAATATATGGTATTTATATATTTAATGTGATACAATATAGACCGTATTTAATATTATATATTACAATGTTTTGACATTACTGAAATTACACATTTCAATTGTTCCGCATCAAACTTGTTCAGAATTTTCATTTTACAGAAAATTGCTAACTTTCAACTTTTTTTGGTTTGATTTGGAACAAAAACAAATTTCAAAATGTTGGGATTTCCCAGCAAATGGGAATTCTGGTTTTTGACCACATCCGCTCTCTATACATTGGGGAAATCCTAAGAAATTGCTGATGTGAGGAATAATTTTAATATGGGCAAAATCCCACTTTAACTCCAAATCCTGGGTGCAGTAGAACCAGTGTCCAGGGGCTCTCGATTCCAGGGGCCTGCAGCTGGGCTTTGTGCCCTCTTCAGGCTGTGGATCTGTGTTCTTCCCTCCCCCCCCTTTTCTTTTTCTTTTCACTTTGAAACCCGTTTACTAGTGCCAGCTCAGTGCATCAGCATGCAGAAGAGATTGAGAGTAGGGTAGGGCTGCCGAGTACATACTGGTGCAGATCCACTGTTCAGTCCTCCCACAAAAGAGGAATGCAGCGTTCCCAGGGACTTTTGCCACTTTGAGGCTTCAATAGCGGCTTCTACTTCTGCAGTTTGTGTGGGTTCTCTTCTCACTTGCAGCTCCCACAAATCTTCCCAGCTCACAGTCCCTGTTAATCAGGCTGCAGTTGAGGGCAGAAAAGCAAAAACACACTCAAATATCCTGTATGTCAGCCTTCGCTAGCAAGCACTTATTAGCCCTATCCCAGCTTCCTATCCTCATAGACATAGCCCTGTACCCAAAATAACAATGTTACTCCAGGGTTCAGTCTGCACCTCTTTCAAGTTTGTTCTTAATGCACATGCCTTCCAAAAGGCTTGTAATCCCTTGTCTTGCCTACAGAGGACTGATTACAGCGTGACCTCTTTATGACTCAGTTTACCATCATGTAAAAGGGGGATAATAATAAAACCGAAGTGCTGCACTTTCCAAGGCTGATTTGATGCTTCATTAATTGTTTGTGAAATGCTTTGAGATCCTTGGGTGGAATCTCATTATTTCAAATTGTTTCTGATGACTACATTTGTTTTCAGCCCCAAAGCAGTATCATCGGGATACGGGGTTCATTGCTGGAGTGGCTGTTGCCTGTATTGTGGTAACTGGAGCATGTAGTATATTTTTTACCATATTCTATCAGGAACGACTCATGAAAGGTAACTTTTTTTAAACATTCCTACTTTTCGGCATTGTTGTAGGCCATCCATTTATGTAATAACAATAATAAAAATTAATAATAACTTAGCTAAGGGTACGTGCAGCAAACAGTGTGCTTCTTCAACTCTTGTTAAAGGAAAGTTTGCCTAAAAATCAGAGTTACAGCTTTCTCTTAACCAGAGTGTTAAAAATATATATTTGATTCTGAACCCCAAAGAAAGGAGCTGCTAACATCTGCACTTTTATCTGATTTCCTCATGGATTTGCGTGTTAGGATACCTGAGTCTGCTGTATGGCATATGCACTAACTCCTTGGGGGGCATAAATAGTAGGTAATCTAGTTTATTTGCCCGCCTCATGGCAGGATTGATTTCATTTCCCCAAACCATCTGTCATGGACTAATTTAGTCGAATCTAATCCAGTCACTAGACTAGAGGGATGCAAGAGGGTTTTGCAACTGCGAGAGACTAGCTGTGGAGGTTGGAGCCCTAGTATTTTAGCAGTTTTGAAGTCATAGCACTTGTCAGAAGTGGAAGGATCAGAAGAGTTTAAAGAAAGGATGAGGTTCAGCAACTGAAAAATGATTGAGCCTCCTCAACTCACTATGTTGCAAAGGACTGTTGGGTGGAGATGGTCTTGGTTATGTCTAGCAAGAGTGATGACAAAGCAAGGCTCCTTACAGGTGCACTTTGGGCACGTGCCTACAAAAGACCTAGTGTGTTGATTTCACTGGGACCAGGATTTCACTCCGCCTGCAGATGTTCCTCTTTTATGTATCCAGGAACTCCCACTTCTTCTGTGCTAGCATCTCATAGAGACTTCTACATCCCAAATTTATCTTCTTTACAGTGCCGCCTCAGGTTTCCTTGATCAACAAACCAGATGTGATCCCGATTAATGAGAAGCTGAAACTGATGTGTAACATAAATGGGTTTAGGCCAAAAGCGATTAGTGTGAAATGGTACCGGAGAACCCCCCAAATGGCATCAACTGAAGCCACTGGCGAAGCTTCTTTTCTTCTGGGGCCTAGAGAAGACATTACAGACAAAGCAAGGCAGCCTTTGGAAACCAATGGCAAATTCTTCAGTGTTCCATCCTGTCTGACCTATACACCCACCATCCAGGATGATGGGGCTGTGTTTGATTGCAGCGTTGAACACATTGCACTGAAAAACGTCATATGGATGAGCACCACGCTGAATGTCACCGGTAAAGGCTCTCCTTCTTGGTAGTTCTCTTCTTACTGACTCATTGCCAAAATCTGAACAGTAACTTTTACAAGATTTCCCTAAAACTCTCTCTCTTTCTCTCTTTCTCAGCTCGGCCAGCAAGTCTCTACATCACTAGCTGGCCTCAGGCTCCCAAGGCAGGAGAGAAGCTCATTCTGAGTTGCATAGTAGAGAAATTTTACCCAAAAAATATCACTTTGACTTGGTTTCGAAATGGACGGCTGGTTAGGGATGTGACACAGTTTGGACCTTTCCCTTGTGAAATTGACTATTTCAGTGTCTGGAGCCAGACTGAGTTTATACCAACGAATGATGAGGAAGGGGCAGTTTATATCTGTCAGATAAAACACAGCAGCTTTGGAAATATAGAAGAACTCTTCTATGAAGTTAACTTGCAAGGTAAGATGCATGCCGTGAGTCAGCTGGTGCAAATGACGTGCTCCCTGCTGCACGTAGTGGAGCTGCCTTTGAGAGGTTCAGTGGATTTACACTAGGAGGTGCAACAGTCAATGAGGGTTGAGTTTCAGTGCTTGAGAGGTGGGGTGGTCTGTTGACCTGTGCACAGGACATAGAGCTAGGAAGTTTTGAGAGCTAATCGTGGCTCTACCACTGACTTGCTCTGTGGTGTTGGGCAAGTCAGTCCCGGTTTTCCATCTGTAAAATTTAGAGGATAGGGGTATTGTGAAAAATCAACTAGCTAATATAAAGTAGCTTTCGAAGTATTAAGTATTTCTAGGTGGGAGTGGTTTGATCACCTGGAATCTGGATAGGGTTGTCAGTTTAAAGACTGGCGGAAGCTAAGGAGCAGCTGAGTTCCTCCTAATCCAGCCTTTTAGAGATGGTTTGAATGGGCCTTCTGTCGTCTTGTCTTAGCCCCATTTCACACACTGATTTTCAGTGGTGGCGCAAAGTGGGAACTGGCCAAGGTAATGGCCAAAATCTGGGCTGAGGAAGAAGAGTGGTAGCTGTGGCTGAGTAGAGAGAGACCTTATTGAGCACAGGGCACTGAGTGTCAGTGGTGGGAGAGCCTGGGAATGTGACGGGGACCTGGAGCACTGAAAGAGCCCACTGAGCTATAGGTATAGGCAAAAGAGGGTGACAAATGCCATGTCAGGCCCAGGTCAAAGCTACAGTCAGACCAAAACATTTCCATTGCCAGACCTGCAACTTGCCATAAACAATCAAACCGTGCACCGTTTGCAGCAGCTCTCTGACTATCTGAGCTGTAGTTCTCACTGTGACTGTCCCGAACCATTCACCACCCCTGTTGTTGCTGTTATGCATCTTGGCCATCTGCCCTCTTCTTGACGTTAGGGGTAACTCGTCTAACCATCTGTCCTGCTGTGTGTTCTTTCCGTTTGAACAGGGACACCCCCTGAAGTTTTCTGGATCACAACAGACCCCTCCATTCCTGTGGTGGGAGAGGAGCTAAGGCTGAACTGCAGGATCAGTAACTTCTGCCCTAACGCGATTGATGTGAACTGGTTCCGAGATGGGCAGCCACTGCAAGAGGGAGTCTGCCATTCGGTATCCGTAATGGGAGCCAACGGTTTGCACTCCATTTGGAGCGTGTTGAGAGTCATGCCCAGAAGGGAAGATGAAGGAGCTGTGTTTACATGTAGGGTGACACATGCTGCTTTGAGAGACTCTGTAGAAAGATCATACGCTCTGCAGTTGCCTAGTAAGTCCTGTACATTGTGTTTGATTATTAATACAGTGCCTGGACAAGAGAGATTAGCTTAAAGCAGGGTGCCCAAAGTGTGGTCAAGGGGCCAAATAAGGCCTGCAGAGTGCTAGAGGGAGGCCTAATGTGATGGTGTGAGCTGGTGGCTGTGAGGTAGGAATTTAATGAGGCCTGATCTCAGCTCTGACACAGACTCCCAGCATGCATAACCTCTCAGCTTAAGATCCTCCATCTGTACAAACACTTACTTATGTAAGGGTTGAGTGAGGGTGGTTGTGTTTGTAAAACGCCTCGAAGATGTTCACTTCAATTATTATTATGTTATTAATATGCAGCCTGTGGCCATTCTCTGCATGTAACTGCAGGGCAGGAACAAAGCTGATCAACTGCAGGTTTTTAGGGCTGGTAAAGTGTTATGAAACAGAGTCTCTGAGTAAGGTCTAAACTCAGAACTCTGGGAGGAATCCTAGCCCCTCCTGTGTCCCAACAGCTAGAAGTGGGCATCGGACCAGGGGACACTTGGACTTTGCTGGTAGCCCTCCCCTCTCAATCCCTCCTTATCTTTTGTATTGGCCTCTAGCCACCAGATTTAGTTCTTTGGCTAGCTGGTGTCTGTTAAATTTTCCAAGCCCTGCTCAAAATGCTATAGTCCGATATGGGATTTTTTATTGTGGTGAGTAAATGCAACTTTCTGCATCACAATTGCCAACATTTCACCCAGGACAAATAAGGTGAATTTTGTTTGAATTTGCCCCATATAGGAATATGCCATTTTGATGGAGACATTTAAAAAAGAACCCTGCAGACTATTGGTCATGAGAACCCAAAATGTTTTTCTCCATTGCAAACTGATGAACTTCTTCCCACCATTTGGCATGAGATTTTTTCCCCTCCCCACATGTGTGTAACAAACCACATAGCAGCAGCTACAGCTGGCCACCCTGACAATTCTGATTTTTTCTTTTTAGATTGACTTGGTGACGGCTCACCAGACTACCCATGGCGGGAAAGGTACACTTCCATCACAATGAACGTTCTCTGAAAAAGAAAATTACTGAACTCTGAGACATTGAGTCTACATCCCTCCCTCTTCATCTCTTTGCATTCATGTTCCCCTTGTAAAGGAATTCTAACTGTTTCTTCCCATCTTCCAGTGTAAGAACTGTGTCTGGTTATACACAGCACTTGTGCAAGCTGCTCACTCGCTACCTTTCTGTGTGAGAAGCACCATTTCATCAGCTGGTTTGTAGAGGGGACAGAATTTTTTGTTCTTCAGCTTCATTTTTGGTTAAAGGATGGCCTACCATTCTGCATTTGTGGTGGTGTACAGAATTGCTAAACATGCACGTGAGCAGCACTAGAGAGTTGGTGTTGTTAATACAATAATTTGTCTTAGTATTATTAACACTTAGGATTTATCTCCAAAGTGAATTAACTAAGTACCCCTCACAACCCTGTATGAGGTAGCTAGGGCATAGTTATAACAAGAAAGGGAAACAGACACACACAGTTGTGAAAATGATTTGCCTAAGGTTGTGCAGAAAGTCATGGAGTTATTTGCACGGATACTAAGGGGCTCAATAGCTTTCATGTACATTGAAATGATCCTAGCTGTGACACCTAGATAGAAATGGGCAAGGCCATGAAGAAGATAAGAGAAGACCTATCATATACTTTACCACTGGGTGTCTCTCTTTGCCTCCATCACTGGATGTAAAAACTGAAAAATGTCAAAACAGCTCTGCAGTCCTGCCTGCGTTGACCAGTGTGTGTTACCTAGCACTGTGTGAAAGGAGAAAGAGCTTTGCCTGCGGAAGATTTTTATTTTCACAAACAAATATCTGCAGGTTTGTTTGTTGAACAGAAAATTGACCACTCCTCCTACACTTCCGACACAATGGGATGACTCCAGCTGTTTTGAGGAATGAATTCCCTTTCTCAATGGGCCAACTTCAGATCTGCTGTACATGGATGATGTTTCAGTTACTTCAGCAGAGATGCACCTGCTTACCCCAGGTCTGAATTAGGCTCAGTATGCAATGACATCAAACCATGGGAAGGGGGATGTAAGGAAACAGAATGATAAAGCGGGCAGGAGATGTTCTTTTGGGAGAACTTGTGGTGTTTGGTTTTTTTTGAAGGTCAGCTGGGTTGTCTTAATTTGTTAAGTTCTCTTTTTGATTGTTGTAAGTGACTTCTATCATCATCAGGTGGCAATGGAAAAGAAATGCTTAGGTGTGGATTTCTAGTGGGATGCTAACTAGAAGTAATAATGTTAACGACCACTTTGGCCAATGAGTTTACTGGGAGTAGAATCCAGCCCTCTCTAACAGGAAATGAAGTAGGAAAGTATATATATAAAACCAAGACAACAAGCATAGCTGCTGATACAAGTGTGTGAGCAAAAATGCATGAATAATCTGTATATTCAGTTACCACGGCTGCATGGGAAAATGACCAGACAATGTCTAACTGCCCCTGTGAATGTTCAGTTACTGTAGGGTGACTAGATTTTCCAATTTTATAGGGAGAGTCCTAATATTTGGGGCTTTGTCTTATATGGGCACTTTTCACTCCACCCGTCCCCCCCACCCCACCCCATGCTATCTGGTCACCCTAAGTAACTGTGATTCTGCTTGAAAACTGAATGTACAAATAGTGTCTATGCACTTTTGAGTGTGAATTTAAAAAAATCTATGTCTCAGTAGCTGCAGGAATTTGGAATCTGCCAGCTTTGCAAAATGCAGACTATTACTAACCTCTTGCAAACATCGTATCGGTGCTGATAGGAAAATAAGTCAAACAGTACAATAAAAGGTCATTGGTAAAACAAAGGTCAGTACGTGAAGGTCACTAATAATAAATAAATCCCCTCCCCAGCCAGAACACAAGCCCAGAGTCTCAGGCAGTCTCTTAGTGCCTTACCTACCAGCTCTCCCTTTCGCATGAACAGTGAGTGGATTTAAATTTAGTGGAGTTAGTGATACAGCAGACTCTGGGGTTG
>ML675625.1:11929686-11941086 GCA_007922155.1 Mesoclemmys tuberculata | reverse complement strand
TGGATTTAAATTTAGTGGAGTTAGTGATACAGCAGACTCTGGGGTTGGCATCAACCATCCTTCCTTGCATGCCTTATCAAGAGACGGATAAAAATCCATTTACAGTAGGAAATAATATAGAAAAATGAAGAAAGAGAAGCATATGGGCCTTGGCTAATGCTGGTGGAACTGTTGATTATAGGTGTTGATGTAATTAAGAAAATGCGAAGAGGTTGGGTTTAAATCTTAATCACGTGCAAAACATTAGAACTCTAAGCAAACAAGCATATCACCCCACCCCAGCGCAGTAAACCTCAGTGAGGGACAGACCCTTGTCCTGTGAATACTTAATGATATGTTCATGCTACTAAACTGATAGGGGCTGTATTAAGGGAACTGAATTGAAATTAACGGGCACACATGTGAATCAAGGAAGGAAATGCCCTCTCTTTGCTTCTCAGTGTTAGAAACCTGAGTCTCTACAAGAGAAATTACATATTTCTGCACTGGATACCAGATAAACTCTTTTTCTTGCCTAAGATCTCATGGAGTCCTTTTTCACACGGTTGCTTTGTGAGAGAGGAGTTTGTTGGTCTCCTACAGCCACAGCACAGAGCCAGAGTATATTATCTGGTGAACTGGGCTCCTTTTAAATGGTTGCATTATTTTTTGACTTGAGAATTTAACCATTGGGTCCTCAGCTTCTTTATCTGCTTATCTTTGTCTTCATGCATGGAATGTTATCTAAGTGATCAGGTTGTATGTGTTACAAAAACCCACCATTTGAGCCATGCTCACAGCTGATGAGCTGGGTCCTTTTTCTTTCTCCTGCCTTCTTTCTGTTAATTATGTGCCTGATACTGCAGTCCTTACCCTCATGACTAACTCACATAGGTGGGTAGCCATTGACAGACTAGTCACATGAGTAAGTTGTTTGCATGATATTCTGAAGCTATAAAGTGCTATTGGAGAGGAGAGAAAAATAAAGTATGCTATTTCACATGGACCACGGTCTGCTCAGACAAGAAATAAACCAGTCTCTAAAGCTTTCTGTACCAACAAGCTCTATGGCTCTTTTCCACCATGCTAGTGATTTATGGTTTTATTATCCAGGGGATGTTTTTCTTTCTTGCTACTCATTTGACTCTATTAGAAATTCTGACTTTCCTGACACACTAGGAATGACTTGCCTATTATCGCTAATTCCCCTGATGGCCAGTTGGCTGTGAAGGGGAAAGGGATTGTTTGCCTAATAATATTTCCGTATCTCTTAGTACGTTGTGGGGCTGAGCTCATCAACATCCATAATGCTCTTTGAGCTACTCAGTCAGAGGATACTGTAGAAGTGCAAAGTGAGATCAGGTTATTATTGTGCTTATCTTTTCTGCTCACATTCTGGTTTTATTCAGACTGATATAACCTCCAGTCACTTTGCTCCAGACACAGCAACAAAACAGAGAGAAAGTCCAGCCCACACTTGCACTTGGCTTTATCCTCTCATCTTTTTCCCCTTTGATCTGTTCCTCAATTTGATTGTAATTTTGCACTGTCATCTGTATCTTCTACTCCATGCTCTGCCTCCTCATAATCTGATGGGGAGACACAGATTCGTTGAGGCTGTTGTTGATTTTACGTCTTTTTTTTTTTTCCTTGTATAGCATCTCCATTACTGGAGGCTTGCACCTATGGTAGCCCATTCTGTATGATCCTCTGCTTATCTCTGTGTGGATGAATAGTCCGTTTGGTCCATCCAGGATACTGCATTGCATTGGCTGAGTTCAAGGGCATGGGAACCTTTGTATAAATGGGGGAGGGGACACAAGGCCAGAATGGGGGAATTAAAGGACTACTTAACTATCCTGCAGAATTACACCTGTAACATGAATACCCAGAATACAAAATGTAGCCATACTATAATATTTGAGATAATTATAGTATGAGCAAATGAAAAAAAACTAAACCAACGTCTGTAGTTCTAAATATCAGGACTGCATTTTATTTTTGCCCTTCATGTATTGTACTTCACTTGCATTTATCATTTTACTGCCTATGCTCCATTATTAATACCGCACTATTATTATTATTTATTATTGAACTGTAACTTGCAGTTTTGTAATACTACAATATAATTATCCTTGTTTATATATAATGCATATTTTAACAGTTGTAACCCTAAATTGTAAATCTCCTAGAAAAAAAGGTGTCAGCAAATTAATAATAATAAACAACTGTGAAGACAGGTAAACATGTCCCCATATGAATTACCTTATAAAATGATTTTTTCTTATGTTTTATAAAAAATAAAATAAAATATATTTTTAGGAAACCTAACAAATATCAACAGGCTGTGGCAGATAGAAGCAGTACCATATGTATTAAACAAAAACTGAAAACTTAGTTAGAACAAAGTTAGAATTCTAGTGTGGGTTGTTTCTATACTTCCTTTGACATGTTTATAAAGCACCCTTTCATAACAGGCTTAGCCTTTGCTTGGATTAATGTATTTGGGCCGTACTACGTGCTGTTTTTTGTTGCTCAGTATTACTGTGTGCATAGTGGAGAAATGGCTTTAGTCTTGCTAAGGTTAGAATGACACCAGGCAGAATATTCCAGTAGGCCTGGACCAATACTCTTGATCTGAGGACCTGAAAACTGTTTGCCAGAGGCTGGGAATGGCCCTCAGGATGGATCACTTGGGGATTACCTGTTCTATTCATTCCCTCTGAAGCACCAGGCATTGGCCACTGTTGGAAGACTGGACACAGGGCTAGATGGACCATTGATCTGACCCAATATGATCATTCTTATGTAAAGTTTGAGGAAGTTTGGAACTGACATGTCCTATAGCTTGTGTCTGCTACGATTAGCTCTTCTATATAAATGTATTTCCTCCTAACAGTGTAGAGAACTTGTCAAAAACTCTTCTAAAAAAACAACCTGCTGCATTTTTGTTGAGTTGGAAAAAGCAACTGCACCTCCCTACATGATCTGGGGGGTCCCATCAAGAATCTGTTTTGAAGTGCATGGCCTGTGAAACTCGTCCTATGACAAACAGCATGAAGCAAGTGGTGTTGCACTGAGGAAGATCTTGAGGAGAAAGAAGATGCCTTTGTTCCTTTTCTGAGGATAGAGATGGAAAAGACGATTCACCCCACCCCTGTTTTACTGTCTTGGTGTAATTCCATTGTTAACAGCAGAATTGCACCAGTGTCAAATTGGAACAACAGTTGAATCAGGCCCCTGGGGAGAAAAAACCATAAACCACCACTGTCACGCTGACTGGATGGGGGAAGGGGGGCATTTATTATATTATTTAACATCAGTATGTCAAAATCATAATACCTCATGGGGGATGTGCTGTGTCAGGTACTGTTAGAAAGGCTATAATGTGCTAAATAAGATGATGATGTTTATGTTCATGTGTTGTGTGTGTAATGGAAGTCCTGGATATGCTTGAGATAGCTATATTTCAAATTGTGCTGTATCTGGGTGACACTCCAGGCAGGATGGCTGCAGCACTAGCCTGCTTAACGGCCCATTAAAGAAATTCACAAGTACAATGGCCCAGGGGGAGAAGCCAGGGATATACCTGATGAGTCACCAGGACTTACTCATGTGACTCTGGACTCCATCTTGTTCCTGTAAATTTCCACAAGCAGCATGGCAAACGCGGAAGGACATAAAAGGCAGCTGCTCACGTCCATTTTGTCTTCACTCATCTTCATCCTCAGCCACCTACCTACCTCTGGATCAACTCATCTACAACTCAACTGAACTTAAACGGTGAAACAAAGGACTGAGAGCCATCCAGGTACTGGATGTACACCAGAGGGATTATACAAGCCTGCAAACTCCATAATTCTACTAGAAACCTGATATATATGGACTTTCAAATCAATTGTGTGTGTCTGATTGCTTTAATCCTTTAACATTTCTCTTATAGTTTATTTGTTTCTTTTTATAATAAACCTTTAGTTTTACTTACTAAAGGATTGGCTGGCAGTGTGGTATTTTGGGTAAGATCCAAACTTATATTGATCTGGTACTGTGGCTGACCCTTTGGGGTCAGGAGAAACCTTTTTGGTAAAGAGCATAGTTTTAAATTACTGGTCTATTTACTGGACCTAGTGGCTGATTGGGAGCTAGAGACTGAAATGCAGTAAAGGGGGCTGTGTATATTTTAATTTTGGCTTCTTGATAACCAGTTGGGGAATCAAAAGCACTGTTTGTGGCTGGTTGTGAAGTCTGACTTCAGTGTCACCCACCAGTGCTGGGAGAATCAGCTCTCCTTCTACAGCCTGCCCTGATCTTGGCATTTTCAGGTGGCTACCCTAGGCACAGACGGGTCACAACCACACACACCCACATACCCACTTCAGGCAAATAATAGCATATCCATGTGATTTTTAAAAAGACCACTAACATTGGTAACCTGTGAGAAAGGAAACTTTAGATGTGGATGCCTTTAAAGAGGTACCCATTATTTATTTTGCATTAGTTGTATGTAAGTCTTATTCGATATGATACTGATGAACCTCACAAGCTAAAACGAGTTGGGTTAGTACTGCTAGGAAATCCTGGGAAGTAGCATTGGTGAGCCAGCTCGTATCTGTGCTAGAAAAAAGAATTTTGGGCTCCTGTGTGAACTGGGAGTGCCCCTACCTTCTCTCACATTTGGCTCAGCTGCCCCTTCCCCTGTTACGATGGCAAGGCAGCCAAGCACTACAGTCCCACTCTGGCTCTGCTGTGTGAACAGGGGCTGCCCAGCAAAGCACTCCTGTCCCATGCATACCCCACGCCACACACACAAGTACCCCAACAGCCTGCCACCTGCCTCCACTTAACTTGCTGTCCTCTGCGCATCCCGGCCACACTGGCATACATCCTGATCACTGCAGCCCCCAACACTTCAGCCACCAACATTGCCCACTCACCGCAACATCCCTGTCCCACCACTCTCCACGATCCCTCATTCTCCCCACAACTCACCTTGCCACCTCCCAACATCCCTTATGTGCCCCTCACCCCACAACACTCCCCACCCAACCCTTAGCCCATCAACTGTTCTCTCCCAGCCTCTCACCACCCCTGGGACCTTCCTGGCCCCTCACTGGCACTTCCCCACCCCCACCTCAGCTCTCTGCTCCAGTCCTGGGCTAGGCCAGCTCCTTACGAACCTGGCCACAGCTCTGGTTGCTCCCCTTGCCTGGCCTGCATTCACACAGCGTGGATCAATTTGAGTGGGTGGTACTACCAGGTCACAACAATGCTCATTCCAATGGGGCCCGGGGCAGAGGTGGCCAGGCTAAATTTGAGAGTGTGGCATTGCAGGTTTGGCCTGTCAAAATGCCGCCCACCCGAAGCTGCAGGTCTGAGGCCCTATGCAAATGTAATGAGTGCATGTTATTAATGCAGGCCTGGTTGGCACCCTTGGTACTTAGTACTGTGCCCGTGCCCCTGCATGGTGCTAGGGGCTGCTGTACTGCAGCCAGTGCTGGTGATTCAGTAATTACTCTTTCCTTTATCATTAGTGAACCAAGGCCTCAGCAAGTTGCTTGCTCTTTTGCTGGATATGCTGTCTTTTGGGTACGATGTGCCAGCCGTTGTCATTAAAGGCTCTCACAAGAGTAGAGGTGTTTGCCCAGGACACGAAGGTTAATTCCAGCTTCACCTTCTTTACTACAGTGCTACAGGACTCTCGTTGTTTCTTTACTACACTTGCCCCCTGGAATTTCAATTGCATGAGTGCCTCTTCATGGCTCCTATAAATAGGATGGCAGTGGATTGCTGGCACAGCATGACTGCTCCATTTCCAGAAGTAGTTGCTTTTTAGTGGTGGGTTAAATGATCCCTCTATGCATGGGGGGGGGGGAGTCCCAGTTTTCATACTTGCCCCTTAAGTTAGGGCACTAGCTGTGCATTCAGGTGTTCAGATGGACACCAGGGTGCCTGAGTGTGACAGCTGGGCTCCTCATTGACAAGGTACTTTGGGGTCAGTTGCAGCTGAAAGACACTGTATAACTGTATGGTACTGGTATGCCTTTGATCTTTTCCTGACCTTGGAGACAATCCTCTCCACTTGATACCAGTTAGGCTTCAGGAATCAGTAGACACCAGTTATGTTTGTACGGGGCTTGAAGTAGGGGTTTTTTCAGTGGAGGCCACTCAGCTCTGGAATACATTGGCTCCCATGGTCTGAAGAAGCCCTGATTTGCTTGTCTTCAAAGCATGTTGCAAGAAATCTCTATTCTCCTAGGCTTTTTTCTGAGAGAGGAGTGATTAGTGCTGCATGGAGATGGTAGGAAGATGGGCATGCTTTGCTGGGGAAGGGAGGTCAGTGACTGCTGTATGTTGACAGTGAGTCAGTTTGTACTTTGTGTGTATTTTTAAACTGGATTGTACAAGCACATTGAGTGTTAGGCATATGTTACAAATCTCAATTTACAAATAGACAAAAGTAAATAAATGTTAATTAACCAGGCTAATCTTGATGAGAGAGTAGCACACAGCTCATATGAACAATGTCCATCCGGCCCAAGAGGCTGGGTTGAATTGTTTGCAGGTCACGCTGTATCCCTTTATCAGCTGATTGTGGGTAACTCTCTAATGAAGTCTTCAGCTGGCTTCTTTAATCCTTCATTACTATGAAAGGAGATCAATCAACATGATGTGTGTGGCTCTCTTCCATCTTCTTCCCTTTGTCTGTGCTCTTCCTAATCTCAGTACCCTTCTCACGTAGAAGAGACCACGTCAAGGGAAATGCCTTACCTCCCACATCCTGCCCATTCCATTGGTCTTATGTGAGTCAGGTTTGACCTGCATTCCACTGTGAGAAGGCTTATATCTTCTAGGTGTTGATAAGAGCCTTTTAGTTACCTTGTTACTGGAGAAGTCATCTTTGAAAACATGCTCTTTCCACTGACAGCAGTGCTGGTTAGTGTCTGAGGTCTGGGGACAATGCTAAAAACATGGAGCTGTTGCTTGTCATTGCGCTGAGCTGTATTCTGTGCATTTTGCAACCCAGAATGTGGAACTCTTCACCTTTGGCCCAAGTATATATCTGAACAATATCTAAAAAGAAAGAGGCTTTAAATTATGGAAGAAGATGTAACTGGGTAGGAAGGAGAACGGGGAGAGCTCAAAGAGCGCAAGAATCTAAGCTAAGGAGCTCTGCAGCATTCCCTTCTGCTACTGAACCACATCCTGATGTCCTTTCTCAGGCCAAACTCCACTCATCTTAATGAGATCTTTGTCTAAATATTCACTTCTTGATTGTAATCCTATCGATCAGTGGTTTTCAACCCTTTTCATACTGGGACCCCTATTCCATCTAGCTGGGGATCTCCTATATAGCAGTATGGGAAGGACAGGGTGATCATGACCCGAGGTCCAGAATTTTATGCCATAGATATTCAGATTAAAATGTTGAAATGTGAACTTCATTCACAGGGCCAAATTTTCAAAGCATAGTGCAATGGATACACCTACAAAAATACAACACATGCTTATCGCATCTGCACACAATGAGGGTTTTTGCAGGTGCATTGTGAAATGCAGCCCTCTTCTCTTCCTCCCGCATCCTGTAAACATCCCAAACTGAGGAGCCCTAGACTTTTTTATTTCCCTCTATCCTCCCTTTACCCCTCTAATTTTTTCTTAAAAAAACCCCTAGACATTAACTGAGAGAACCTGTTCTAAACTCTTTGCCTCAGAGAATTAATTTGCTTGTGCAATGTCTAGTGCAATTAGGCCCTGAGCCCACCTGAGGCCTCTGGGTGTTACTGCAATATAAATGTCAAATAATATTGAAGGTTACACAGTTAATGTTTCTGACGGACTCTTAACTTTTCATTTCAAGTTAAAGGAATCTTTTTTTGTATTGCTTTCTATACTGGACCACTGCTTTAGATACCTTAGTCTGTCAAAACCTCTAGCTTTAAAAAATAAGGCCCTTATTTTTTTAATGCCTTGTCCCTTGCACCTATGCCAGCAGGTAAGCATTCCCAAATCAGAATTCTCCACTCCCTCACACCTATGGGCATGCTCATCACTTTGCACAAGTGTAAATGATGACATAAGGTGCAAGGTAGTGGAGCACCAGGAGTAGACTAAACTACTACAAAATGAAAATGAATGTCTTGGGGTTTAAGGGGAGATGTGTATTCACTACTTCACAGGCATTTGCTACAACTCATACTTGTGGTGACAAGGGGTTAAAAACTCCTGTCTTGGTTCGTTTGTATTCCTCGCTTCAGACGGGGGGGGGGGCCTGGAGACGAGATGGCTAAGGAGGGAGGAAGGATTTCTTATCAAGTCCACTTCTGTTTACTGCCCGGTGACAGTTTTATGGCTTACTGTGGGGTTTTTTCCCTTTTTCTTTTTATCCCTTGCTTGAGATAGTTGGATTTTCCTAAAGGGATTAATTTCTCAAAACACACTTACACATACAGTCATACAACTTACTCAGGTTTGACTGATTGAGGGGTCCGCACCGTTTCTATTCAGCCCGTGATATTGATGGGGTGAATGAATCCGATAACGGAACGCTTATTTAGCGGGAGAGGGGAGGAAAGGCAGACAGACAGACACAGAGGGAATCCTTTGACGTTACAGGAGCTCTATTGAGCAATGGAGCTACAAAGGCTCATGAGCTAGGGAAGGGGAAAGGGTAGCCTTGTGGCTACAGTCACTCCGCCTGTCCGTTGAGTCATTAGGTTCAGACAGGCCCCCCTTGCTATTCACCCGACCAACTTGTGGATGGATGAGGGCAGCTGAAACCTGTCTTAGTCCAAGACTTGGTCAACGGCTCATAAGTCTATCATTCATCATTCAATGACACACGTTCTCTGTTCAATTCAAATTCACTATTTATTGAGGATTTTCTCTCTATCACAAGTTGTCTCCCCTTATCCTTTTACAATTCCTTAAACTTAACACTTAAAACTTATGATTTAGACAACCAATCATACTAACACAAATACACTAAACAGATACTTAAAGACTTACTTACAACTAAACAACATTTGATTAATACTTACCACATAGATGGATGAACTCAGTTGCAACAAAAACAATAAAAATTTATGGCCAAATTTCCTTACTCTTTACGTTACGTTCCCGGGTTTTCCTCCAGGTGTAACCTCTATCGCATTCACACCCTGGTTACTGGTTTTCTGCCAGGTGGAACCTCTATCGCATTCACAGCCTGGTTACCAGCTCTAATGCCCTATACTTTCTTGAGCAGCGAGCTGGGGAGAGGCAATGATGGTTGATCAGGCCATCTTTGCAGTGCGATTCTGGTGCACCCCTTGTGATGCGTGGCTCGTCCAATTTGCCTCTCTCCTGCTTGCTTAAACCAATTGTGACATTTTGGCTACTGTCCAACCAGCATGTCCCACGCCTGTGAGGGGGCTTTTGCCCCCCTGTGGCAAGTTACACGCCTTGGAGTGACTTGCTGTTGCTGGGCAGATTCTGTGATTCAGCAGATTCTGTTATCTTAACGGTTAACAGGTCTGCTGTCAAGCTTCCATTTCAGATAGCTCAACGTTCGGGAACAGCTTGGTTTGGGTAATGACTGGTCTTTGTTGCCTGAGCATTCTCTACGTTGGTATGCAGTTTACTCAAAAATGACCTCGGGGCACATATACATTACAGGCTCTATAGAAGTCTGTTACAACAATACTGGGCCTTGCTATTCACTGTAAAAGGCACATTTGGGGAGGGGGTGTTATAACCAGCCTTGATCAGCTGCAGTAACACAAACACAGTGTTACTTCATATTAGCTACCCAAGGATAACAAAACACACGATGGATACACTGCAGGGGCTCACTAAACACTAGGGCCAGCCCTGGTGTAACTACGGGCTTCAGGAATGTTGACCCTGGAGTAAATTTGCTCCAAGGGCAACATGCTTCTAGAATGACGACAAAGAAACATTATCTCAGGGGCTGCTACCTTCTCTCTAGCATTTATGTGACTCTGCCTTGAGCTATTATTATTTATTAAACTCTGAACTGTTGCACTTGGATGTTGCACATAAGCCCCCCGAATACTGCAACAGTCCCTATTTTTCTCCCCGAGCTGCAGTGCCAACTGTCAGAATAACTTCCAACTACCAGATCCACATTGCAAAACAACCTAAATGGTGGCAGAAAGGCAGGGCCAGGCCTTGCATAATCATTGCTAGTGTAATACATATCTAACAAGCATGGTTAATTTCCAGCTGGATTCACTCTGAGGAGCTGTGTCATAGCTGCAGTCAGATGTTTCCTTCTGATGAGGATTTGAAGAGAAGGAGCTGGTGGTTGGTAACTGAGCGAACACTTCAGGACAGGTACCGGTTCATAGTAGAAAAAGCGAAGGTGTCACCTGTGATTAATACTGAGCTGTCTTCACCATCAGTGAGCACCCTTATAGCACCTATGGAGCCTCATTCATATCCAAAACACATGCAGCCAATGGAACCTGACTTCCTGAAGCACATTCTCATGGGACATGCCCTCTGCTAGGTGCCCACCCATGAACGATGGAAAGCTGTGAGGGGGCACTAGCGTCACGATCCTAGCATGTTCAAGAGAGGGTGACGCACTTTACTGCCATTCAAGGCAAGGGCAGTGAGTGATGAGCGGCGAGTCCCGTGGGGTGTGAGTGGCAGGAAGGACAGCACTTCCTGCAGAAAGGCCAAGGATAGGACGAGCTGGGAGAGACCCGGTTATTGCAGGGCCACAGCACCTCAGCTAGCAGGACATCGGGTCGTCTGCCAAAGCTGCCTGACCAGCGCAGGGAGTGTGCCAAGGTTGTGTGGCCTGTCAGCAATCATTGGGAGCTGGCTGTGGGCCTGGCAAAGCCCCTGTTTCTTGTCCCATCCATCACCAGCCATGGGGCAGGGAGGGATTTCTAATTCTAAGGTGCCCAGCATGGTGGTAGCTAGACAGATTGGACAAGATGGCTTGTGGGTGCTTTGCACATAACGTGCCCCTCAGCTGGGGGGGAGGGGTGGGGAAGCTGGTTGCTATAATATCATCCTCCTCCCTCTCCTAAAGGTGACAGACAGGTGTCCTCCCCTTTCCCTGGGGAATCTCACAGGCCTCTAAACACCAGCTCCAGTGGCAACAGGCTTCGCCCAGTACTGCCTGGCCAGAGCCTGGGGCCTACCCCATCTTCAGGTGTCCCAGGACCTGCTGGCACAGCACCTGTCCTCCTGCAGGCGGTGGAGCTGTTCTTCGGGACTCGCCTGGGCCCTGGTGCTGATTGAAGAGGCGGCAGCATCTGACCTGGGCCGTGGGGAACCGAACCTCCCTGCTGGGGGTGGGAGGGGGAGGGAATGGGGCTGGGGCGGAGAGTCTGGGCAAGGTGGGATAGGGCTGGATGTGGGGCAGGAGGCGAGTGTCCGGGGAAGCGCTGTGGGACTGGGGGGGGG
>ML675625.1:11898698-11929286 GCA_007922155.1 Mesoclemmys tuberculata | reverse complement strand
GGGGGGGGAGGAGGAGGTGCAGGACAAAGGAGGGGGGCAGGACAGGGTGTCCAGAGCCGGAGGTTGCGATGGGAGAGGGGAGGAGGGGGGGTCATCCAGAGCCGGTGCGGGGTGTCCCGGAGCGGGTGGCCGGAAAAAGGGAGGATCAGGAGGGGGTGTCCGGAGCCGCAGGGTGCGAGGGATGGGGGGAGGGGTGTGTTTGTGTGTGTGTGTGTGTGTGTGTGTGTCCAGACAAGGCGGGGATAGAAGGGGGTGTCCAGAGCAGGAGGGTGTGGGGTGTGTGTCCAGAGCCGATGGGGGGTGTCCGGAGCACGGGGGACGAGATGTGGGGGGGTGGTCCGGAAAAAGGGGGAATCGGGGGGGGTGTCCAGAGCCGATGTGGGGTGTCCGGAGCAGGGGGCACGGATGGGGGCAGACGGGGTGTCCGGAGCCGTGTGGGTGTCTGGCCATAGGAGGACAGGGTGCGGGGGTGTGTGTCCGGAGCTGGTGCGGGTGTCTGGCCATGGGGGTGGGACCGGCGGGGGGTGTCCGGGGCTGGGATGCGGGGGGGGGTGTCCGGAGCCGAGGTGCGGGGGGTGGGTGGGGCCGGAGTGCGGGGGTGTGTCCCGGGCCAGGGTGTGAGGGGTGTGTCCAGAGCTGGGGGCTGGTGTGCGGGGGGTGGGGCCGAGGTGCGGTGGTGTGTCCGGAGCCGGGGTGCAGGGGTGTGTCTGGGGCCGGGGTGCCGGGGGGGGGGATCCGGAGCAGGGGGCTGGGGTGCGGTTGGGTGTCCGGAGCCGGGGGCCGGGCTGAGGGGGGTGGGGCCGGGCTGCGGGGGTGTGTCCGGGGCCAGGGGCTGGGGTGCGGTTTGGTGTCCGGAGGCGGAGTGCGGGGGTGTGTCTGCGGCCGGGATGAGGGGTGTGTGTCCGGAGCCGGGGGTCGGGGTGCGGGGGTGTGTGTCCGGAGCAGGGGGCCGGGGTGCGGTTTGGTGTCCGGAGGCGGGGTGCGGGGGGAGGGGCCGGGATGCGGGGGTGGGGCCGGAGCCGGGGGTCGGGGGCCGGGGGCCGGGGTGTGTCCGGGGCCGGGGCGGGAGGCCAGCAGAGCGGTCCCGTGCTCTGTGCCGCCCCCGAGCTGCCCCCCCCCAGCGACTCTCCTCCCGCCCCCGCGATAAAGCGGCGGCCCCCGGCGCCCGGCCGCAGTCGGTCCCGGCTGGGCTCTGCCGGGCGATGGCAGCGATCGGGGCCCTGGCGAAGAAGGTGTGGGGCGTCCGCCGCTTCCTCGTGCTACTCTGCACCCCGCTGCTGCTGCTGCCCATCCTCCTCAGCCTGCCCCCCCAGGTAACCCGGCCCTGCCCCCCCAGGTAACCCGGCCCTGCCCCCGGTAACCCCGGCCCTGCCCCCCCCAGGTAACCCGGCCCTGCCCCCCACCGGGTCCCCCCCGTCCCCCGCTCGTCTCCAGGACCCACCTTCCCTCCAGCCCGGGGACTCCTGCCCGCCACGCTCCCTCCCACCGCCGCCGTCCCGGGGCCAGCCGCCTTCCTCCCCCCGGCGCCCGGTGACTCGCTCTGCCCGCTGCCCTGGGGCTCCCTCGGGGGCCCTGCGGACGAGGCTGCCCCGGCGCATCTGGGTGCAGCAGGGGCCGCAGCCCGCCGCGGCTGTCTCCACCGTGGGAACTTTCCGCCCCGTCTCCGCCCGCCGAGCGCCGGCTCTTCAGAGCCGCCGGTCTCTGAACCAGGGGGCTGGGGGGAGACACCGCCCCCATCGCTGGCAGCGCGGGCATTACTGGGCATCGTGCGCGCCTCTCCCCGCCCGACCGCTCCAGCCCGGCTCCGAGTGCTCCCCCTCCAGCCCTGGCCACATCCTGGCACCCCCCCGCCCTCTTTGCCAGACTCGTCCCTGTGAATGCACTTGGGACACTGGGGCTAGCTTCCATGCTGGGCTGAATCTCCGCCCTGGACAGCCTCACCCCCCTGCCTGGGAAGCGTTTCCCACCCACCCAAGAGAAGAAAAGGGAACCAGACTATTCCCCTGCTCCCGCACTTCAAGTTATGAGACCTCATGAACCGTCTCCCCACCCTTCCCCCCTTGGCTTTCCCCGTCTGCTCCTCACTGTTTGCTTGGCAGGGCCATAAATACCTGATGCAAGGGGTGCCTCCAGCTCCCTAGAGCGCAAAATGGCACTGGATTACTGAGCGGGGGAAAACTAAGCTACACTTGGTGGAAATCCAGCTTCCCCCGCAGGGAATCCAGCTTGCCCTGCCCAGGTGGGGCATTACAAAGGGAAAGGGAGAAAGCAGAGGGAATTAGATCTATGTATGCCCCATGGCCCGCTATGGGTCTGATTCTGCAACATGGAGGTATGCTCCTGTCCCTATGCTCCTGTTACTGTGAGCAGAGTCTGGCCTGATGGTGAAAAGAAGGTTTTCTACTTGCATACACACATGGATAAAGCTTAGCCTATGACTGTGAGCTGCACTTGCTGCTTAGCCATTGCCGTACTGGTTTGGGTCCTGGCGACCCTGCCTCTCTTCCTCTGCTGTGCTACCATGGCTGTGGATGGCATAGTCGCTTGAGCTAGATTCTCTTTTGGGTTAACTGCAAGGGGCTGTAGGGAGGGCATTTTCTGTGAGGGGGCCTCAGTTCTAGAAATCATTCCCTTCCTTAATCCCGGTGGGTATGCTGTAAAGTCCATCCTTTTTTATTCCTGGGCAGTTGGGGTGGAAGTGAATTTGTGGGGAGGGGGGGCATGTGCACTTAGTTTAACTTTATTGGTGTGGAAATGCTGCTTTGTTGTAGGGTGCAGATATAGTGATTTTTACTGTAAGGTGTGTGGGTGTGTGGAGAGGGGGGTGAAGCTACAGCTCCAAGCAAACAAAGCCATCCCAGCTGGTGGGGATATTGATTAATGCAGAACTAAGCAAGAGGGGTCTCAGAACTGGCTACAATTAAGCAGAATACACTAATCTCTGGTACTAACAAGTATGTTATTCTCCTCTTTCAAGCTTCCTAGGATACCTAGCACTTATAAAGTGCTTTTCAGCAGGAAACTGAGGTAGAGAAGTGAAGTGACATGCCCAAGGCTACCCACTCTGAAGCCAGGGTTCCTTCTATCTACTAGGCACACTGCCTCCCCAACTGTAAGGAAATGCTACTGTAAGGCAATCCCCAGGGCTGCACCCAAGAGCAGTTTTCTGAGGACAGCTAAAAGTTTCAGGGCTGGGTCGGCATTGTGGTAGGATTCTCAGAAAAGTGAAGCTGAAGATGCAATATGTCCAATGAGCACTACATGGTTTAAATATAGATTTGGGTCATGACTGTTTATCATTCCCTCTTACCAGCAATGCTGTGAAATATGGCATTTTGCAGGCATGGGACATGTGCTTGTACAAAGGCAACTTCTGTTATCATGACTGAAGAAGCTTCTTGAGTGAAATAGTTGGATTATTCTGTACAAACTGTTCTCAGTTTAGGATATGGACGCAGACCATGTGATATAGAGCAGAGGAGGTGACTTGTCTTTACAGTGAATGGTTAAAAACCATCTTGGGAAAATACGGGATTTTTACAGCTCTCTCACACACCAGTTTGGTTAGATGTCTTGCAGATATTTGGCAGAATGACTAGCTTTTCCCCTCTGGAGACTTGGGGTGAAATGCAGGCACTATTGATGTCATTGGAACTTTTTTTGCCATCGTTTTCAATGGGGCTGCAATTTCACCCTTGAATGCACATCCTGACTCAGATCCACTTGAAAATGAATTTGTTCCTATCAGCAAAAGTTGGGCACAGTTCAGCATGTTTGGCAGGCTCTGCTCAAGAGAAGCTCTGGTCTGGAACAGCAGTGGATAAAACCTTCACTTCCAAGATCGAACATGACTCCCTGAAATTAAAAAAAAAAAAGAATGAACCTCATTTTAGCCGATGTCACCACAGTGTAGCAGAGAGAATTCCTTTATGGGTTTAAAAGCTATCGTTTCCATTCCGCATAACTGATTTTTTGGGTGACGTCTTACTAAATGGATATGAAATATTTTGCTTCTCTCAACACAACAGGTATCTAATTCCTTCTGCAGACTTACAAAGAGCTCATTATATTAGCTTGTACATTCATTTTCTGTAGCTGAACAAGTAACTTTAATATGATTTCAATGGTTTCCGGTTTGACGCCGACACTGTTGTAGGTCCAGGCATATAGTCTGGGGGAGAAGAGGCATGTTGTCTGCTAAATGCCTTGGAATATGTCAGGTTTTCTGATATATTGGCAGCATGCTCTTCATGTGCATATCCACATGCTTCAGCATGACTAGCACTTTTTTGCTCAAGAAAGACCCAGTCATGGAAAAGCGAAGAGGATTGCAACTCAGAACTGGGCACTGCGTGTGTGTGTGGGGGGGTGCTGCAGATCAATGTTTCAGGGCATTGTTGGGGCACGTGTGTAGAGCCCAGGACTGGAATAGCAGGGGCTGCTGCAGGTCAGGACAGAGAACCATTGGTGGAGTTGCATGTGGGAAACTTCCGCTGTGTCTGACTGAGCTATGTTAGCAATTAGTCTTTAATTTTCATGAGCTCTGACTTAATTCACAAGTAAAAAAACCCCAGCCGCTTCACTGCCATTACTATCTGTAATTAGAGTCAAATTACTTTAGAGTCAGGGTGGTTGCCTGATTATAAATCAGGGAAGAATTTGGCCGGGCATGTTTAAAACAAATCTGAGCAGCCGTTTCACTGTCTGCACTATGCTGTCCTCCCTATGTTTAGAGTATGGATGAACCTATAGCTGGGAGTGACTCTTGCAAAGCGTCATTTATTCCTCTTTTGAGGTAAAATCTCCAGTGTCAAAATAAACGGACTCATTTTGTTCAGCAAGCAAAGAACCTTACTTACGTGTCCATGCGGGATTAAGTTCTGATGTCCAGAGCTGTGCTTGAACCCGACCTGTACAGCCTGAGCAGCAGTGGCTGCTGGGAAATGAAGAGCCTAGGTTACATTTTTAACCCTGTTCACCAAGGCGATTGACCAGGCAGTCTCAGCAGGTGAGGGAAGCCCTGTGGTGGGATACCAAATGGCACTCTTGCTTGGAAAGGGAAAGTGTGCTGGCTGTGGAACATATGCCATTAAGTGCATGGCTAAAGTTAAATTACTGACTTAGAAAGGACAGCTGCTAGTAACCTTATTGATTTGGGATTTTCTCATACCAGTTGCTTATGACCCAGGCCCTGAGTGGTCTGGTGCATTGGTTTAATATATAATCTCTCTCTCAGCATGGTAGCTAAGCCCTGAAACATATATATGATGAACACTCTGGGCCAGTACCTTCGCCCCCAAGCTGGCAGGTTGGGGGAGGGAGGAGAGAGAGAGCTCTGCACTTTGGTGGTCTATGCCAGTATAATTGCCCCAAGGGGGTATTAAAAGCTGGTGGGGGTTGGTTCAGCTGAGCATTGTAGTGTCCAGTGATCACTCAGTGTTTAACATGCTTAGAAGAGCTCTGCTTTATTCTGTGTCCTGTTCCCACCAGCTAAGCAGCTTCACAGCACCCCTCACAGAATGGATGCCTAGGAAGCTCAGGCCTTAAAGGCACAAATCCTAATCTCACCTGTGGCCCGCACATCCAGCCCTACCTCATGTACTGGAACCACACCAGTCCTGCTGCCAAAGGGCCCTCCACAGCCATGAGGGAGGGGCTGGATTTTGGCCACAGTACATTTCTTAATGTCTTTTAAAAGGGACTGGAGATGTGGAGTCTAGTGTACAGCACTTAAATTGAACCATTAGTTTAGGCCTCAGTTTGGCCTGGGCACTGGGGGGCACTGGATGTGGGAAGTGGGGCTGGGTTATTCAAGGTCGCCAGGGTTGTTTTAATTTGACTCAGTAAAAACTCCACTGGACCTGTGATGGCCCATCAATGTAAATGACTGAGTCTAAGCCTTGGGACCCCTACAGAGGCTCAGCAGTTTGGCTTCCCAGGCATCCGTTTCCATTCACCAGGGGTGGCTGAATCCCTCTGCGTTTTGGGTCAGAGGGTGCTGCTTTACCTGGCTTTGCATTGGAACTGCAAGACGCCCCCATTGTAACATGAGTTTGGTGGAAAATCCTAAGTGGGCCGAGGGTCCCTGAAAAGACTTGAGTCACTCACTGAACTTTCCAATGGACGTGGTCTGAGTGTGCACCCAGGCGACATTCCACAAGCTGGGAGTTTCCTTGTGGACACTGCCATAGGGAGTTTCCCTGGTTTTTGATAGTTCTAGGTGTGAGAGGATTGGAAGTTCACCAATCAAGTCAGACCCCTTCCATTGCTGTTCACCCCCAACCCCTCCATCCATATTTAGGGGATGCCATTAAAAACTTCACCACTTGCCCCCCTGCAGTGCAGCAAAAACTCCTGTTGTAAGCAGAGCTGCTAACTACATAAAGAGGGCTGTGTAAGTACATACATAGACAGATTGGGGTTGCTGCAGTTTCCTGCCATGCTGACATTTGAGCAGCACCTCCTGCATTTGTCAGTGCTTGCTGAGGGGTCATAATGTTGAGGAGGACACCCTCATAACTGGCATCATCTCTACTTCTACCTGCCTCTGTTACGGGTGGGAAAGAGAAAGTCCTACCTCAGAGGCAGGTTTGGCTGGACGCTCAGTGATGGCTGGCTGAAAGAAAGGCCGTTGTGTTGACCATGCATTAAGCACCACAATGCAAGGTTTGCTGAGGAAGTGCATCTCCTTTATTACACTTTGCACGAAGCCTCCCCCCAGTCACCCCTCTCGCTCTGGCTGCTGCTGAAATTCTTGAATATCTAACCCAAGAGGCGGAGGTGCCTGTGACCCAACGCTGCGGGAGTTGTGAATGATTGCGAAAAGCTCAGGCAAGGCAGCAGGTGGTTGGACGAACTGTGTTGCTAGTTTGGGCACTTTAATGAGCTGTGCAAAGTGCTTGTTACAACAGTTTCTAATGAACTCAATGTCTACAATCCCCTGTCTTGGCAGTATCTGCTGTAGCCATGTCTGCTAAAAGCGAGCTCCAAGCAAGTGTTTAATGCCCAGTGACTTCTAAAAACACAGGTTTAAACCCTTAATGAATACAGACCAACTTAAAACTAACTCAGAAGCACGGTACAGGAGCTGGCAGGCTTGGAAGCAATGGATATTTCCTGACTGGAGTAAGGAAACTTAACAGCTCCTCAGAAAGGTTACAGCTCTCACATTTAAAAGCCATAAGCAGGAGCCACTTTCAAACTATGTAGCAGTAAAGGGCACCCAAGGCTAACTGGAAACTGTGGATGATATACATAAAGCCCAGTGGGCTAGCAGCATAGCCAGCTCCAGAGAGGTTGTGGGAAGAAGTGATTGCAAGAATGGGGTATGGAGCACTGGTGAGAAGGCACATGCAGAACTGAATGAAAAGCAGTGATTTCTAGTGGTTAGAGCAGGGGACTGTGTCTGAGACTTAGGGCTCCTGGGTTCTGTCACCGCTTCTGGCAAGGGAGGGAGGTCTAGTGGGTGAGAACGCAGAGCTGGGATTTCCAGGGCTACTCCAAGTTCTGCCATTGATTTGCAGTGTGACTTTGGGTAAGCCATTTAACCTTTGTTTGCTAGCCAGAATATTTGCAGATGAGGCATCTTTTATATGATGATTTACAGAATAATTGCAAGAAGAGAGTGGAAATCTGATTCCAGTGCTTGTGCTCATCCACTGAGTGAATAGCCCATGTGACCTTTGTGTCCAATCAAAACAGCATTAATTTCAAAGTCTGAACAGTTTGCAAGCAACCCAGAGTCTGAAAGGTATTTGTATGCCAGATAATGGTGATGAAAGGTGAGATCATCACCCCTGCTTTGTCCCCTTTACACTGGGAAAAAGGTGACTCAAAGGGTCTGGCCTGGGAAGGAATCCCCTGTCACAGCAACTGAGGAAGACTCTCTCCCACCTTGGCTCTTGGGGTATGTGTATTGGTTGGGGGCTGTAGTACACAAGGGGTGTATTTGGCTATGGGGCTGTAGTACACAGCATGGCAGCCCATTGGGCATCCCAAAGAGGCTGTTGTAATTTTGAAAGGTCCCTTGATGCTATCCAAATTCTACCAAAAGTCATGGAGGAGCCCCAGATTGAGAGGGCACAAAGATGGCTTAAAGCTCCCTCTGTCCTATGAGTTCTGTGCTGTGTTTCTTAGAGGCACAATATAGAATCTCTCCCAGATATATTTGGGGAACCTGTGGGCACATCACAAACAGAAAAATGGGCTAAATTCAATTATCAATATCCTACAAAATAATCTTCTCACGTTTCACTATTCAAATGGGGGGAAATCATCCTCAAATGTGTTTAGGTTCCTTACTTCTATTAAGTTCAGTAGGAGTTAGAAACTTAGATTTGGGCCTTCATGACTATGCACCAACCCCCAGACTGGATCCTTATTGATCCCATGGTTTTTGTACAGGGAAGTCATTCCTCACCAATCTACTAGAATTCTTTCAGCAGGTCAACAAGCATGTGGACAAAGGTGATCCATGGATATAGTGTACTTAGATTTTCAGAAAGTCTTTGACAAGGTCCCTCACCAAAGGCTCTTATGCAAAGTAAATGGTCATGGGATAAAAGGGAAGGTCATCTCTTGGATCAATAACTGGTTAAAAAATAGGAAATGAAGAGCAGGAATAAACGGTCAGTTTTCAGAATGGAGAGAGGTAAATAGTGGTTTCCCCCATGGATCTGTCCTGGGACCAGTACTGTTTAACATATTCATAAATTATCTGGAAAAGGGGGTAAACTGAGGTGGCAACATTTGCAGATGATACAAAACTCCTCAAGATAGTTAAGTCCAAAGTAGACTGTGAAGAGTTACAAAGGGATCTCACAAAATTGGGCAACAAAATGGCATATGAAATTTAGTGCTGAGAAATGCAAACCAATACACATTGGGAAACATAATCCCAACTCTACATATAAAATGATGGAGTCTAAATTAGCTGCTACCACTCAAGAAAGAGATCTTGGAGTCATTGTGGATAGTTCTCTGAAAACATCCACTTAATGTGCAGTGGCAGTCAAAAAGTTAACAGAATGCTGGGAATCATTAGGAAAGGGATAGCTAATAAGACTGAAAATATCATATTGTCTCTTTATAAATCCATGGTATACCTTGAATACTGCATGCAGATCTGGTTGCCCCATTTCAGAAAACATATACTGGAATTGGAAAAGGTACAGAAAAGGACAACTAAAATGATTTGGGGTATGGACCATCTTCCATATACGAATAGATTAATAAGACTGGGACTTTTCCTCAGGGAAAAGAGATGACTAAGCAGGGATATGTTAAAGATCTATAAAATCATGACTGGTGTGGAGAAAGTAAATAAGGAAGTGTTATCTACTCCTTCTCATAACACAAGAACTGGGGTCACCAAATGAAAATAATAGGCAGCAGGCTTAAAACCAACAAAAGGAAGTATTTCTTCACACAACGCACAGTCAACCTGTGGGAACTCTTTGCCAGGGGATATTGTGAAGGCCAAAACTATAATCGGGTTCAAAAAAGAACTAGAGAAGCTATTAGCTCGGATGGCAAAACCATGGTCTGAAGTGTTCCTAGCCTCTGTTTGCCAGAAGCTGGGAATGGATCACTTGAGGATTACCTGTTCTGTTCATTCCTTCTGACGCACCTGGCACTGGGCACTGTTGGAAAACAGGGTACTAGGCTAGATGGACCATTGGTCTGACTCAGTATGGTTGTTCTTATGTACTTACTAACCAGCTTCCTAGAGGTTGGGAGCACTAATTAGCTAATATTCAAAATGTTCAGTTTTAAGGACTTAGAGGCTGTGGGTGTTGGTCCTAGGGATCATCACTCCTAATCAAAAACATTTTTTGAAGGGTGTGTGCTGCTCAAATATATACTGTTTTAAATGAAAGCTTTTCTTTGGGTGGGATCCAGCCACTTTTTGTTCTGAAATACTTTACATCAATGAAATGATAGTTCTGTCAAAAATTCAACTTTGACTATTTTTGTTATCAATTAATAGAAGACACCACAAAATTGCAATGAGACACTTCAGGGCTGAATCATGGCCCAATCTTCACGCCTGATTGTGCCTATGAACCTTGGCTTTTGATCTTGCATGGCAAGTGAATTATTAGACTACAAGTCATCTCCTGTTGAGTTTTATTGCTTAATTAATATGTAGAAATTGTCAGTGTTCTTTTCGAGAAAACAAAACCTCTTGTCTTTACAACTAGCCCTCTGAATTGGGCTCCTGTCTAACCTGATCAGTTGAGAATGTTGATGGAGTTCTTATGTTGGGATGTTGACAAATAGCTTAAATCATTGCTTCAATAAAAGACAGAACATGACACCTGAGTTAAAATTCATTTTGGTTAAACTTTCCTTTCTGGAAGCTGGAGAGGATTTGGCAATAGGGAAAAAAGGTCATTTGACCTTGCAAGGTTTCTGGAACTTGGACTAAGGGCAACAAAATATTTGCATTACAGTCTGTAAACTATGTTGGAAAGTCCAGGTTGTTAGCAACTCTTCTCATTTGAGCAGCATTTGTAAGCAGAAGATTAACAACATAATTAGTCAAGTGGATCACGTCTGTTTCCTTTGCTGCCAGCTCACCCCGCAATCATCTTCAAGGGTATGGAGGGATCTCAGTGCAAAAATTAATCCCAGGAGGATTTATTATTGCTGGTGTCTAGAAGGATCAATGCACATTTTCTTTCCAATTCCAGACAGGTTTTGCTCCTCCTGTTCCCACCCCTATGCAGATCCCTAGGCCTAGGAGGTGGGAGAGAAAAAATAGTGCATGGAGGGAGTTGACTCTCCTCTCTATAATGGAGATGTCAGTACCTGGAGGAGATCCACTATGCATGTACCCACCCCTAATGTGGAGGCACAGAGCCTCCATGCACATAACCCAATGCCTATGGCAAAGCCCCTGAGATATCCATGGCTCTTAAGTGTTCTTTAGGTTTTGCGTCCTGAACCCCCATTCATTCCACATAGGGAAAACTAGGGAAAATGTGGTCAAGATGAAATTACTATAAGGAGGGTGCACAAGGCATTGGAAGACCATACTCAAAGTGTAGTTATCAATGGTTCACTGTCAAACTTGGAGGAGGTATCTAATGGGGTCACACAAGGGTCAGTGCTGGATCCACTATTGTTCAATATTCTCAATACTGTCTTGTATAATGCAGTGGAGACTACGCTTACAAAATCTGCAGATGACACCAAAGGATTAGAATTCAAAATTACCTTGATAAATTGGAGAACTGGTCTGAAATCAACAAGAGAAAATTCTGTAAAGACGTGCAAGGTACACTTGGGAAGGAAAAATCAAAGCCAAACTACAAAATAGCAAATAATTGGCTAGGCAGTAGTGTTTTAGAAAAGGACCTAGGTGTTTCAGTAAATCACGCATTGAACATGAGCCAATGATGTGATGCAGTTGTGAAAAAGGCTAATAATCTGGCATTATGTTTAGAAACGTATGTCAGGCAAAGGAAGTAATTGTTCCACTTTGCTTGGCATTGGTGAGGTCTTAGCTGAGTATTGTGTCCATTTTTGGATGCTGCATTTTAAGAAAGATCTGGACAGAATCCAGAGGAGCGTAACAAAAACGATAAAAGGTTTAGAAAACCTGATCTATGAATAAAGGTTAATAAACTGGGCTTCCTTAGTCTTGAGAACGGAAGTTTGTTGAGGGACCCGATAACAGTCTCTCAAATATGTCAACAGCTGTTATAACAAGGATGGCGAGCAATTGTTCTTCATTGAAGGTAGGACAAGAAACAAAGGGCTTAATTCACAGCACTGGAGATTTAGGTTAGGTATTAGGAAAACTTTCTAACTATGAGGATAGTTAAATGCTGGACGAGGCTTCCAAAGGAGATTGTGGAATGCCTGTTATTGAAGGTTTTTAACAGGTTGAACAAACACCTTTCAGGAATATCGTAGGTATGCTCAGCCCTGGACTAGACGACCCCCTTGCAGTTCTAGGATTCTGTGAAAATCCTGCCACTAACGGAATGATCTGGGGAAAATCCTACATAGATGAGGTGAGCCCCTCATGAGCTTTCCCTACCCCTGCACACTGTAGGGAAGTGGGTGCAGTTGACTTGTTCATGGTAAGTGTTCCAATGTTTGTTTGTAACTCCAGAGATTCCAGCTTCTCTTTCTCCGTTTCCTTTTGCCTTTTCAGGAGGGAAAATGCCTCTATGTGATCCTCTTGATGGCCGTGTACTGGTGCACAGAAGCTCTGCCTCTGGCTGTGACCGCTCTGCTGCCTATCACCTTGTTTCCATTTCTGGGGATTCTCCCTTCGAACAAAGTTTGCCCGCAGTATTTTTTAGACACCAACTTCCTCTTTCTCAGTGGTTTAATCATGGCGTCGGCCATCGAAGAGTGGAACCTGCATCGTAGGATTGCCTTGAAGGTCCTCATGCTAATGGGAGTCCAGCCAGCAAGGTAATTTACAGACTGATGGGGATTGCTTTGGACCTTAATGCTGCAGGCTCAAACCCTGGTGATTTCAACGTGTGAACACACACACCCACACATTTGTGATGAAGCGGAGAAGAAACGTAACAACTCCAGCCTTGTCTGAATCATATTAGCACATATCCCAGTTATACGTACTCTGGCATATTATAGGATAACCACAGCCAGGTTTACTCTTGTTAATTTTATGAGACTGTGGCATGGGCTAGTCTCAGCTGGAAAACAAAATTGACCTAGCAAAACACAGACTCTTAAACTTAATTTTTCTGCCTTCCAGGCTGATCTTAGGTATGATGTTGACAACTTCTTTCCTGTCCATGTGGTTAAGCAATACAGCCTCCACCGCTATGATGCTTCCAATTGCAAATGCGGTTCTGAAGAGCCTCTTTGGAGACAAAGAAGGATCTGAAGATCTCAACAGAGAAAATCAAGGTAGCTCATATAGAGCAATAGAATGCACAATCTGGAGATAGCCCGGTTCCCACTGAGCTCTGTGACTAAATTCCATTGACTTCAATGGGGACAAGATCAGGCCTGGTAGCTGAAGTTTGCTATACATTGGAATGCCCTTTTTAATGAACGGTTTCATTATGGAGGTGAAATGGCATTGGAATATTACCCTCTCTCATCACTTGCTTTCATCCTGACTCCTCCTCCTGTCATGCAGATCAGAATAGATTCCTCTGAGCCATGGTAAACCCTAGTACCCTTTGGGAAAGGTGAGATACTGAATGAGACATTTCACCAGACAAACCTGGTGAGGTGGAGCATTTGATTTGCAAATGTGTCCTGGGGCAAAAAGGGAAGGGTGGGTGATCCATACCTACAGGGCTCTGCTAAGCAAAGTCATGGTGCACGAATCCCATGAAGGCACTCAGATGCCATACCTAGACAGGTAGTGAAGTGAGACAACCAATAACTGGTTTAAACAATACCTTTTGTACAGTTAGTGGCACTTCTTGCAGGTTCTGGGTAAGACGTTCACTGACTTTTTAGGCCCCAATCCTGCACGACTCAAGTCAATGAGAGCTATGCTACATTGTCTACGGTGGGTTTAGGATCAAGCTTTTATGGCACACATCCTTTTCCAGTGTGGGAGGGAGAGTGGACCAGTGATTAGAGCAAGAGATTTGGAGTCAGGATTCCCTGTCACTGACTTGCAGTGTGATCCTGGAAAAGTCATTTCTCCTTTCTGTTCCTTTGTTTTCCCAACAGTAAAAATGGAGATAATAACTGGGTGTTACAGGGCTAAATGATGCTTGTAAAACTTTGAGATATCCTCAGGACCAGTGCTATAGAAATGCTAAGAATTATTAATAAACAGCTGTTGCACAAGGTTCAGTCGGGAAGCTTAGTACATGGGGAAAAAAGTCTTCCACAGTAGTTTGATTTTCCACAAATAATTTCCAGGGAGGTTGTGTTTCTGGCAGACAGTGATGAGAAATGGCAAAATAGTCCCCTCAGAAGCTATTGATGATTAGGGTAGTCAAAGCTTCTCTCTTTTGCTTCTAATTGCCTTTGTGAACTGCAGAAACAGAAGTAGTACTTACTGAAACTGACGCTTTTTGGTTGCTGCTGATTCCTGAGATGTTCCCGAGAAAACTGCGTCCTCAGAAGAAGAATTCAAGCATATGCACATTCTTATGGAGTTGTAATTAACCAGTCACAATCAGTGCATGGCAATCATGAGATATTTTTGGTCTAGGCCATTTTGTTGCTTTCACTCTATGAATTTTTAATCATGCACATTTTTAATCTATTAAAATTATTTCATTTTCGGGGGGGTTAAATTTCAGAAATAGAGCATTTAGTGAGTTTGATCTTTAATGTTCTTTAACCCTGTCCTTTGAGCTGATTTTATTATTTATTTATAATGTTTATTATGATAGTGCCTACAGAACAACTAGAACTGAAGCTCCATGGTAGCCCATGTTGCTGGGTACTGTACACACACAGACAGTTCCTGTCCCTGTCCCAAAAAGCTTATCATCGAAACAAGCAAGACAGACAAAGGGTCAGTGGAAAGGAATATAACACATAAGCAGAATCAAAAGAGTGATGGCTTGCAAATACGTGAGCTGCATCGTTATTGTTATTTACTTTGAAGTTGAGACTTGCCATACAGTAAGCAGAAGTGAAAGAAGAATTCACAACAGAAATATAGGGTGTCAAAATGCAGATACCCTCGCGTCTCTTTGCCTGGGAGGAAAGTAGAAACCAGTAACAGTGGAGCCTAATTCGGCTTTAATATGAATGCCAAGACAGACTTGCCATTTTCTCTCATGCTCATTGTATTTAGGAAATAGAACAGGAGATTCAGCTGAGAGCTGGACAATGCAAGCTGAATTTCTTGAATGAACCCCAAATCTTGAAGCAATTCTCCATCAAGAACAATGCATTTGGTTTGTGTATAGATGATGAGCAATATGAACCATTTGTTCCCTTAACATTGTGTTTCTTATTGAAACTTGGCCTGACACCAGGATTGGTTTCACACCTAGAGTTAGGTTTTGCTGCCCAACTTGGCACTGATTGTATGAGACCAATAATATATGGGCTCCCTTTGGCAAAAGCTGCATTCATTTTAGACTTCCAAGTGCGGCAAACTGCCTGCTTCCCTGGTGGGTCTTGCGCTTTTACCTTCAGTTTGTGGTCAGGGTGCACCCAGCTGCCCCTGGCTGTAGCAGAGCTCTGTCTCCTGACATGGGAGGGAAACTTCTCCTCAAACTGCCCTCACACCTTCTAGCAACTTCTCCTATGTTTGTTCCCTTCCCTTCCTCTAGGGAAAGCAGGGTTTAAATACCCCTGGCCCCACCCTTCATTGGGCCCAGGTGTCTGTAATTGCCCTGCTGTGCTTTCCCATCTGCCTGCAGGGCAGAGGGTTTTTAACCCTTTCAGGCCCTCATACCAGCCTTGGCACACCCTTTTAGAGACATCCAGCCTGACTTTATCACACAAAGTATAACTATATACATTGTGAAAAATTAGATGAGCAAAAATATTTGCAAAATGGGCTTTGTTTTGTGCAGCCTTTAAGAATGACATCTGATGATCTGCATGTGCAAATCTGCATGGGTACGTTTAAAAGCAATTAGTGGCCAGGAGGCTAGAAAATGAGTCTATTTGGTGGAAAAAAGATTTTAGCTGGAAAAATATATTAAAGAATTTGTACCTTTCAAGTGCATTTGTCTTTCAGAAGGAATCTCAAAGGATAAGAATTTACCTGTAGAATTTTTTAATGTCAGCTCTGTCCATAGTTGCAGCTGACTAATTTAAACTACTGTATATCACTGACAAGCTGATCGTATATTTATGTCTCTATATAGTGGTCTGAAAAAATGGATGAGAAAAGCCTCAAGCCTGAAAACACTTAATCTTTACTCATGTAAATAAACTAACACAGTAAGTGTTTGCAGAATCAAGGCCACAGATTGCTAAGGATATTGACTAATGTTCACCCACAGAAGATACCACATTTATGGGTACCATTATAAGAATCTAGTTAAATAGTAAGTGATAGTTGAAGCTTAAACAACTCACTTGGGTTGAACAATGTTTGGATAATTGTCCTTCCATGAAATATCCAACTGTCCTTGATTTTCAAAGTTGGGTTACTAACCTGCTAAGAACAGGCTTTCATGTGGCTTCTTGAATTTTCTGTCTTGAGGCTGTCTGTAAATTCCTCAAGCACCACCTTAATTAATTTGCCTTATATTCTGGCACTTCTAGTTCCAAATACATATCCTTTGACATCTACATGACCAACTGCGGAGTTATGTGATAATGAATGTATTTTTCACCTTTGACTACCTCACCTTCCCTCTGTCCACTAATACATCTCTGCCAACATCTATTTCATTCCTCTAAGCAGCTTTAAACAGTTATTTAAAAATAGTGGCCAGCTAAATGTTTCTCCTTGCCTCCTGAATGTAGAATTTCTTCTCCAGAATCACATGGGGGGTGGGCAATATTTAGCCCTGGAGCTTATTCTGTAGCCCAATAAGGCTCATAATGAAAGCTTCATATCTTTAGAAAATTACAAATTCATATCGCCTCCCTTCCTTTTGTCATTTCCCTGGCAGATAGCAAGGTATCAGCCTTGAGAAGGTTGCATTTTTAGGGATGGAAAAGTTACTTTTAATACATTTTAGAACCTCTAAAAATTCATAGCGATGATCTTCTGCCATGCCTGAAAAGTTGGGTTCCTGTTATTAAGTCAGCTTGTCTTTACGTGCTAAGGGAGTCTAATAAGAGCACCAATACAAAAAGAGCTAAAGCTAAACTTTATCTAGAGCAGTCTTTCTGTAAAGTATGTGGCCTATACAAATTGTGTGCAGCACTGGATGAAGGGTTTATTGGCATAACTCATGACTTCCTCAATTACTGGGAATGTGGCCATCATGTGATGTCTCTTGTTTCTCTCTCTCTCTTTAAAAAAGACAGGGGCTCAACCTTGGGTTGTGATGCTCCAGGAGGCCTGGGAACAAGTGTGGGTCCTGCCCATATTGCTATATGGGAGGGGTTAGTGGCTAGGTCCTGGCTAACTGGGTGTGAGCTTGGGCCCAGTATGGAAGAGATTGAGAAAATTTAATATAGACAGAATGAAATTTACTCCAGTTCAAAAGGCTTAAAGTGGGATTTAAATGGTGCGTAGGCCTTGGGCTGGCCCTCTATGCAAAAATGACATTTACCCACAGAGAGTGAGAAAGTCCACCATGACCAATGGGTTAATGTTCTTCCTTCTAATTACATCACTTTATCATGGCTTTCTTGGAATCGAAGCTCAGCTTTTCAAGAGAATTAACTCTGATTCAATAAATTAGCAATGTCTAAAACACGACATTGCAAAGGTCCCTGGTTCGCTGAGCTTGCTCTCTTCCGTGTTCGAGTAAACAGGTCCGAAGACTTTGACCATTGTGTCCTCTCTCCATAGTTCACTACATTTTCCTGCAGGTAAGAGAAGGCAAAGTTTGTGGATGAAGTGTGTGCAGAGAAAGCTGGGGGAAAATCCAGTGCTGAGTCCATGTCCATGATGATCAACCGTTGTTAGTAGTCCTGATCCTAGGCTGCTGGAATCCTAAAATGTACAACAGCATGGCAAGGGGAGCAATGTTCAGTAATAATAGCAAAAATTAAATATAGAGCATGACCGTGCTTCTGGCTTAAATCTAATAAAATTCACTAACTCCCTGAGACCAAGATAGAAATCTGAGGAATAGAGTTTTATAAAATGTATTGCCCAAATGTGTCATTTCACTAAGAACTGCATGCAGAAGTGGCTAGTCCGATCTAAAGTTCCCCCATGCTCTCTTGGGACTCATGCTTAGGGGTTGGCCTTCAGTGGATTACCCCATACTCTGAGAGTGGTCAGTCTTTGGAGTATGTGGCTTTCAGAGGGCTGATAGACTCTAAAAATTGCCCATGATCTTTGGGTGAAATTTACCTATGTGAAGAAGGCCTGGGACAAGGTCTAATCACCACTACGTCCTACTCTAGCCTTCAAAATGGGATTGCAGGTGGGAGTGAAGTGGTGAAGGGGCCTTGGACCGGCTTTTTGCATGGGGCTGAAATTTCATCCTCTAAGAGCTCATCCCTAGGGACCAGGTGTTTTTGGGAAAGGGACAATCTTGATGTAATTCAAAGCCAAACAATTGTTTAAAATTCTGACAAAATGATTTTTATTCCTAAAAATGAACCACAGTTTACCAAAAAATAAACATCAAATACCTGAGGGCTTAAATTACAAACTTAAATTACAAACTAAATACCGTCTCAATGAGAATAGCCATGGCAGTAGAGATGTCAAAAAGCCCAGGGTCACATGTAGCCTGTCCTTGTCGAACAGGAGGAGCTGGGTTTGTCAAGGTAAGGGACAGCAGGCTGCCGGAGCTCTGTGGAGTGACGTTACATATGGTGTCCTACAGAGCCTACTAGTGGGTGTGACGAGTGGGCTGTATTGCAGCCTATGCCCTGGTCTGAGATCAGCAGGGGTGGATTTTCTCTCTTCCATCTCCTTGCGCTTCATTGGTGTAGAGTGAATGTTCCTCTCTGAAAGCGGCAGCCCTTTCTGTTCCATTGTCTGGTTCCGCGAGAGTTTTTCTAGATGCTCTAAACTGTTTTAAAGTCCTAATCTTTCTTTTTCAGCCTCTTTACAGCAGAATAAACTTTACACTGTGCCAACTGAGCTGCACTTTCTGGCAAGTACCGAGGAGTAAGTTAACTCTAAAGTTTGTATTGGAGAGTTGTGAGGAAATTATCCCCTTTCAGATAGAAACAGCTTCAGGAATGTGAAATTGAATCAATGAAACAGTTTTGATTCTACTGGTTACTCCATCTCCTGACTACCAACAACCTGAGCATAGAAACCCCTCTCCAATATATTCAAGAAGACATCACAGGTCCACATTTTCAGGCCACTTTGAAAATGTGATGGGAAGTGTCTGCTGCTGGGGAAGTGTCTGCATTGCTTTCTTGAGGACATCAAATGTGTCAGGCAGCTGGTTTGAATTACCAAGACTGACACATCTCGGATGGTCCACTTTTGATATGCGAGTGATGTCGAATAAATAGCTTCCCGAGGAATAGACTCCTCTTGCCACTCAGTAGTTTGAGATCATCAAAGCCCTTTCATGTTTTAACATGAAGAGTATTGACTTCTTGTTAACTTTTCTAGGGGGCCTGATCTTAGAAGGCGCTGAGTGTCTCCTGGGAGGTGTGAGCACCTTCAACTCCTTTGGGGGGCAGTCAAGGTGCTCAGTACTTCACAGGACCAGTCCAATACAAAGTGGCTCTCAGTCATCTATTGACTGATGACATAATGTCTAGCAGGCCTTATGTGCTGTAATATTCTGCATAGATGTTCCTTGGGATATTGCTCGTCTCATTGCTAAAAGCTGGGAATTAACTTTTTGTCAAGGTTCTGAATTGGTTACACCTGTATTTAAATCAGGGCTTTCAATGGAGTCTCTTTTGGAATGTTTTAAAGCAATGATCTGATGGAGGAGAAGGAAGTTGCCATTGAAATTTCCTTGGATTTAAAGAAAGAGGAAGAATACAGGGCAAACATATGGAAAGGTTTCCTCATTTCAATCCCTTATGCAGCCAGCATTGGAGGTACAGCAACGCTGACAGGAACGGCACCAAATCTCATCCTTCTAGGACAGCTAAAGAGGTATGGGAGGGAACCCATGGCAAGCCAGGTCCCTAGGAATACAATCAGTTTGTGAAAGCTCTGTTCATCTGCACTTTCTGTCAGAGGGGATTCTACACAATTAAGACATCACATGTTTGCTACAGGAAATTCACCTTTGGGCTGGGACCAGGTACATGAAGTTCCTGCCCCCAAGTTTTGGAAAAAAGTAAGTGACAGTGGCAGTTCAAAAGGGAATGGTTTCTTCAACATTAGCTACAACACATGACTTTCATCCGAATGCTATAGCTTCTGATTCTACAAAACACTTTCCATATGTTCTTGGAACTTAATCATATGCTTAAAATCAAGCACATAGAATCAAGGAGTGTAGGACTAGAAGGGAACCTCAATAGGTTATGTAATCCAGTCACCTGCATTCAAGCCAGGACTATGTAATAACTAGACAATACCTGACGTGTTTAGCTAACCGGTTCTTAAAAACCTCCAATGAAGGAGATTCCAGAACCTTCCTAGGCAATTTGTTCCAGTGTTTAACTATCTTGAGAGTTCGGAAGTTTTTCCCTATGTCCAACCTAAACTGCTCTTGCTGTAATTTAAGCCCATTGCCTCTTGTCCTATCCTTAGAGGTTAAGGAGATCAATTTTTCACTCTTTTCCTTATAACAACCTTTTACGTACTTGTAAACTGTTATCATGTCTCTCCCCCCTTCAGTTTGCTCTGCTCCAGACTAAACAAATCCAGTTTTTTCAATCTTCCCTCATAGGTCGTGCTTTCTAGACCTTTCATCATTTTTCTTGCTCTTCTCTGGATTTTCTCCAGTTTGTCCACATCTTTCCTGTAATATAGCACATAGAGCTAGCCAATACTCCAGCTGAGGCATTATTAGTGTGGAGCAGAGCAGACGAATGACTTCTTGTGTCTTGCTTACAACACACGTGCTGATACATCCCAGAATGATGCTCACTTTTTTTTGTAAATGTCACACTGGTGACTCATATTTAGCTTGTAATCCACTATAACCCCCAGTTCCCTTTTTGCAGTACTCCTTCCTAGGCAGTCATTTCCCTTTTGTATGTATGCAATATCCTTCCTAAGTGGGGTACTTTACATTTGTCCTTATTGAATTTCATCCTATTTACATCAGATCATTTCTCCAATTTATGCGGATCGTTTTTGAATTTTAATCCTATCCTCCAAAGTACTTCCAACCTCTCCCAGCTTGATATTATCTGCAAACTTTATAAGTGTCCTCTCTATGCCATTATCTAAATAATTTATGAAGCTATTGAACAGAACTGAACCCATAACCAATCCTGGTGGGACCCCTCTAGATATGCCTTTCCAGCTTGACTGTGAACCACTGATAACTACTCTCTGGGAATGGTTTTCCAACCAGTTATGCACCCATCTTATAGTATCTTCATCTAGGCTATACTTCCCTACTTTGTTTATGCAAAGATCATGAGAGACAGTATCAAAAGCCATGCTATAGTCAAGATATACACATCTCCTACTTCCCCCCATCCATAAGGCTTGTTACCGTGTCAAAGGTATTTTTTTTTGTCAAAGAAAGCAATTAGGTTGGTGTGACATGATTTGCTGATGAAAAATCCATGTTGACTGTACTTATCACCTTATTATCACCTTATCACCTTCTAGGTGTTTGCAAATTGATTGCTTAATTATTTGCTCTATTTATCTTTCTGGGTACTGCAATTAAACTGACTGGTCTGTAATTCCCCAAGTTGTCCTTGTTAGATTGGCTCTATATTTGCCCTCTTTTAGTCCTCTGGAATCTCTTCTGTCTTCTATGAGTTTTCGAAGATAATTGCCAGTGGCTTAGATATCTCCTTAGTGAGGTCCTTGAATATTCTAGGAAGTTTTTCAATAGGCCCTGCCGACTTGAAAACATCTTGCTTGTCTAAGTAATTTTTAACTTGTTCTTTGCCTATTTAAGCCTCAGAGTCTACCTCATTTTCACTAGTGTTCACTATGTTAGATGTCCAATCACCACTAATTTTTTTGGTGAAAACAAACAGAAGAGACATTTAGCACTTCCACATTTCCACATTTCCTTTTATTGTCTTCCCCCTCTCATTCAGTAATGAGCCTACCCTGTCCTTGGTATTCTTCTTTCTTTTAGTGTATTTGTAGAATGTTTTCTTGTTACCCTTTTCTGTATCTAGCTAGTTAACCTCATATTGTGCCTTGGCCTTTCTAATTTTGTCCCTACGTGCCTGTGTTGTTTTTTTGTGTTCATCCTTTGTAATTTGACTTAGTTTTCACTTTTTGTAGCTATCTTTTTTTGCGTTTCAGATCATTGAAGAGCTCCTGGTTAAGCAAGGGTGCTCTTTTGCCAGACTTCCTATCTTTTCTAGTAGTGAGGCAGTTTGCTCTTGTGTCCTGGATAATGTCTCTTTGAAAAACTGCCAACTCTCTTGAACTGTTTTTCCCCTTAGACTTGTTTCCCATGGTTAAGTGTTTTGGTGAACCAGGGCAACAGTGAGCACTTTATAAGTTGTCCATTATGTAATGGAGAAAGGAAAGCAATTCCTCACACTAGTCATGTCCTGGACAGTGGTATGTAGCCTAGTGGCTAGCGCGCTAGACTAAGATTCAGGAGACTTGGGTTTAATTACTTGCTCTGCCGATGGGTGAACTGGGGCATGTTACTTCCCCCTCTTTGTACCTCAGTTTCTCCATCTGTCAAATACGGATGATGCAGCCTTCCTTTGTAAAGTGCTTTGATTATTATTAAACAATAAGAGGCTCCCCGTCTGCAAAAGTATATAGTGTTGCCACTATAAACTTGCAGTTATTTCTCAACCATGCAGGGATCTACATACAAGGTCTTTCTAGACAGGGACGAAAGTTGTTCTATATGGGTAGAGCATCTTCTGTAAAGTTTGTGATCAGACACTCTTAAAGTGTGTTCTACCATGAATTAAGATTAATTAGTTAACTGCTATAAAGTGCTAATTATTGAATGTTATTATTATTTAAGAATTTCAGCAAATCTAGAGAGCTACATTTTCAAGATGTCTGTTCCAAAATGTCTTTTCAAATTGTCCCTTTAAGTTCTTTGAGGCTGTGACTGTTTCTTAGTACATGCTTGTACAACTCCTAGCACAATAGGGTCCCAATCTCAGTTGGTTCTTCTAGGCACTACAGCTATACAAATAAACACCTTTTAAAAAACTGCACAGCTGGAAAGTTTGCATGACATTTTGATCTTGATTTCAAATGTTTGTTTCCCTTTGTTTCATGTTAAAGGGGTGTTTCACTCCTCAAATTAATTAGGTTTCCCCATTTTTTAAGTTTTTTCCCAGGGTGTGATGTGGTGAACTTTGGATCCTGGTTTGTATTTGCATTTCCTTTAATGCTGCTTTTCCTTTTCCTGGGATGGCTATGGATCAGCTTCCTGTATGGGGGAATTAGCCTAAGGTACTTTTATATCTAATCTATTTGTATGGATTAATCTAATTATTGTAAATAAGCAGTTTATTTGGTCCTGATCCAAAGCCCAATGAAGTCAATGGGTGTCTTGGATCAGGCCATATTTGTTCCATAAGAAGCAAGATATGTCATTTATGTTCAAATAAAAGCTTCAATTTGAGTAAATTCATTGTGATGACTAACAAGAGGAAGTGCCCAAAAGTGATGAATGCAAAGCTCATAATTATAATATTATTTGATATTCTGTTCAGAAAGTGGATGGGAGAGATGGAGAAGGGGTTAAAAATATGGTAGATCAGTAGACCTGGTCAGAAAATGTTGATCCAGCACATTTTTTGATAAAAATGGAACACAATTTTTTTGGTAAATGTTTTTCTTTCCATTAGCCCAGCAGCATTAATCAAAAACCCTTTCAAAGGCTAGACATAAAGGCCCAGATCCTCAGCTGATGTAAATTAGAATAACTCAATGAGATCAATGGAGCTATGCCAATTTACCCTAATACAGGATTTGACCCAAAAGATGGACCATTCAAAAGCGCTTAGCGTTGGCCTAACTCTGTTCCCATTGAAGCCCATGAATGTTTTACCATTGACTTCAGTGGGAGCATTTAGGCCAATGCTTTGAGCACTTTTGAAAATCTCACCCAAGAGTCTTAAGGTACCACTAGCTTTAACTAGCCTGAACATCCGAGTCTGCAAATGTGGGGCACACAGTCGCAAATGTGCATTTGTGTGCACAAATCTGTCAGTTAGGCAGTTGGCTGTTCAACTGGCACGCACAACAATGTGGTTTGCACATGTAGTCAGTGAACACAGAGTTTTGCAGGCTCAGATTTACTGCCTGATCCGGCGCCCATGGAAGCTAGTGGCAAAGCACCCATTTACTTCAATGCAAAAGCCAGCCTTTAGAGACTGGGTGAAATCCTGGTTCCCTTGAAGTTCATGGCAAAATTCTCATTGAATTCAGTGGAGGCAGGATTTCATTTTATGGCTAAAAATTTATCCCAGGAGAGGTTACTTCGTGACAGGGATTAAACCTCAGTGATTTCATAACACTGAGATTTTCTTCAGTGTGTTAATCTATAACTAATCTGTAATACGATTTTATTGTAAATCTTTCCCATAGCCTGGTACTTGCAACATCCTCTCCAACTTCCACTACATTCAGTGCTCAATCTGTTTAATCAGGTGCATTGTTGAGAAACTGGTAGCATTTTGAAGGCTCTTTTATTTTATTTTATTTTATTTTATTATATTTTATTTTTAATGTTTTCATACATGCTATAAACACATATTTCCTGCATAGATCATGTAAAATTTCTAAGAGAAACTTTTGAAATTGTTATTTGTTTGTTTTTGTTAAAATGTTTATTGGTTTTGAACTTCAGGACAGAAAAAGAAAAGGAAAAAAAAGGTGCACATTAGGATTACCTAAATATATAATTATATAAGTGACATAAAACAGAAATTACAAGGGAACATTTTTCAGTGAAATAGGAAATAACCAGTCTAAGTCCCTGAGCCTTCAAACATGAAAGCATGTATGTAACTTTGTTTGTTGGATTTTGATTCTGCAATGCATTTAAGCATATGCTTAATTTTGAGTGTGTTTAAATCTCATTCATGTTAATTAGGTTAAGAATTGCTTAATTGCCTTGCTGAAGTGGGGCTTTAAGTAATCCCACTGAAGTAATTTACTTAAGTGTTCTCTATACTAGAGAATTTTTACCAGTATAATTATGTTGGCTAAAGGTGTGATTTTTTTTAAACCAATATAGTTTATACCGATCTAAGCCCTAATGTGGATGCAGTTAGAGCAGTATAAAGATGCCTTTTACTGGATTAAACTATACCACTATAAACAGTTTTGTGTAGGTACAACTGTGTCCACACTAGGGTTATTTTGTTGCTCTAACTATACCAGTATAATTAAAGTGGCAAAACTTTCTAGTGTAGACAAGTCTTATCTGATGGCAGGGTCAGAGCCTAGAAAACAATCAAGCTAAAGAAACACAAATTTAATAAAAGAAGAGAAATTATGTAGCCTTTTCAAGAATCCAGATTTTGGCCTGGTCTACATTTAAAATTTAAGCCAACATAGTTATGGCATGCAAGAGTGTGAAAAATCCACACCCCTGAATGCTGCAGCTATGCCAGTCTATATCCCCATTGTAGATGCAGTAAGGTTGATGGATGAATGTGTTTGTTGACCTTCATCAAGGGAGGTCAGCAAAAACATTTATTCATAAGCATTTTGGATTAAAAGGGGGCTTATTTATAGGTTGTCTTGATGTCCGTGAGTAAAGCTGCAGCTACTAAAAGAATCAGCGTACTGTGTAAGGGGCTGTCCATAAATTACATAATGCATTATGGGTTCTTAATCTTGTGTGTTTCTTTCAGTGTTAGTGTTACAAAGGGTGGATGAGTCTTGACCATCACCAAAAAATGCGTCATGTAATTTATGGGCATCCCTTATATCTATCTGAGAGTCAGGAATTTTTGGATGGTCAAACATGCATCTTCATAAAGGATCCAACTCTTGGATATCCATTTAAAACAATAAATGAATTAAGTAGTCTTGAATATCACAGAATCAGACCTCTAATGGTGTAAGTCTGGCTTTTTAGATGTAATCAAGGGCCCAGGCAATATTAGAAATGTATTTTAACCACATGACACTGATGGGATCTGAAGCAGCTGGAGATGAATATATCATTCATATGCACACATACCATCTAAGAGTCAGACCATGTATGAGTCCAGGGTTCTCTGCTTAAAATGCTTAGCCTGGCTAATGAAAAGAAGCATATTAAAATGCCAGCTCCTGTTGTTAAAAATTCCTTGCATATTTATTTAGCATCAGCAAGTGCTTTGTATAAATTAGAGATCATCCAGAAAGTTGCTGGGGACTTGAGACGGGTAGGGAGGGGAGGGAAGAGCCTTATTTCCCATCTTGCTGTCTTCTCAAATGGCTGATGCACTCATCTGCTAAAGTTGATGAAATCTGCAAATTGGACAGCTTCACTCTCATTTACATTCTGAATACAGGTTGTGATTACCACAAATAAGCTTCTTTAGTGCAGGGGCTGACGTCTGTTTTGCATAATCCTGGGGAGAAAGGCAACACAAAGCAGGATAATATTGGCCTTGTCTACACTAGGGAATATTACCACCAGTTCACCTACACCAGCAGAAGCCCTAATGTGGATAAGGCTCCTGTGGCTTCCTCTGTTTTTTCCAGTACATCAGTTAAACTTGATCCAGGCAGGAACTATCTATCCTGGCCTCAAGGGACAAACCTTGCTCCCCACCCTGAAATTTACACACACGGTTTCTAGGCAGCACTAGAACTTTTCTGTTGGTAACTAGAGCCACTTTTCCCACAGGCATCAGAAAGAGCATGCTTAGAACTTGAATGCTTATCTCTCTGCATGTGCCTCACCCCAGCTGTGCATGCCACAGGGCCAATTAGGTGCATTAATGTCCGTTTGTGCACACAACAGAGTGTGCTCAGAGATTCTGCAAGCACATTTGTGTGCTGTCATGAGGGGGTGGGAATATCGAGATATAAAATCCACTGTCCAATATCTTAATGACTAGATGGTGCCACCCTTACTCACACGGAGTGGTACGTTAGTACGAGTAGTCCCGCTGATGTTTATAGGACTATATGCCAACTACTTACTCAGGTGAGTAAGAGTGCCATGAAGATTATTTGTGGCATTATATATAACTAGGCTGAAAGATGGGAAGTCCATTCAAACGGCTGCAAGTAGTTACAATACTATGAAATGGATCCATATGATATTGCTTTTCGGAAACCACTGCTCCATGCCATACCTTTATCCTCCAATGCCTTCCCCACAGCCACCCTGCGCACGCCCTGTGCAGGAATAGCAAACATGACTATCAGTGTTTGAGTTACATTCTGAACCTGCTGTAATCATGAGCTGTGTTTGTTATTTCCATGTCGATAGGGGCTGCAGAAAGGAAAAGTCAGAAAAAAGAGCAGATGCAGAAGATCGTGCTCGAGCAGTCATAACGGAGGATTATCAGAAACTGGGGCCAATAAAGTGAGTCACAAAAAGTGAAGAAAAATGAGACAGAAATCAACCAATCTGGAAACAACATTTCTGAGGATGGAAACTGAGAATATTTGTTAGAATTTGTCAGTGAATTTCCATTTGTTAACATTTGTGACTGTTTTGAGTTTGCTTTCTTCAAACATTCAACCGCTCGATCTTTGCTAATGCAGGTAATCGCAGGTAGCAAATATATAGCTCAAATATTCAACAAATGCCAATTTCCGGTTTTTGATGACAATTCATGCTGTGTTAATTACATACCATATGTCTTCTAATCAGGAAACAGAAACAATGCCCTGTGACTTACGTAACTAATCAATACGGCATGAATTTTTAATATTTTCCAGAAGCTGTTTATGAGTGGTCTGCAGAGGAGGTATTATTTGATAACGAGATTCATGAATAATTGTCTATAATGAATATAATTCAAATATTTTATGATCTAGTTGTGGGCAATTTGTGAATAGAAAATTAGATGAATGAATAAACTATCCATTATGAATTATTCTCTTAGATCTATTAATCACTCATTTAAAGAGAGAGCAAGATGCATTCAAATTCTCAGGATATTGTTTCAGGCACAACTGCCATTTCTGGCTTTGGTCAGATTAAGCCAGATCTGCATTGCTATTTCAATCCTTTTTTCTGAACAAATCCTGAGGCATTGATGTGGATTACATATTGGAGAGTAAGTGGAAGGGCATCTGAGATGGTTAAATTTGTGAGATGCCAGAAGAAAGATGTACAGCAGAAAAATCGAATATAGCTGTTTCAAATTGGACACCAAAAATCTAGGCAACCAAAGTTAGTGGATATTTCTGAAAATGTAGATCTTAATTTTGCTATGTCTCCATTTCCCCATTTGTAACATAACGTTTCCATACTCCCAGATAGAGCTGAGCAAACAACTGATAATTCAGTTTGGGGGCCAAACTGAAAAAACTTCAATTTGTTTCACCCGGAATCTGAATTTCTTTGGTTTTATTTGCTGAAACCAACCCCGTCCCCCACCCCTCCCCCCAAATTCATTTCACATCAAAGACACGTGAAACGAAATGAAACATTTTTCCAGGGTTTTGTTTTGATGTCCTTTTTGACTTGAAACAGATTTTTTTTGTGTCTTTGTTTTTGGCGGTTCTCATCCTTTTTAAAAAAAGATAAACATTATTTTGAAACAAAAAGTCAATGGCCTTGTCTAGACAAACAGAAAGCAGCACGCTGGGGTGTAAACGCACTGGCTCTGTGGGCCCTGTTGCAGTGCACTAAAAGTTCTCTAGTGCTCTTTGATCTGTGCCGCCTTGAAATGGGAGTAGAACCAAACACACTATGGCACTTTTAGTGAGCAGCAGCAGAGAGTGACTGCATGGCAGGCTACTGTGCTGTAGATTTCCACACCAGCTTGCTGCACGCTATCTATTAGTTTGGATAAACTCTTGATGTAATGTTTCGAAAAGGTCAAAATGAATCATCTTGACTGTTTTAGGGGTGAAAAACATTTTTTTTCTGCCGAAAATATTAGCCAAATTTGACTTGAATTCATTAATAGTTTCAGCATCCGAAAAAATGCATTTGGGGGATGAATTTATTGTTTGCCAAAAAAAATTTGCCCAGCTCTGTTCACAGAGATATTGCAAAGGTTCACTGATGTTTGTGCTGCAGTACTTACATTCTAATTATTATTCTTGTGTGTGAAGTGAAAGGTTTCTTGAAAGACAACTGTCCGGGCCAGTGGTCTAACTGAAAGAAATTGGTTTATTTTTTCCCATCAGGACATTATGGACCAGCCTGCAAAATGTCATTGTAAGAATCAAAGTCCCACTTGGAGTTTTAGGAGCAGAGAAAGCCCATGAAACCATGTGCTACCAATTTGATTAGCTTAAATTCAACCTAAGTGATTTCATGTCAGTCAAGTCATCATTCCTTTTGTCTTTGAGAGTTTTTAAGGCAATATTTTGAGACGGTATCTTGGTCAAACCCAAGCTCTGCTCAAGTCAATGGGAGTTAGGTCACTGACTTCATTCGGGTTGGGATTTTATTCCCTTGTCCTTACTAGAAATATTAACACCGGCAGATGCTACTGCAATTGAAAGGTCCCCACCCTCATCAGCTCTCAGTTATTCACCCCATCACTAGGGGAAACAGTCTACATTCTGTCTGCTCTCCGAGAGGGCAGGTCCCGTGTGTCATGCGTGAAATTTAGTGTTACTCACTTTGCTAAGCTAAGCTTGAATTGTAGTGAAATCACCACTAGCAGCTAAAGGTGAGCCAGGAAGGGTAACTCACGTTCACTTCATTAGCATGACTGATTTTTAATTGCATCTCCTTACACCTTAGGTTTGCAGAACAGGCCGTTCTCTTCCTCTTCTGCATGTTTGCAATCCTGCTGTTCTCCCGGGACCCAAAATTCATCCCAGGTTGGGCAAGTTTATTCACACCTGGGTAAGTTTCTGTTTTCAATCCGCTGCAGCGTTTTTCAATAGTATTTCCAGGCTTTTGAGATCCCTGTGTTTTCTATTGTCCTCGTTCATAGTGTTGCCCAGGTTTCATGGAATAAATGGAACTAAGCCTTATGTATCTCTCTAGAAGCATTTTAATTGTTTATATTTCCAGGAGGAGGTAGTGGAAGCCTAGTGGGATGCTAGTATTGAAAATTCTCACATGCATTTCATGACAGTCTGAGCTCTGGGGGTGTTGCCATTTAGGATCAAGTCCTGAAGTCTTTGTGAAGGCCATTGATTTCAGTGCAGGTTTGGGCTGAATAAAGGCTGCAGCAGTTCCCTCTAACACTTTTCTTTCTGCTTTGCAACTTTTTCTCTGTTGTGACATCCAGGCATTTCTTACGTGAAGACAAAAGTTAAGAACAATAAAGGGAATAATAATACCCAGAAAGGGAGAGTTGTTTCTACACAGAAAAGATCCCAGTTCTGTTTCTCTAGGGACCCAATTCAGCAGACAATCCATGTTCAGAAAAGCACCTCACCACAAGCTTGGCTTTAATGGGAATCAAGTATATACCTCACAGATTAATGCTGTTCTCCGCAGTTAACAGTTACTTAAAGTTAAAGCCTAAATGCTTTGCTGAATTGGGACCTAGAGTTTTTATATCATCACTTTAGAAGCTAAGCATTTTACAAACAGATCATGAACAAAATAGGCCAGTGGTCTGATTTTCCTACTCCCCTTCAATCTCCCCAGACCTCCATTATCAGTATTCTTCTCACGAACTCTAACAGACTGAAAGTAATTCAGTCAGTAGAGCAGCCAACCCCCTCCCTTTTTAAAAAAAAAAATCCAGGTTTTCAGTGGCTCCTGTCAGTTTTCAAGGGGAGTCATAGCCAATCTTAGAAATATTGCTCAGGGGCCGGGGAATTTAAAATATGATTCGTGAACAATGAATGTTGTTGATGCAAAATCCTAATCTTCTTTC
>ML675625.1:11859972-11898688 GCA_007922155.1 Mesoclemmys tuberculata | reverse complement strand
CAGTAGGAAGGCAGGGTGCTCAGCAGCAGGTTTGGGGAGATATTTTGAAAAACACCCATGTCCCATTGCCTTTCAATGAGACTTAGGCTCCTGAGTGCCAGAGTCACTTATGAAAATTTTACCCATATGGCTACGGCCACCTTCATCTTTAATGTGGAGGTGCAGCCAGTGCAGACCATGCGGCTCATCTTGCAGCAGAGCAGCCCGTGCTCCGGCTTATTGTCACCCAACAAAAGCAGCTGCCATTATGTAATTTCCTGCAGACTAGGTGTTGCTTTCATGCTCGGGGCAGGTTGCTCATCAGACCCCCCCGGGTGAAAGGCGGGTGCCCTGTGAGTTTACCTCCTCATATGACAGAACAACCAAGTTCTTATTCAGAAGTGCCCTTCTGGGGGAGACGCAGCAATTTCCTTGCTGTAAAGCTCCTACCACTTTGAGCTGCAAGTAGAAAATTAATACGGCGGTGAAGTTGCCACAACATTACAAATAGCAGAAAACTTCCACCTGCCATGATCTGCCAGATGTCAAAGAAAAGAATATTTACATCTATTACACTGAGGAAATTGTCCTTTATGTTAAAAAAAAAATACAGTTGAGAAAAAGCCCAGGAAAACCTTGATGGCTAGAACTTTTTTGCTGCCCATGTGACTGAAATGGAAATATCCATGTTACTAACTGATCATCAGCTAACTTTGACACCAGTGAGTGATGTAGTTATTCTATCAGATGACAAGTTATTTGTTAATCTCTCTGTGTGTGTATGTGTGTTTGGTGTGGCTCTGTCTTTGTCTAGCTGCAAACACTGAGAATGTGCCCTTGCTGTCTTGGAGAAAGGCCCAAGAGACTGTACCCTGGAACATTATCCTATTGCTCGGTGGAGGATTTGCCATGGCAAAAGGATGTGAGGTAATTCTCGGAGTGATGCCCCTCATCGACGTTACCTTTCTGTCATTCTGCCCCATGCCCCTGATTTTTAAGAAGGATATAAATGTGGTTTCCAACTTTGCAGCTGCGATTTTGCACCTGCAGTTTAAGGCAGAAAGATCTGACGTCTAAGTGCTATAATCTGCAGCAGCCCACGGTGGCTGCATTTCGGAAGTGGGTGGGTGAAGTGATCCCTATTTACGTGTAGCGTGCAAGTCTGTGAAACGATTTGAGCCTTGCATGGAAATGCAGGAACTCAAATATAAAACTTGTTGAATTTTCTCTCCCCCTGCAGGAGTCAGGCTTGTCTGTCTGGATTGGGGGCCAGCTGCATCCCCTGGAGAGTGTGCCACCAGCGGCAGCTGTTCTGCTTATCACCATAGTGATCGCCTTATTCACAGAGTTTGCCAGCAACACGGCCACAATTATAATCTTCCTGCCTGTCCTGGCAGAATTGGTAAGATACATCACCACTATGGGGCCAGCTCTGACCCCCCCCGTGGTCTCTGAGGTAAAGGCCTCGTGCCTTTACCTTGCCCTGATGGAATCCCGCCCTTCTCCTGTTATCAGACCAGGCCCTGGGCACCAACCGGGATGACTCAACTTCTTCCTTTTGGGAGCTTGTGCCCTGTGGTGACTGCAGTGACAGACAGCCTTGTCCTAATAGCAGGAACAGAGCATAACATAAGTGAACAAGGGTTTGAACATGACAAAAGGTCTCCCACGTGACTAGCTTACCCTAAGCCCTGCCACCCTATGGATGTGGACCAGGCGGGTTTTGCTTCATATGACCTCTAGTTGAAGTCTCTCTCTCTGTCCCCCACCAACAGCTCCCTGCATTGCCTCTCCCTCTCTTTAGCACAACGGAGCTGTACAACATGAACAGTGCATAATAATAATAATTTTAAGAAATATGATTAACAATAGAATAGCAGGATGTGCTGTGATAAAGCATAGAATGCCGAGAACGCTCAGAACCCCCAATGTACAATTTTTTTAAATTTTGTTCTTTCAAGGCAATTCGTCTGAAAGTAAACCCCCTGTATTTAATGATACCAGGAACAGTGGGATGCTCATACGCTTTCATGCTGCCAGTCTCTACGCCGCCTAACTCAATAGCATTTTCTTCTGGACACTTGCTGGTCAAGGATATGGTAAGTTGTTTTATGTCCAGAAATCACTGAAGACACAGTCATCCAGATGAAGAATTTAAGAAAATAATTTTGAGATACGCTACCAAATCAGTGTTTTGTAAAATAAAACCACAAAGGTCAGCTTCTGTTACAAGCCGTGTTTGAATGCACAGTACCTCATTCATGGTCGGTCAGAGCTAGCTGCCTTAGAAAGTGTAGTTTAGGTAAAAATGGGCCAAATGCTGCTCTTGATTAAACCAGTATAAATCCATAGTAATTCAAATGCCTTCAGTGCAGTTACTCCCTAGTTTCTTCTGTGTAACTGGGAGCTGAGTCAGATCTTAACTAATTGAAAAGTGGAGCCAAGACTTAAAAAATAATCCAGTTTCTGCTTCCACTTCTAGCTATTAAACTGCCGTATTGTAACAAGAGGGTTCTCATCTTCCTGCTCCCCATTTTGCCCGAGTTTGAGGTCAGACCCTTAGCAAGCATCTCTGCTCTCAACTTTGGGAGAGTTAGCATGAGTCCTCTAAATGACTCCCACGGAAGTGTCTTTGACCTTTTCTTCTTCACATTTTCCTACAGTGCTTCCCCTTTTATAATTTTAAGTTTACATGGCTTGACCAGGTTCCAATGAAAAATAACCTCTGGCGTCTATTGCACATAATTATTTCTGCAGGCGTCTGTGACATAGGGTTCAATGCACTGGTTTGTCTTCTAGGTCATGAATAAAAGCTCAAGCCATAAAGTTATTGAGCATTACAGCAGACTTCCTTTATCTTCACCGTCTCTGTGTGAAGTGCATGTTACCACATTCTTTTTTACTGGTTAAATGGATATAAGGCCCATGGCTTCTGATGTAGATGCTGGCTGAATCAGCTGATCAGAATCTTTTAGCCTTTTCTGATCTGGAAGATGATAGAGAGGAAAGACAGATTAGCCTAGGAAAGCCAGAAGGATGAAAAGCTACAATATGAAGCTCTCTAAGTGAGCAACAAGATCAGTGTCTCTCAAAATTCAACAGGGAACAGGTATATGAATTCTCAGATGTGCTGTCACATTCTCTATTGAGACTAAACTTACAGCCTGTATAGGAGTTACTCTAGCTAATGAAGAGACACGAGATTTCCTACACAAAGAGGCACTAAGAAGTAAGAGATACTTCCTTTTGATTTTACTATTAAATTTGTTTTGTTTTCCTGTCTGGTATATTCTTGTTTGCATTTTTTAAAAAACCCCTTTTTATTAAGGCAAAGTTACAATAAAGTGTTTACATCCTACATTGTACATTACTGTTAATTTTTTTTAATGTAGATTCTTTCATTAAAGAGCACCAAAGGGATATTTTTAATTCACTTGGCAAAAGAGCTTGATCACAAAACTCCTTTGAATGCCCATGGGGGTCAACTTAGTACATCTTTGAACAGCAGACAGAACATATGTCCCCTTATATAACTTCTCATCTGTGGTGTCTGGACCTCTAATAGTCCACTAAGCCCTTTTTGGTGATTTGCAGAATAAAATATTTGATGCCGAGGAGGGAAGATGGTCTCCTTATAAGTGCAACCATTAGAATTAGAATTCACATGAATATGGCCCAGACTTTCTCTTTCAGGCTGTAGCATTTATGTTGTGACAGCCACATTAAGTGACTCTTATATCATTTTCATGCTTCTCACATTCTTATACTCAAGGCCGGTTAGCAGAAATCATGAGACCTGTTTGGTAGGAACCTAGTTTTATGTGGTTCCATAGTATAGTATGCTGGTTTGGAGATCTCTGGTACTAGCTGTTTAGTTGGTTTGGTTACACAAGGCCTCAGCCCACACCCCAGTGGTTCTCAGCATTCACTCAGATGCTCAGTAAATTATAACAGGGGTTTTGAGGAAGTGGATTGTAATGCTCCTCTCCAGAGCAATGTGAGGAAGAAGTAGTACCGGAGAGAAAAGAGCAGGCCTGTTTTCAGTTTCCTGCTGAGATATGTGTGCATTTCAGATGGAGGGATGGGTGACTGGAAACACACAGGAAGGGGACTGAATGTTACAAAATACTTTGGTGTGTGTGGCAGGGCAAGAAAAACACTCAGTGAATAGTAAGGACATGATGTGGAATTGGGTAGGCTCCTCTGAGGATTCCTCCCCATTTTCCTCTCCTTACATCTTCTTACCTCAGAGTTGCAGTTCCCTCCCCGTCAGGGAGGAGGGCTAGATACAGCTACTTCCAAAGCCCATCCGCACTATTTTGTACCTCAGCCTGAGGGGATTCCTGGAGAGTGACACGAGGCACTCCCTTTCCCACAGGCTGAGCATCTGTCTCCACGTCACTTGCAGCCTCTGCCAGCCTGAGAGGTGAGAATCTGGGACCCGAACCCAGTTTGCCCAATTGGAAGCACATATAAGATTGCCAGGAATCCTGCCTCAAGTGAGTGAAATCCAGACAACAGAGGGATTTAGTTCTTTGCTTAAGGGCTGATTGTTCTGCAGCAGGAGGTGAGCGCTCTCAGGATCCCATCCATGCTCACAGCACTGGATTCAGCAACTACCCTGGCTGAGTGTATGCTAGGGAAACCCAGTTGCTTTTATAACCTACGCTGAAAGCGAGGGCCTTGGTCAACCTCTGTGGTGGCTGGTCCACATATGCCGTTAAAGAGTCTGCTAAAGCCATCCACTTGAGTCCTTTCACTCAAGTGGTAGAGGCTCATGCTTTATACACTCCACCAGGAGTATATAAAGTGCAGTCAGGGGGAAAACAGTCCACTGCGGTAGTGGACGGACCACTCCATCCCAAACACACCTGCTCTCCAATTTGTAAAATCAAAGTGTAACCAATGGATGGGGTGTGGGCAGAGAATGGATATGGGCATATGGCATGATCCTCCTCATGCTAATGAGGCACTTTAGCAACTCACTCTCCTCTCTGCCCTTGGCGCTCATATAGCAGCACCCATTAATTCAGGGTTGGGGTCCTGTGCCCTCCCCCCAGACCTCTTGTCCAGCAAATTTTACCTTGTGGTTATATGTGCAACTCTCTGCTCTGTGTAGGGTCAAACCTTAAGGCTGTACAATCGTGGCCGCTGAATGCAATGAGATGAAGTTCATTTTTTTCTATTGGAAACCAAGGGAATCTAGCTGCCTGCATTAGCTGTTCAGCAAGGAAGTCAGAGGAGTGAAAGACTGGTGCCCAAGGTGGTTAGAGAGGAGGAACTTTGGAGAGTCAAAGATTCAGCTTGCTGAGCACGGATCTGATCTCATACTCTCCTGTGTTTAAATATTCTGCTCACTCACTAAACAGCGGGCAGGTGCAATGATAGGAAGTCACGTTGATATGCATGAGCCCTGGGTCTGTCTAAGCTGAGAAGTTGGGATTTTATCTATGGGAGAGGCTGGTAGTTATTTTTAGAGTAGGCTCGGTTTGGAGCCTATCACACCCCTTTAACGTAATGTGAAAGTATATAACCTGTTCTTGTTGACAGTAGCTTGCCTGGATGCCAGCTTGTTTCCCAAATGTATGTCCTGCCCTTGTCTGGCCCCAGGAAGAAGCAAGGTTTATGACTTGGCTGTGATGTTCTGTGACTCTGGAACAAAAGTGTAATTTATGAAAGTCTCTTTTAGTGGCACAGGCTTCTCCAGTAACCTCAACATGCTTAGCCCGAAGGAGATCAGCATTCATTCACCTTTTCTAAGCCCTTGTCTACTCTAGCACTTATGCCAGCAAAACGTTTGTCATTTGGGGGGGGTGTTTTTTCACACCCCTTAGAGACAAAAGTTTTGAGGCATAATGGCTTGCGTGGCTAGTGCTCTCCTGCCAAAATAACTACCAACTCTCATTTAGGTGGTTTTATTACGTTGGTGGGAGTGCTCTCTCCTGTCGACATAACAGCCATACAAGAGCTCTGATAGTGGCACAGTTTAGTGATACAGCTGTGCTGCTGTAAGTTTGAAGTATCGATTACCTCATAGATCACCTCATCCAACCTCAGCTTCCTTAAGGTTAAACGTGTGATGACATGCCTTCTTCTGCAGCTGATACAACAGCATTCAGTCATTCAAGCCTGTTCTTTCCCTCCCCTTCTGCACCACCCATTGCCCTGGTTTAGAATGAAGTTAAACAGTTGCCATGGTTGTACGAGTTTGTGCCTTTGCAATGAGTGAAATGAGAGTCAGTTGCTTTGGAAACAGTGAGCTAAGTCCTGATGCTGATTCTCAGTTTTACTCCGGCAGAAGCCAATGGGACTTTTGCCTGAGTGAAAACTGAGCAAAGGCTTTGGGAGAAAGCACAACTCCTTTCTTCTGAAATCCAGCTGTTTAGGCTCCTGTTGTCTTTACATACTAGTAAGGGCTCTGCTCATTTTCTTGCTGTTAAATCCGACAAGAATTGCACACCTAGCTTTTGATTATTAACGTTACTCAATTTTCACTCTTCGTCTCCATATTGCTATAGCTTTACAGAACTGCTTGTTCATATTAATCGATTAAAAATGTCTGTAGTTTCACTCATTCCTTGAACGTGGACACTGATTGTATTCCAGACAGGGGTGTTTTTCTAGGCAGAAAATAAAACAGGAGCTTAAGGTCAGAAAGTGCTTTTTAATCCACAAACTCTGTAAGTTGGATTCTCAGGTTCCTGATGCTCTGCTGATCTATGAATGAGACATGCATATTCCTGAAATTTAGACTTTTAAGGCAATCCTTTCCTTCTGCAGAAATGAATTTTAAAACACACATACACATACACACTCAATTCTACAGCACTGGGATGTTAGAGAGGCTTTTTCAAAGTCTTGTCCTGAGAAGTTTAACACCCACTGCTCTCAATGAAGACAGCAATGGAAGCTGCATGTACTCCATGTCTCTCAGGCCCCAATCCTGCACCAACAGTGGCTAAACTTTCATTTATACCACTGGCATAAGATCAGGCCCCAATTCAACAATGTGTTTGGGTATGTGTTAAGTATGAGAGCAGTTCTGTTGACTATTCCTAGGCTTAAAGTTTACCAAGTACTAAAGGGCTTTGTTAGCTCAGGACATAAGTTGGCATTCGGGAAATGGGGTCCTTGGCTTGAGACAGTGCAGCTGAAATGTCAATTAAACCCCTCTTTGCTGTAATGTTCGTTCATGTGCAGTTAGACCCAGGGCTGGCCAGGTTGTTGCACATGCTCAGGATTTCCAGTCTAAACCCAAGTATAATGCATCTGCATTTCTTTCACAGGCAAGAACTGGGCTGCTCATGAATCTTATGGGGGTTCTGCTCCTTAGCTTGGCTATGAACACATGGGCCAAGAGCATCTTCCAGCTGGGTACCTTCCCTGCGTGGGCCAACATCCATGCAGAGAACATCACGTCCCACTTGCCGGATGTAAAGAATGTCACTTTAAGCTCACTAAATAAAATATGAATAAAGCCATGTTCTATTCACTTAGGACTGGGGCACTGGAATCACCAGGACAAAGGCCTCATTGCTGCTCACATTGCACAGGATTTTTCATTTATTTTATTTTATTTTTATAAATATTATTCAATGTCACTATATAATTTTTAGGGGGATTCTTGGAAGATTTCTTCCCTTCCCTCACAGCTACCTATCAAACAGTTTTAGAAAACTTTGTCCTTCGTTAGTAGGGGGCATTAAATGGATGACCAAGTAAGTCTCTAACAATGCCAGGACGGATGCCACGCTTGGTGAAATCTATGGGAGTTTTACTATGAGCTTCGATGCGCTAGTTTCTGATACTCTCCCTGGGTGGTATCCTTACTCCCAGGAACCATTTCAATGGAACCATTTCAGGTATTATTCACCTTGAGTCAGGGTATCAGAACCAAGCCCAGTGGAGGCCAGGGGGGAACCCTATGACTCTAGAACATTTGTTAGGGCCAAGCAAGTAATTTCACAAGTAATTGTGTCACGTAGCATGAAGACTATGTCTTCAGTTTCTTCTGAAAGGATTATTCAGTAGACTATGACTGAGTCTAGCCAGAATTGCTCCACATTGTTTCCAAACAGGTTCATTAGCTTGGAAGTTATTTTGAAACCCAAGACAATAATTTCCACCCAGGTCTTTGTACTGACTGGAGAGGAGGAGATTTGTGTCCATATTCACTCCTGGTGTAACTTGGTGGCTATCCGAGGACTGACACCAGTGGTACATGTAGCTTCCCTTAAGTTGGTGAACTTCTTTTAACTGAGGCTTTGAGGTTGACCTACTTCTGAGGAAGCAGTTGAATCATGGGTCAGATGACTGCAGAGGAATGCTGGCATTTTTGAGAAACAGAGTTTGATTCTTTTGTCTGATTGCTTGGGTCCTTTCAATGAAAGGATTTGCAAACTGAGCACAATTTTCATCACCATTTTATCCAAACTCTTGTATTTTGTTTGTGTAAGGCTCTGACCTATATAATTAAAAATCAGTATTTGAAACAGATGGGTTGAAAGCTGAGGCGTCTGATGTGATGCTTGGGGATGATTAGCGAGTGAAACCTCGCGCTGCTACAGATGTTGGACTCAACTGGACCAGATTCTCAGCTGGTGTAAATTGGCATAGCTCCAATGACGTCAGTGGCGCTACATTGATTTACACCAGCTAAGGGTCTGGCTCAGTTTTCTCCATTACCGCTGAATTATTCAAAAGATTCAGTGTCGGCTCCGAGCGCAGAGAGGGTAATTTAGTCATCAGACCCAATTTTCTTTAAGCTGCTGCTGTGAAAATTACACTGATTACATCACAGAGATGAATGTTTCCAGAGGGGTCAAACTGAAGACACCAAACCAAACCACCTGATCACGGAACTCAATTGATGTTGATAAAAAATCTTCATGATTAGGGAACCTGTATAATAAAGCGCATTCATTAGCATGCCATGATGTTATGCTTTTATCTGTGAACCCAGGAGAGACACATGGGGTCTGAGGGTCTGCTCGCTTGCATCAGCCTTACTCCATTGGCTCCAGTGGAGCTACACCACAGATACTCTGGGGTGAGTGAGAAAAGAGTCTGGTTCATTGACTCTATCTTCCTGTGTTGCCTCCATTTGAATTAGGGAGAAACCCTGCAGACTCAATGGCAGTGCCATCCATTTCAGAGGGTGATAAAGTAAGGCTTAGAAGCAGCATCTCACTGAACTCAGTGGGCTGGTTTCTGACTATCCCAGCCAGAGCTGTAGGGTGGGAGAGAGGCCGGAGCCATTCTGCCTGGGCAGCAGGAGGGACCAGACCTTTTGTGGGTACTAGCAGAGTTGAAACAGAGCTGCGTGTGCTACACCTTTTGGGGCCTTAATGAGGTGTGGCACAGGCTGCCCTCAGGGCTGGTGGCAGCTGCCATGGTTGGCAGGTCACAGCCTTTTTGGGGAATATGGTTTTAGCGGGCCTTGCTTGCGTTTAGGGTGTGCTGTCCATGGCACTGTGCCTGCTGCCTTTTCCCGACATCACGCCCCTGCCCTGGAGGAAGCCCAATGTGGCCATTAGTCGCTGTAGTGACACTTCCTGTAGCCTTGGCCCCCATTCACCTCAGCAGGGACCTGGATTCCAGTGTAGCAAATTACTTGGTCAAGAACATGGTAGGAGTGAGTCACAGGCCAAGAGAAGCAGATGATTCACACCTGTACAAAGTTTAAGAGGCCTGATGCTGGCTGATGACACAATTTCTCTGAGCTCAGCAAGTAGGATTTATTTTTGATGCCACAGGCTCTGGGTTTGGACCCTTTATGCTCCATCCTGGGGCCTGTATGTATGTGGGATGAACAGCAAGCTGAAAATAGCTCCCTTCTTACAACTCCACTGATCATCCTAGTCTTCTGGAAATGGCTTTGTGCTGATCCCACAGTAGGGAAGTACTTACAATGAATTACAATGAATGCAGTTTATTCCTACAGCAGGAGCCCTGCTTGCATGGCATAAACAGTATTGACGTATTCAGCAGTAGCTGCAATACTTATAAATGGCCTTATCTTCCCATCAATGCAGAGTGGCGAGACTGGTCAAAGAGGCACAGTTCTGGTCTCTCTCTCTCCAGAGCCTGCAACCTGGGGGATCAAATCAGATTGCAAATCTCTTGCTGGGCTCAAACTGGAGCAAAAAAATCTATCCCCATCCTGAATTTGGGGGTTGAGGAAGGTTGTTCAGATTTAGAGTCCTGGATGCAAATGCTCCCCTTTGATTCTAGGTTGTCTTCAAAATTGGATGAGGCCTTGTTTCTAGACTTAATGTGGATATTGTGCCAGCTGCTCGACATCTCACAAGAGCAGCTTGCAGGATTTTTGGCACTTTTATAGTGCTTTCCATTTGAGGCTCTCAAAGTGCTTCACAAACACAACCTGCCTGCTGAGGTAGGGAAGTATTATTAGTCCTGTGTTACAGTTGGGGAAATTGAGGCACAGACAGGCTAAGTGACTTAGTCAAGATCACCCAGTGAGTCTGTGGCAGAACTAGAAACAAAATGCAAATGTCCTGACCCTGAGTCCTGTACTTTAGGCACAGATCATGCTCCCTTCTCCCCATAGCTCTATAATCAGGATTCTGTTTTCAGAACCCAAAAATGCGTGTATTCCCCAAGGCTCTGGTATTTCCTTAGGTTTTCTGGTTCAAAGCGTTCCTGGGAAAACAGGTAATTCTACTCCTTTGTATCCATGCATCTGTAAATGTACACAGGTCCTAGAGTGTTTAATTTCTCTCTCCTAAATCTTTGAGTCTTATTTCATGGTTTTAAGAGTGTATCAATTATCATGCAACTGTCTCTTACACTTGCTGCTAGCACCAAAATCACAGTGATAAAGCAATATACAACCCTCTGAACCAACTTGTCTCATCCCAAACCTTGCCATCTGCATCACTGCCTCATTAGCTGCTAAAAGACTGAGGCCTAAATTATTACATTTGCATATAATACATCGTAAATTTTAACTCTTAAGCCTTCATGTTCATCACTTTCTAAGATTAATCAGTTCAGGGGTAATTGAGTCTCCTGTAGTTCTCAAGGCTGTTACGTTATTTGACTGAAGAGATGGAAGTGCTGTATTAATCTTCTCTAATTCAGGTCAAGTTAGTGTAAAGGAACTTTATCTGCATATGCAGCAGCTTGCTATAAATATAAACATTTAGTAAGTATCAGAGCTATTCACTAGTTATCTACTTGTGAATTTTAATTAACAGGAAATGCCATTCATTAAAACGCAACACACATAAAATATCTTTCCCTTGGCTGTATCAGACCCAATTCTGAGTGCAATGTTCCCCTGAGATGCTCACAGGAATGCAAATTTGTTTTTATTTATAAGAATACAACTACTATGAATGCAGTTCTATAGTACCTTTCATCTCAGAGATACTAAAGCACTTTGAAGACTGCTCACAGAGAGGAATCACTGCTCATCACTGTATTCATCATCAGGGTACCCAAGCACCTTTATCACTGAAATCTAGCCACCCCAGGGGCTGTATATAGCAGTCTACCAGCTCATCATAACAGTACGTGGCGCTTAGATCAGAAAATGAAGAAGAATTCTGTAAACACTGATGTTTTTGGAATCAGGATAGGTTCCTGAGCTGGAATTTGCCAGGACAGCAGGGTTAAGACATCCCAATGCTGTGCCATGGGATCTTTAACTACCCAAAGTGGTAAACGCCTCATCCAAAAGACAGTGTGCCTTAACATCACCATGGAGCTTGATTCAGCAATGACTCAGCGAGCAGAGCTCCGTTTACTGAATAACCACAACTGATATCTCCTGCACTACTGAGCTTTTCTTTTCAAGTCTTCCATCCAAACTGATCTGATTAAGTTTGTGAGATCAAACACGTTTGAACCCCAAGGTGGCATGGCAGTATCTGGCCACAAGAGGTCACAGTTGCTTCACATAGGTGAGAAAGACCCGCACAATTGGTAACAAAATTCATTGCCATGAAGAAAGCTCATGCATTAAGTGTTGGGAAAAGTTAGGAAAAGTTTGACATTCATGTTTCCAGCTCATTTATCAGAGAATATAGAACAGGCATAAAGGAAGGAAATCCTAGGTTTAAAATCTGCCCCTTAGCCTTCCTGTACTAACCCCTGAGGACCTTGGATGCATACCTAGGTTTATCCATGAATTTTCGTATGTGCATTAAGATACCCAGTTATACAACAGCAAGAGGAGAAATGACCCATACACCAACTTTAGATCAGACACACACTGGATAAGTTAAGTGAAAGAAGAGTCATATTTACGGAAGGGAATTATCACAATCTGGTACGACAAGCTAATGCTTTATTTTGCTCCATGGTCCCTGTTTGACAGTCTCTTGGGTCCGTTAATGTAACTCCTTGTTTATTTTGGGCCTGATCCCACAGCTTTTACTCAGTTACTCTGTGCAGCTAATGGGTCTAATTTGTCATTAATACTTTAATTTTCTAGGAGGCAAATACAGAAAGCGGCACAGAAACTATTTACCTATCTTGGGACTACTCATATGAGTGCAGGCTGCAGGAATAGTTTATTTGCTACCATTTGGACCAGGTTATAGTATTTCTATCACCTTCCTCAATCCAGCAAGTATTCACCGTTCCCCATCCAAAGGCACCCCTCCCACAGAAGCAAAGTTGCTGAATAATGTGCTGCCCCAGAAAACTGCCTGTCCAGCTTGTATGGCAGGTTCAGCCCAGGTCAGAACAGTGCATTAATGCTAATATTGGTATTCAAATAAAGAGAGAAAGCAGAAAATAGCTTAATTTTAAAAGAGTTTATAATGACAACTTAATTGATTCTACAGGAGACAACTCTTTGATCTTTGTTCAGCCCTTTTATGTTCCGGAAATTGAATTCATATCCTAATTCATGGCCTGTGCAAGCAATTCCAAAGGAAGCACAAAATAAATAACAGCTTCTTTTGTGCTGCCCCGTCTTCCCTTCACAGCTAGAACAGCTGTAGTAGTTTCATATGCCGCATTCAATGGCTGGTCTATGCCTTTCACTTCACATAACGTCTGAAGCATCTCTAGGAAACCTTTGTGTTACCAGCCGACCGAGGAGCATAATTACTATAAATACAATGCGGAACAGCTGGGGTGGAGCTGCTAACACTGAAAATGCCCCATTTGCTATCCACAGCAAGGTCTCATCACATTCATGATGCTTTGTTGCATTTGCTTGTGCTTTATAGTGTTTGTCTTGAGAGAAATCTAATGTGCAGCCACTGAAACTTACCATAAAGAAGCTAGCATTACTTTAGTTCTTTCTGCAAGGAGACAGTAAAGACCATTTTGTCTCAAGTTCTGCACAAATCTATATTCACAGCCACACAGGAACTTCTTAGGGCTAGTCTGTTGGCCAAAGTGGCTGCAGACCTGGTGGATGTGGGCTATGGAGAAGTTCTTCTGCATGGGAGAATCCTCTAAAGCCTCCATAACTCTACTCCACCTTCTACATCTCAGGGTCCAAACACAGGGGTGTGCCCAGGAGGAAAGAGGCTGGGTCCAGAGGCCATTACAACCAGCTAACCTCCAGCGGCCAAACAGTTGATAGCATCTGGTATAAAACACAATAGCTTCAGGCTGCACCAAATTATACTGGGCACTGGGTTGGTTCCCTTCTACTGGAAGCCTAAAGAGTGATTTAAGCCATGGTTGCACTTCTCCTTGCAGTTCTTCACTAAGCACAACTCAGATAGTTTGAAGTCTTTGAACCAGAGCTGTTAAAATCTGCTGGCAGTCACTGAGCATTTGTTCCAGAAATCCAGATCTCTCTTTCTTTGATATGTGTATGGGCTCAATTGCTGTGGGCTCTAGGACCTGAATTCTATGTTTACACCAGTTCCCTCTGAGAACACCGTGGGAGCAGGTGGTACAAAGGAGCTCACATCAAAGTCAAAGAGCTTAACTTAGCATGGCACAACAAGGCAGAGAGCATGTGCAAATTAAACAGCAATTCTCTATTAAAAACATTTTTAATGAGCTTTAGCAGCACGGTGAATGATCTGTAATTAGCCTTAATAACTTTATACAGAAGCAGCATTTTAATGTGAAACTATCTGGCTGTGATGTATGTTTGCAAGGAAGCTGAAATGGCTCCTATCAAACATACAAGCTCTGTATCAAGCCCAGCAACAATCGATTCAGGTGTGTCAAGAAACTATGCGGAGAGAAATTGCACAGAGTTTTGCATTCGCCTGTATCTACTCTACCAACTGACTGTAGGGTTTTCAACAGAGCTGTCACTGTTGCATCTGTGCTGAATTCTCTGGCACTTTAAATCCTTCAGTCAAGACTGGATGTCTTTCTGCTCTAGCTCAGCCACAAATTATTGGGCTTGATGTGGAAATCACTGGGTGAAATTCTATGGCCTGTGTCATGCAGGAAGTCATACTAGATGATCATGCTGGGCCCTCCTGACCTTAAAACTATTAACCTAAGCGCTTTACAAGTAAGTTACATCCGCATAGTAAGATCCCCACTGCTCTTCATGGAATTGCTGCTCTTAACCGTCCCCTGGTTTCAGAGGCTGTCCTTGGACTGACCGTGTGGGAGCACAGCAAGGCAGAGGGAGGTCAATTCTGTCACTGGGTGGCAGCAGTGATGTACCATGGGTCTCCGGCACCTGGGGACCAATACTTTCATTTGCACCCCCAAGTCAGCGACAGTGGTGGCAGTGCGTGCGGGGGGGGTGTCTGCAGGCCTGTTTTCCCGCTCTCCCTCAGCCCTGCTCACCCCGCCGCTGTGGGTATGGTGGGTGTGGTGGGGAGCAGGAGTGGGGTATAGCAGGAAACGGGTCTGCAGACCTCACCCCTGCTGCCACCCACAGGGAGGGCACAAATGTAAGCATGAGGGGGCCACCCAGCAGCAGGGGGGAGGTCTTGATGGGCTCTGCCTGGCCTGGATCCCCACGACTCCCTCCTTGCACCCAGAATGGGGGCGGAGGGGCCGGGAGGACGGGAGGCAGAGAGGCTGGGTCAGTGTGGCTGCCGGGGATGTCAGTGGGGGGCGACTCCTCCTCAGGCCTGGCTGGTGACCCCCCATCCTAGTGCCCGGGGCAAAGCCTCCCAGTACATCACTGGGTGGCAGAAATCCCTGTAGACGTTAATGCTGCTCCTTCCACTCTGCAAATTCTAACCCCCCTGGAAGGGGTAAGAATGTGGAATTGTAGCGGGGAGAGAGCTATGAGTTACTGCTAAAGCTATGTTGCGGGGCAAAGACTTTGTGCGTAAGGTTGAGTTCAGTGGGAGTGGGCCCCTCTTGCCGATGTCTTCTGCCCAAATGTGCTTTGGAGGCTGGGCCTCCCATCATTCCATGTTTCCTCCAGCCCTGTTAGGAGGAAGAGGATACATCAGGCCCGTTGTTGTTTCAGAGTCATAAGCAAGATGTTGAAGTAAGTTTTCTGGGTTGGGGTTTCTGGCATGGAACAGATGATGGCAGCTGTAAAGAAGCAAACGACAGCGGAATTTAGCGGCAAACATTTCCTTAAAAATTGTCGCTGCAGCATGAGGGTTAATGGTTTGTACCTTAAACTTCTGAAGGAGAGCGGACACAGGCGGTTGCATGGGAGCTTGTTATTTATGGCAAGCTTTGTTTTTTAGTAACAGCAGTCCCTGCAGTGTCTCAGCACCTAGGAGCTGCCCCTGGAAAGTTCAAAGCGGGTTTGAGGAGTGTTTTCTTTTCAAATTAGATGTAGTCACTTAATCAGAATGCAATTTAGGGAGTGGTCAGCCGGTAAGGGACCTGTAATATGTTGGGTAGTATCCCTTTAAATAGTTTATGAGCCCCCGAGCGGTGCTCACTGTGTGCTATATTTTAGAAGGCCCCAGAAACCTGCCAGAGCTGCTGCATATATACATACCTAGGTCTTCCCTGTAGTATATCATTAGTGAACACAGTTATTTAGCCTCCACTGTGTCCATGTGTTGCCTTCATAACACACTTGCTGTGTAAAGAGCAAGGGACTTAACAGGGTCATTTCCAAGAGATCAGCGGTGCTCTCCAGGGAGTGACTTGACATGGAAGTTGAGAGCTTTGGTTACAGCGGAATCCACCTATTGTGTCATCTTCTCCCCATAGCTCTCCTCATTACTCTCCTCATATGATGAAAGCTAGAAAGCAAGACAAGAAAGGATGTGGCAAGTAACAAAGAAACAGGAAATTCTCCTCCCTTCCGGGGGGGCGATAAAGTAAATGTTCATCTCTCTCTCTTTGGGACCTCCTAATATGCTGGGATTATGGATGGAAAAGGGACCAAGTGACTAACTTCCCATCTTAGTCAGGGTTGTATTTAATTCCCATGTGGCTTTGAGTCACTGATCTGAGAAAATGACTGATAAAAACAAGCTTTTATGCTACAGAGTTAATGCAACTATGGCAAGAACTCACAATGTATGGCAAGAACAGATTCAGTACTCATGCAGTGTGTTATATTTATGAACGTTAGCGAACCCTCACAATGCCTCTCTGAAGTTGGGATGGTAGCACTGATATCCCCATTTCACAGAGCAAGATGCTGACGCACAGAGAAACGAGTTGACCAGGGCCACAAGGCGTGTTATTGGCACAACTGAAAATAAGAATCAGGACATGTTGACTCACAGATTTATGCTTTAAACCCTAATCCACCTTTCTGCCTGAAACTTTTCCTATCGCACGAGGTAAGTGACAAATTCAAGGCTTTTATGAGAACAGTGGTGACCAATGTGATTTCATTTTGCCCATCTGTAGAGCTGCTTGGGGAAAAAAAAAAGGAGAAGCAGTGGATGGTGGTGGTGGTGGTGGGGAACCAAACATCCAAAACTAGATGTGTTTTCATTTTCTGAAAATCTAAATAGAAGAAAAATTATAATGTGAAATCAAACAAAAAATTTCATTTTGTTTCATTTTGAACTTGTCCATTGAAAAAATGGAAAACATTCCATGAAAAATGTGTGAAAAGCATTCTGTTTAACATTTTACACAGAAAAAAAATTAGATTTTTTTGACCAGCTCGATTCTATTCTATTCTGTACTGATTCTTATACCACTCTCATCACTATGCTATGTGAGCACCTGTTGCTAACGTCTGTTGTGCAGGGTTTCTCAACCTCTCCCCAGGGTGAGACCTGTGAATGCAGTGGAGTGTTTTGTTTTTGTTTTTAAATGTATGCACTGCACTGTGTTTATTATATATGGAGAAGGGAGGTCAAAGATGAGCACCTAGTACTTGGGAGATTTGTGCTGGTCCCTAGTTCCTGTGGGAGTTAATTCCACAGTCTCAGATCAGCCTCATAGTAAGCTCTGTTTATCTGCAGTCAATTCTTAGTTGCTTATACCAGGAAGGGATGTGCAAGGCTTTATGTTATGAAGCACCAGAGGTGCATTAGGAAACAGGTCACATCATTCGCTGCTCTAGTGGCATAGATCCATCCTGCCTTGCGCTCCCCTGGAGTGTGCTTTACATTCAGTCATGCTGACCAAATGCAGAATAACTTTTAAAAAACACAGCCAAGCTAATAACACAATACAATTACCCAAAACAAAGAAAACATATGCAGGGAGAAGGCTATACAGGGAAATAAAAGGATGTACTCTGGCCCTGGAGGTCAGCAGTGGCCATAATAAAACCACCTTTGTGGTGAGGGGTTAATGGGAAAGTGAGGGACAAGCTACAATCTGGGTGGCAGGAAGAGAATTCTGCCTGCTAGTGCCCACTGCAGCAAAGACAAAACCACCTGACATCCTAAGGTGTGAGGATGGGATCCCTTGAAGGCAGGTATTGTCAAGAACAAAGAGTAATTATTGAGAGGAAAAGGAGCCAAAGAGGAATTAAATTGGCAAGAGACAGAATGGTGTTTCAGGTTTCTAAAGCGATACATCAGAGTTGCAGTATAGTAATATACTGAGTAGGGAATATTTTCAGGAATCAAAGCACTGAGGCTTGGTTTGCTACATATGATTTATGGGGCCATTATTTGGTTGGTCACTAGGTCTTTCTAAAAACGTCCACAGATCCGGAAAATGTGAATTTTAGCACCAATTATTATTTATTTGAAAATTCCCACCATAAGTAAATTGTGTTGTTCACTATTTCCCTTTTAAAAAACCTTAATTTATCCAATCAAGCAACCGAAACAATGCAAATAGCAAATTGTGTACGCGAGCGATCCCATAGGCTGAAAATGATCTGCCCAAATGCTTTTGCAAACACTTCTGAATTTGCGTATATTGGAAGGAAATGACGATCAGCTGACAAGCACTTCACTAACCAGAGTCAAAAGGCTGACATTCAGCAACAAATATTGTTCTGAATAAACAGCTCTACCACAGACTAAAAATAGATGGCGTCTACTTGTGCTTTTCAGAAACCTGTCACTTCTGCCTTCTGTGAGCAAAATTGTGTAACACCCTGTGTGACGTTTAGACAAGCAGTGCTTTGTGTACATGCCTATAATCCAGCAGAGGTTCCTAAAGAGACACAGACCACACTTGTTCTGCATCTGATAGTGTGTTCTTTATTTGGGGCTCTTAGTAAGATTGAGCTCACCTTTTGGCGCCAGATTTGTCACATTGGGCATCACCAGATGTCATGTGTCTGAACCATTTTTAAATGTCCATTCATTGGAATCTACCTCTCTAGTCCCAGTGGGTCACCTGTCCTAGTTCATCTGTCTGTGCCTCCCAGGAGTTGTACTTGGGGTTTCTTTTTGAATGCATTAAGTGACAAGAAACTTTGCTGAAGCATGGAGCACTTACGAGAAAGCATGGGGCGTCTTCACAGAACTGGGTATGTAGAATTCACTTTCCTCTGCGTCTCACTCTCCCTGTCTTTGTGCCTATGAAACTGACATTTTATCTGTGGAAAATCCAAGAAACAATTGTTTCAGAATTGCTTTTTCAAAATTCTCCCCCCAGAGAATAATGGAGGATGCTTTGGTTTGGTTTATCAAAGGCATTGCCAGACTGGATCAGACCCAAAGTCCATCTAGCCCAATATCCTTTCTCCAGCAGTGGTCAGCACCAGGTGTGTCAGGGTAAGGTGTAAGAACCCCACAGCAGGCAGATGTGGGACAATCTGCCTGCCACATTAGGTCTCATCCTGATTTCTAACAGTTAGAGATTGGCTTAAAACCTGAAGCATGAAGGTTTAATATCCCTTCCCTAATGTTTATCATCATTAACTATTATAACTCTAGATAGTCCTAGTTTTCATAGACATGTGCACTGATCCTTTCTGGCATCTTTTAAAATTCTGAGCCTCAACAGCGTCCTGTGGCAATGAGTCCATGGTGTGTGAAACAGTACTTCCTTTTAATCAGTTTGCAATTCCCCTCTTTTAATTTCATTGAATGTCCCATTGGTCTTGTGTTCTGGGACAGAGAGAACAGAAGCGCGCAGTCTGTCTTCTCTGTACCATAGTCAAATATCTACTCACAGTAAAGCTTAATCTATTTCTATTAATCATAATAACCATAGGGTTGATATTATGATAACTATATTATGATTTGTATTGCTGTACTGCCTAGGTCCCACTGGGCGAGGCGCTGCACCTACACAGAACAAAAAGATGGTCCATGCCCCAAGAGCTTAATGTTATTCTACATTACATTTGAGGATGAACAACTGAACTTCAATTATTCATTTAGAACTTTCAAAACAAAAAAACAAAAAACACAACCCCTGAGATTTCCAGTTCTGCATTATTTGAAGGAAATTTTACCCAGTCCCACATGCTTAGTTCAGTAAAGCCAGTACAGAGGAACAGAAGTGAGAGAGACAAGGTGTGTTCAGTGAAGAAAGCGCACCAAAAAAACCTGTTAGTTCATCACTCCCGAAGTGTGATCTGCTAGTCATCTGCTAGTAGCCACTCCAACAAAGATCACCCTTATGTATTACAATGCCCATGAAAACTAATGAAAAGACATGACACCAGTTGGACAGTGCTTTCTTCTTGTCCCATTTCTATAGTAATTTTATAGTGCATAAGGAGCAGCTTTCACAGCTTGGTGAGGTCACTCTACAGTTGCTATTTTGACACAAACCTTTGGCTCATCTCAATGCACTTCTATATTGACTCTACTAAATACAGAGTTGCTTTTTCTTGTTGTAGGTTGAGAGTTTGGATCTATTGCCAAGACAATCTGTTTCCAAAGATACAAGAAGTCATGTCAGATGCATGGTCCGCCTACTCGAAGCCGGTGCCTTCAAGCTGCGGTGAGCTCCTGACTTTATTTCTGCAGTGCTGCTGCATTGCTATGCTGGTAGGCGGCCTCTTCTACAACTGGATGTTCTCCTCGCTAGAGTATCCATTCCACCTCTCCTCTGCAATTGCTGTTTCCTTCAGTCTGCTGCTTCTACTGATCCTCTTTCTGGTGCATCCTATCCGCTGCATGTTCACCATGATCATACCTACACTGGGCACTAAACAAGGCCGGAGGCTGCTCTTGTCCACCTGTTTCATGATTGTGGCAGTGAATATCATACCCAACATCATGGACAACATTAAAACCATGCTGCAGCTCATTAAATGCATTTGCAAGAATTCCTCAGACAGTCTTCTGAACTCAACCACCCTGTTGGGAAAAGCTTCTAGGGAGTTTGGTCACCAAATCAAAGAAGTCAGCGACAAGATGCCAGTTCTCTCTTGGAAGCCCATGAATGGACATTTTCAGTATGAGGTGGAGAGCAGCAGTTCCTTGGTGAGGGAGCAAGTGCTCATTGCTAGCCAGAAGATGAAGGAAGATTTCTCTGCTGTTGAATTGCTGGTCAAACAGGCAGTGCTGGTAGCCAACAGGGTGGCTGCTGGTTTCCTCCTGTTCTGTCTCTTTTTCGAGTCTGCTTGGTATTTGAAAAGCTATCTCTCCAACCTCCGATTTGACAACATTTACATCACCAAAAAGCTGGAAAGCTTGGCTGTGGACAATAAGGCAGCCCATCTGCTGACATGCTCACCCAAAAAACTGATCAGGTCAACAGGCTTGAAGCTGTCCCGGGAGGAAATGGTGGTGTGCCTGATGCGCATGATGCTCCTCACTTTGGTCCTGATGGTGACAGTGGTGGTCATAGCAACAGACTACATTACCTTCCACTTGGCAGCGACAGCAGTGAATGAGATGGCTCACTTTCCCAGGGTGCCCATAACTCTCAACATTAAATATGATGTAAGTGACAGAGTCCTTAGCCAGGGTCTTTCAATAAAGGAATGCCCAGCTTTTCTCAGTGGCCAAAGCTACGTGTGTCTGAGCGGTTCTGTCGCCAAGCACAGAGAAAGAATGGAGGCAGGACAGGGAATTAACGTATTCACATAGGTTCTCTACCTGCAGAGTCCACCACCAGTACCTACTTTATATAAGGCGACACTGTGATCTCTCCTGTGAGAAACTGCAGGCCCTCAACTCCCACTAGCATCAATGGCAGGTGAAGACGGCCAACAACCTGAAAGAGCAGAGTCCCTAGCATGACAGTGCTCACTCCGACTGCCGCTGCAGTAACAACTAAGGGACAAAGCAAGCCCAGAGTTTAACCCTGTAGGGCCAAGTGAGGAAGTAACTGGTCAAGCAACTGCAGTGGGGATGAGAATTTTCACTTTCAAAGTGCGTGTTCTTGTAGGGGTTGCTCTTCAAGGGTCTTTTCAGGAATTTGGGGGAGGGGGAAGAGTGAAGCAAAATCCAAGAGAATCAATAACTCAGTGTCAGTCATCCAAGGCAGGAGCATCTCTTACCCTTATGCCCATATGAGAGAGTCCGGCACGCACCCTGAGCCTCTTTGATCTGTGCAAATAGGGTGACCAGATAGCCAGTGTGAAAAATCGAGGGGAGTATAGTTGCATATATAAGACAAAGCCCCTAATATCAAGACAGCGTCCCGACAATATTGGGATGTCTGGTCACCCTATGTGCAAGGCTACCTGCATTGTGGGTCACAGAGCAGGAAAGGAGGGAAAGCATATAGGGTTGGTAGCCCCATGTCTGTGCAGGTGGGCAAGGAATGGAAAGGCCAGAGCCTTGGCCCCTCTTCCACCACCCAAATGCTCGGGGGAGGGTAGGGGGGAGCACTGTGTATAGAATAGTAGCAGATTATCTACTGTGATAATTATTATCTAATTATCTAATGTGGGGACCATGGAGCAAGCTGTGTTTCCAATTGGAGACATGCAACTTAGAAAGCATCATGGATACGACGTAGTAAAATGAGGTTCTTGAATGCCACCCTGCGTCCTCCTCATCCTGTCTCTAGTCTGGAACAAGTGGGCTTTCCGTGATGGGAAGAGGAGCAGTTTATCAGAAAGAGGAATAGGGCCCTTCCCACCAGTGATGATATCCCAAATTTCCAATGACCAGTTCTATAAAGGCAGGTGATATTTAAGAACCTATTCTGAACTTCAGACTACTCTCCGCCGGGAAATTGACTCTGCCTTGCCAATTTCGGTGGCGGAGGGGGAGACTCGGGATCGCAGCGGAGAATCTCCGCTGTGAAACTCACTCTCCGCTGTCAAATTCGAAACCCCACCAGCGCCCCGCAGAGCGCGACAGGGGAGGGCGCTAACAACCGGTTCGCTACATTTTTTAAATTTTAAGAACCGGTTCGTGCGAACCGGTGCGAACCGGTTGGATATCATCACTGCTTCCCACCCCTTCCCTGAGTTGTGAGTGCCCTGACTGAATCATAGTTCCAGGGACCCACTGGTATGACAGTGGGGAAAGTTTTACACATGACATTTATATGGTGATAATTGAGGGGATCTACTGTTTAGAAATGTGGGAGTCAACAAAGCAGTGAAGATCCATGGTTCATCTAATCCAGTGTTCTGTCTGGGGGAGCGGCCTGTGTTGGAGTCATAGGAACTATGATTTATTATTTGTACAATGCCCAGAGTGTGTTAGACACTTTTACAATCACACAGGACAAGAGCATGAGCCCCTGGCTCACCGCTTTCAATGTACAGAGACACCAGAAAAGCAGGGGAAGAGGGCTACAAATGGGATGCAAAACCAGATTAAGTTATAATTATTTCCTTTTTTCAGTTTTTAAAATGTGTTTTTTCTTTTCTTTTTATTAGCCCTTTCCTGTTTTATGTTTTAATTCATGCCCAATTGCTTTTTAATTATCAGGCTGGACATAGACAGACATAAATCCCTTTTGGACCCTCTCCGGTTTCAATTTTTTATCCTGTTACCTATTTTCTTTTTTCTTGTTGTTTTTGCTTTTTTTTCTTTCCTGTTTTAATTATCCTTTCCTCTCTTGGAGTGCCCCAGAATCAGGGGTAAACCTCTCATCACACACCTACCTGGGCAATTCTAAATTTCTTCCTAGCCATCACTGGTGATCAGTTTATAGCCAGAAACCTGTGGACTGAGAAACTGTTTAACCCTCACGCTATGGAGTGTGACATTCTTTGCTAGAAGAGTTTCATTTTTTTATGAATTTTACCAACTCAATTTACTCCTATTATGATTATTGTGGCAGCAGCTAAGATCTCAGTGAGGATCCCATTGTGCTAAGCAGTGTTTGGCCATATAAACATATTATTCTCAGTCACAGTATGAAACCTAGTCACATTTTCATCTCCCAATCTTATCAACCCTGTACAAATTTTAATAGTGATTCTTACATTACCAAGATGATTTTTTTTAACTTGTCAGATTATGGTTGGAGGTTTGTTTTTTCCCCCCATCTTCCTGTTGAATCTTTTATTTTGTTTGTTTTCAGGCCACAACAAACATCCTGCCCTTTTTCGGGAAAATTTTCAATGACTTCATTTCTGGAAAAAAATCCATTGTGAACTTTGAAAAAGCCTACAAGCAGAACCTGACCTTGGTCTCTGCCGATTGCACAGTGCAAGTGCCAAGCCCTCCACACAACTTTGTGACCCTTGCTGTTGGACTTCTCTATTGCATCATCTATGCCATGATATTTCTAGAAACATATGCACAACGGTTGTGCCGAAAAATCTCTGCCTCCTTTTTCGAGGGACAAGAAGAGCAGAGAATCCAGTACCTCTACAGCAAGCTATTAAGGAAACACCACAAGAAGGAACAGCAACTGCAGGAGAAGCTGAGAGCAGTTTTGTGAATATCCTGCATGTTGGCATTCCTGGCGTGTCATGACATAAGCTAATGGGGTATTTGAGACACTAGGCAATGACAATCTTTTTTTGGATTGTTCTCCCTAGGTTTTGTCTTCACAGTCAAGGGCTTGGATGTATGAAAAACGTGCATGAAATCTCAAAATCGGTGGCTTTTGTATTTTGCTTTGGTTTTGCAAAAATGGCCAAGTTTTATGGGTTTATTTTGTTTTGTTTTGGGCTCAGCTACAGGACCATTTTACAAGAAAAATGGTCCTATTAGAAGCAAAAACCCTCAATGTGGTCAAGAGGCCAAATTTTCTTTTGATGAGGAGCAAATCTGGCCTCCAAACATGCACAAATGTAAACAATTTTGCATACTTTTATACCAAAACCATAAAAGTCACAAAAATGACAAGAAAAGCAAAATTTGTCTCTAATAAAATATCCTGCAATTAAATTTTGCAAAAAGATAATGCTATTTTTGCCTAGTCCTAGCCAGAATGTGTTTGTACAGAGTTATAGACTAATGTTTCACTTGTGATATGTTAAATATTCATACATTTTGAGTGACAAAAATAGCTAAAAACTTTATAGACTGATGTGAAGAAACATGTAACTTCCTGTCCGATGCTTGTCATGGAATGTGCTGGATATTGACTGGTACAGTCTATTCTTCACTGTGGGTGATGTAGCTAATAAATCTTTAGTTAGTTCACTAAGAAAAGGAAATGAGAGTTATTGAGAGGTTAAACCAGGTAAAATATATGCACAGGTGAGTCATAGTTTGTAATTCCAAATGGTGGTCATGATATAATAAACTGCCAGTTTCCCAAAATTCTTTTCAGGGTACCCAGATTGTCTCTGGCCTCTCTGCTTTGCATCTGGTACATTTCCCTGTAAGAGTCCAAACAGTCCAGCGATAAAGGATCTTTCCTTGAACCCATACTTATAACTTCTTCTGATAGAAAGCAAGCTGACAGTGTCTCTGCCCACGTTTTCCTTTGATGACGGTGAGTGTGGAATGCACTTAGCGCCCATGACCTCGATCAGCTCACACAATGACCACTTGCTTTGACATGAGCATTTTTGGTTCACATTCTTCATTTCCATTCCACAAGGCTCCTTTGATGAGTTATTTAGTTACAGGGGTAAACACAAAGTAAATGTTTACTACTGCATTATAACAGGATACAGAGACTTAAAAACAATGCAAATAATATTCCATTAGTTTTCATGAAGTTTAAACGCCAAATACATGTTTATCCATCTAACTGCTTTGTGTATTAGTATAACACAAGTGAATTGGCCTGCAGCTATGACATGATGTGATCTGCCAGTGTCACATCCCCATTCCCCTGCCTCTGCTGTATGTACTATCAGTTTCTTAGTAGTATACATAACTAGAAATAAATCTGATCCTCTACCCGTGCTTGCCTGGGTGTTTTGCCTGGAATGAATTAGCCTGATGGCTTTTTTTGCTAGCAAGTTTGGTATTTCTTTGGTGTGTAGATTGTATCCATAGTGCTGTGCATTAGGCATCCTCGGACAGTGCTAGCCCTTGGCTGCACATTCAGCACCTATCAGCTGGGAAATAGTGTCATGGGAATTGTGTATGATAAACGGGATGAATTATTGGTTTACTCAATGCGTAAACTTATTCCACATAAAATCCTGGCTTCATGCCCTCTGCACCATGCATAATTTAGCTTGACATAAACACATCCTAAAAAGTGACTGAGACCTCTCGCTTCAAAAATCTCCAAAGCCATAATATACAGTTAATTGCTTACACCATCGACCCTGAGAGAATATATCAGCACTGGAGGCCTTCTGTCGCCTGAGAAGGTTTAGGCTGTCTATTAAGTTTTGTCTATTTTGACAATCATAGTAATTATGTTATAACTAAAATTTCTTAGTAATGACAGTTGAGTACACCATCATATTGTGAAAAATTATTTTAGCTCATTCCCACTTAGCCAGATGAGTCTCTTCCATTCATCCCCTAATGAGAGACTTGGAAAAAAAGAAAACATGGAGGTGAGCAATCCTACTCTGTAAAATAAAAAGGGATTTAGCATTATCTGGGAAGAGGGCACATGAGGATTTGTTACGTATATATGTGTATATTTTATTTTTATTGTTTCAGTTCAAGCTAAGGCTGCTATATGCCTTAGATTTCACAGACTCTCTTCACCATGCTGCCGGGGTGTGTGTGTGTGTGTGTGTGAGAGAGAGAAGATTCAGTGTGAGAGATTGCAAATGCAGAGTGAAAGGCCAATATTAGAGGCAGATGACAATGGGAAACAATTAAGTGCCATGGCTGAATGATGCAGATGGGCAGATTCTGTTTGAATTGGGCATGTTTGTAAAGCATTAGAAAGTTACTGTGAGCAGGCACTGTATGAGTGTCAATTGGGAAAATGTACCAAGGCGTAACTTTTCAAGAGAAGGGCTTAAAAATGCCTATCTCTCACTGAACTATTCTGGAGAGAGGCCACTTCATAGCTGACCCTGCCAGCAAGATGATCAGGGTATCACTAGCAATCAGAAATTTGCACACGGTCTGCTTCCCATCTCCAACACGTCATTATATAATATCTCCTTAAATAGTCTGTGACCCCTCCTAGTGGTGGTCGCTGTGTTCTGTGTTTTAGAAGCTGCTGGAAACCAGCAATAGCAGTACATAGCTAGGCGTGATGTTTGTGTGTGTATTTAGTAAATGTGGTTATTTGGACTCCACTATGCTCATGTGATTTCTTCCTATTATGTTTCTTTGTGCAAAGAGCAAAAGACACGAAGGGGACATTTCAAAGGCACAAATAGCAGTTAGGCAGCTAACGCCCAATGGCTTTCAATGGAAGTTAGGAACCAGTCTCATTTGTGCCTTTGAAAATCTCACCTATAATCCCTACAGGGTACTTATATATCAGAGTCAATAGCACAGCGGGGGCTGCTAGAGAGATGAAGCAGGGGGTAAAAAAACCCCAAACATATTTTCAAGCATGGCAAGCAGTCTTGGCATCTACACCTGAGCCCACAATTTTGTGGCCACAATATAGTGGGTTTCTTTTTTTCACCATTAGTTTTTGGGGGGTGGAAAAATAGATTTGTACATGTAAATTGGTTAGGATTATGCACAGAAATGCTGTTTCCATGCACAAATCCCTGATTACATGTACAAAAATTAATCACATGCCAGATGAAAAATTTCAGGTGCAGAATTTCAGGTGTAATTTTAGTGGTTGTTTTTCCAAATTTGACTCACATAGTCCAGTTTATTTTCCTTTGGCTCCTGTAGGAGTTCCATTACTATTGTTTAGAAGAGATTTCAGGCTAGAAGTTGATTTAGGAGAGTGTTCTTTGTATGGCTGATGTAAATGTAGAGCAACAACTGTAATTTTACATTCACTGGTTAAGCCAGATAATTGTGTCTGGAGTAGCAGAGTATATTGCTGTGGTGGCTCCTTTGTATTTGTGAATCGGGCATTGAGTTGTTATATGTTTCATGGTCTGTTCTGCGTGACCATACTTACACACTGAAGGGTCTTTAGTTTTTCATTTGTGCAGCAAGTATACGAATCTGCCATGGTTTGTGTGGATGTGGTTTAGGGTTGCCCATACGTTTCGTGAGAGATCAAAACCAGGGATCTTCTGCATTGGGTCTTTCACCAGGTGTTTATTTGTGACTCCTTTTGAATTCCATTTAGCTTTCCAAGCTTCATCAGGGTTGAACTTGAATTGTTGAAGGTTAAAGGCGTGGGTCCAAAAGGCCTTATGTGACTAGAAGTGGTGGTGAGGGATGCAGTTTAGGTCCTGGTGGATGGGAAGGCATTTGTGTTCCATGATCCTCTGGAATTCCCAAAGAGTTATGATATCACAGCAAATGGATGGGGAAGCAATGTGTGACAGGACTGACAGCCAGGATGTTGGGGTTGACTTGAGGGTTCCAGTGATGCACCGCATTGCAGTGTTCAGTTGGACATCAACAAATCAAGTATGGCTACTTCTGCTCCATACCAGTGCACAGTACTTGGCTACAGAGTACACAAGGGCCATCGCTGGTGTCCGTAACATTGATGCTAATTCTTCCCCAGCTTGTTCTTGCCAGTATCAGGACCAGGTTCACTCTTGTCTTCATTTTGACAGCTACCTTCTTCCGATGGTCATGGAAGATTAGCATGCGATCCAGCTTTACTCCAAGATAGGTTGGAGAGGGGTCCGACCATATTTGGGAAAGTGATCAATTCTTAGTATAATGTTTCCTACTCTGTAACATCAATGACTCTTGAACCTGGAATAATATGACAACCAATACTGCTCTGGTTTTCAAAGTATGCTAGCATCACTTTTACTTGGGTTGCCAAATATCACGTAATCTAGCCATCTAGTTCTTATATGATACCCAATGCCATTGTATTTGTGCGCTTCCCAGAATTACAAAGTGTACCCACATATATGCATTTCTCTTTCTCTCTCTCAGTCCATAATGGCTGAATTTTTGGGGGTTGATTCCTTGTTTATTTTTCAGGGAGGCTTTCCTTGAGCACGTGTGGTATTATTGTACATAGGCTGTTCAAAGTGGGTTTTGCATTTGACTCTCAAGGTTTTGAGGTCCACCGACAACTTGATCTCCCCGGCACTGAATTTCATATTCACGAGCCAATCACTAATAAAGTTCTTGTTCTTGTGTTCTGCACATGTGATGCTCTCTGTGGAGGTGGGTGTTCCCTTGTTCCTGTAGAACAGAACTTCAGCGGGATGTCATTATCACCTAGGGAGGGGGGGGACCCTAGGTAATTTAGCTCAAATCCCTGAAGAGTTTTGAAGATAAGGACCAAGTCCTTGAATCTGATTAAGTACTGCCTGGGGATCTAGGGCAGCAGGCGCAGTGGCATAATAGTGTCTCAGTCACCTGCATTGCTGAACAGATGAACTGAAGTGCTATGAACCAATTGCTGCTTTTTCAAATTTGGTTGTGTCAAACCTCGGTTCAGACAATTGCAATACTCTAGCTCAGTGGTCCCACAGGTACAGATCACCGCAGCTAAATCTGAATCTGAGAGGAGGCACATCAGATTGCAGACTGCACCAGAGGACAAGAGGAGGGGAAGAATCAGTTAAATTACCGTGCTTGACTATAATGAAGAATCTGTGTAGCCTCCCTTTCCTTGCTTCTCCTATCAGAGTCTTCATGAAGGTACTGTAATTATTTGCCATAATGGACCTTAATGAGATTAAATTGCAGAAGTGAAGAGGCAGCTGGAGCCAGATGCATCAGTCTCTTTCAGCTTCTGGGGTATTTGGAACAAAAGAGTGTGGGTTTTTTGGGGGGTTTTTTAGTAGCTACCTAAGGAAACAGACACTGTAAGTGTCTGCATGAGTTTCCTGGAGCCACATTGTTACCTTGCTTAATACAAGAGCCTTTCTGCCTCTGGAACAATCAAGAGCTTTGATCATGGGGTTTCTTTAGAAAATGCTTTAAACTCTACTGCATTTGTGAACCAAAGAGAGTTCCATGCTGCCTTTGAGTAGCTGACCTATCTGGAGCCAATGATTGGAGCAGTGGAGAAGAGAGCAAGAGATTTCTTTCAAACTAGAAACCATCCCATTAGCATACTTAGTTCTGATAAGCACATTTCTTTCTAGTCATTGGAGTAGAAGGTTCAGTTTTTCAGAATGGACACTACTCTTCTTAGTTCATGCCTAACATTTCTCAAGTTATTTTTATACCATATCCTTAATCCAAAACACACTTCCAATTCCTGCCACTACCCCCCATTGCAAGGAGGAGGGGTTACAGCATGACCTGCAGGGAAGATTTCTGTAGAAGGGGTGGGGTGGAGGATGAAAATGGCAGCAATTGTCAGTTCAGAGGGCAAATGGCAATGGGAAAGTGGAGGCAGAGGGATGGGAATTTATTAAATTTAGAGATGGGCCCAAGTCTCAAAATTTAGATGTTGATTTTGACATCTGATACAAAGCTGGGGGAAGTTTGGTTCTGGGTTTTTGATTTGGCCTTATCTGTGGGGAGAAGGGACAGGGACCATGGGAGTTGGAAAAGTCAGTTGGCAAGGCAGCTGTTCCAGAGACAGTGGGAGCAGATGCTGAAGTGATGCATTGCAACAGAAGACCCTCCCCAGAAGAGAACAGAACATCACTGCAAATAAAGAATTAAATATATTTTTGTACCGAGGAGTTGGAGTTTCTGTTCAGGAACAGAATGCTTTACAAAGGGTGGGGTCCCGCTAACTAAAGGCATAGGATAAAATTATATTTGTCTGAATCAACTTCATTTGTCTTTGCTGAAGTTACATTGAGCTGTAGCCCGGTGTTGCTGGGGAGCAATAAAATCAGAAAATAAAAAACAGCTTTAAAAGGTCTTGCTGAGTTTCAGCCAGCATGTGCGACAGGCTGGCTTTTAAAGGTTCAGGCCCAGATCCTCTGCTGCTGTCATTAGGAGCAGCTCCATTGACCTCAAGGAAGCTGCTTCAGCAGAGTCTAACCCACAACACCTGTATAAGGCTGACCTTCCTTGCTGTTACGTGGACAGCAGCTGCCCCCACTCTGCCAATCAGTGACAGCTGAAGCAGCAACTTCTGTTTTTTCTGTCACTAAATTAGGGATGGGACAAGACCTCATATCCAACCCACAAATGGTTTTGTTTGTTTCAAACATATATGGTTCATTTTCCCCCTTTGGATTTTATTTATTTTCCTTTGTGTTAAATGCCATCTACAAAACATCAACTTTCATTTTCCTTTTTGTTTTGACTAGAATCCAATATAACGTCTCTGAGTCTAAAGCTATGCCTCTAATACTATGGCTGAAGATAAGTATGCATGCACATATTCTATTATCTATCTGGGCATCGAATCAAGCCCAGGAAATCAGTGGGAGCTTTTCTTAGTAAGGGCTGCAGGATCAGCTCCTTTTCTTGCAGAGAAACGCCATTAGCTGTATTTATCAATTTTGCTCCATTGTTACACATCTGCCCTGTTTCTTTTTCACTAGTGCGCCCCAACATCGCTTAAATTGCACTGTGCACCAGCCAGAAATATTCAGCAATGACTGGACTTCTTGGGTGTTTGCAAAGTCCCACAAGATCCTCTGTCTCTAACTTTTTAGCAGAACCCCCCTCCCCTTTTGGTAATTCCCTAGGCCCTGCAAGAGGACATTCAGCAATCGCACTGTTCATACAATCCAGTTAGCAGGGCTTTCCCCTGATAACTACCAATGACATCTGTCCATTATGCCTATCCCTAATGCAGTGGTTCTCAACCTTTCTAATGCCGTGACCCCGCAATACAGTTCCTCATATTGCGGTGACCCCAAACCAAAAAATAATTTTGGTGGCTACTTCAAAACTGTAATTTTGCTACAGTTATGATTCGGAATGTAAATACCTGATATGCATTATGTATTCTCATTGCTACAAATCAAACATAATTTAAACATAGTGATTAATCACAAAAACAATATTTAATTATATGTTGAGAAATATTTATTACTAATTCCAATAAATAACATTTCACCATGGCATAGCATGGGTTTAAATATAATAACAGTAATATAACAGTAAACAACAGTGCAATATTTTGCAACAGTATGCTGCCAAATTTAGTGAGATGGTTGTGGTTGCTTCTTGCTTACCAGTTCAGAAATTCTTGGGGCGGTCTTTGCAAGGGCACAGCGAATATCATTTTCCACAACAAGTCTACTTCGGTATTTAGACTTGATTACCAGCAAGCTGGAAAACCCTGTTTTGCAAAGATATGTTGTTGGAAAAGGAAGAAGAAGGCGCAGCATAGTCTCAGACAGAATAGGATATAACTGTAAACACTTAATCCAGAATTTTTTCAGTGGCATCATAGAGAAATCTGTTCTCGCTGCATCATTGTTAATTAGGTCAATGAACTCTTCTTGTGCTGTCTCCGGAACATCTTCAACTTTCACTGTGAATGGACTTCTGGCGACCCCTGTGTTTTGGTCATTCGACCCCCGCCGGGGTCGCGACCCACAGGTTGAGAACCGCTGCCCTAATGCAATGAATGCCCTAACACCTTTAAAGCTTCTTTCAACTAACAGTAACCTTTCCCCATGAAGGACTAACCCTAAGAACCCTGTATTTCTAGACAGTGGAATTCAACAGAATATAAAGATTGATTTGGCTAAGCGAACCTTTTAATTGTTATCTGAAAGAATATAACATCATATCTACCCGCTTAAGCACCCCCATTACCCTAGTAATCTGAGCACAGCACAGTCTCAAATGCATTTATCCTCACAACACCCCTGCATTGTAGGGCAGTGCTTTTATCCCAGCTTACAGATGGGAATGGAGGCACAGAGAGACCAAGTGACTTGTCCAGCGTCATACAAGAAGTCTGTTGCAGATCAGGGACTTGAACCCAGGTCACCCATATCCTAGACTAGTGCTGCTAACATGGACCCAAGAAACCATCGCAAATAAGACATTTCTATATCACATGAAATCTCCTTCTTGCAAGAGATCAAGTTCTACTACTACAAATAATTGCCAGTGGCAGAGCAGTCAAATTATTATTGGCTCTAATTAGCACAGCCACAAACTGTCACCTTCCTTACTTGTAGTTGAATGGCACCTGAAAAAGAGAGATTCTTTCCTGTTTTTTTGCAACCATCAAGGAGTCTGAAATACAGCTCTTCTTGTCTGATCCTTACTCCCTAAATTCCCCACTGACCAGTCAGGGTCAGTGACTATATACACCAGTTGGAAATGGCTTCTGTAAAGTGACTCGATCCTTACAGCTGAAAGATCATGTTAGGTGAAGGTCAATAAAATAGAATGGCCCTGTATTCAAAGCCCTGCTTTCCTCCCGGAGGAGCAAAGGGGGAATGTGTGGTTGCGGTTAACCAGTCCACTCCCCAGCCATATTGTGCAATTTCATTGCACAACATTTATGTGACATTTGACTAACAGGCAGCATCTCCTGAGGTTTGACCAATATTTCCAAACTTCCACAATGGAAGTGACTCAGGGTCAGGGTGGGGTAAGGGGTGGCAGAGCATGATCAGGACATTCTGAATCAAGGGAAAATGGCCTGACTAAGCCAATGGAGCACAGACTACAAAACCTAGCAATAGCTAGACAACTTCTTGTGGCCAGCAGTGGTGTCCTCTCAGACCCAGCTGACTCAAAATCCCCTTTCTATTGATGAACAAAATAAGAATTGCACAAGGGGCCTGAAAGCTGAGATTTCTCAGACATGTTCACTGGGATTTGTTTATTTTTTAACTTTGGGGCAGACCCCCACCCTCCGGTGTAACTTGGCAAAGTGTCACTGAAATCAGCACAGCTGCACCAATTGACACCAGTGAAGGATCTGCTCTTGAAAATAACTGCCACTTCCATAGTGCTTTTCAAGTCCAGGAGAGACCGTGATCCCCCCCCCCCACCAGCTAGGCAGGTTTCATTCCCAATTCACAGCCAGGGAGATGCAGAGGTGAAGCGGCTTGCCCAAAGTCACACTGCATATTTGTAGCAGAGCTGGACCTAGAACAGACTGAAAGCACAAGGATCACGTGACCACTTTACAGAGAGGGTGAGATTCTCCTGTTCGGAGGCTGTAACCGCATGGTTTATGTGGCACGTAGGCTTTGTGCGGGTGCCTCTGCCCAGGCAGTAGTGTCACCCGAGAGAACAGCGAGGAGGAATTAGCCAAGTGACCAGCACCAATGTCTTTCTTTTTCTACACCGATGTGCATAAAGTGCTATTTCTCTGTCAGGGCAGTTTGTTTGTTCCTCGCTTGTTGGATTAATGAAAACACTCTCTGCCTTGAAAGCTCTTGGCCCAAGGCCTCCTGTGCCATGTTAATCACTTCTCCCATATTTCCCCCTCCACACACCCAAGTTCTGGGGCCAGAAGAAAATGGTCTATTTCATTGGTCCCCAAACTGTGGGGTGTGCCCCTCCTGGGAGGGGTGCAGAGGAACGTTCAAGAGGGGTGAAGCAGGGCCTGGGCCAGACCTCATGGGGGGCAGAGAGGAGTGCCATCCAGCCCCGCTCTGCCCTGAACTCTGCTCTAAGCCTGCCTCTCCAATCTCAGCCTTGCTCCCAGCCCAGCTCCTGGCCCCATTCGTGGCTGTGCTCCCAGCCCCAGCTAGGGCAGGGGGCCTGGACACAGGTAAGGGGGAGAGCGGGGTAAAATGTTTGTGGCCCAATTCTCTTGCAACGTGTGTACAATTCAGCGGACTCAGGACTGCTCTAGCATTTCTGCTCCTTTGTGAGTAGTTTAAAGGCCTCCAAGTGCAAAGAATTGGTTCAGCCAGAAGCAGGAGGCAGGGATTTCTGCTTCTGAACCTTTCCTTTCTGAAGGCTGGAGAAGAACAACTGCCCCATTGTGCCATGAGAGCACTGCCTGTCTGTGGGGAGTTCACTCCAATCACAAGGACCTGATTTAGACAGAAGAGCGCTAGATGGGCTTTGCTTGAATCACAGCTGTAACCGTTTACTAGACTGCAGGAAATATGCCCTTGGAAAGGATTTCTACTTCAGCTGATAACATGTCTCTAGCCCACATGAGATTCCACTTCCCTTTACTGCAATTCATTTGCTGTTCCGCAGCTGCAAAAATGTTTTAAAATCCTCCCACAATTCAGCCTGCTAAGTCTGAAAACCTTCATCTTAAGCAGCATGTCTATTTATTGCTACAATATGTCTCATTTTCCTTAAAGTTGGATTTTTTGTCTCACGTGGCACACGGCAGCAGCAGAACTAAAAGTGAACTAGCTATTGGAAATCTCTTCTTAAAATGTTTTCTCTGCCCTTAGCATCTTCCTCTTGATGATCACAAAGCTCTTTGCAATTAATTAAGCCTCACGACATTCTGAGAGCTAGGTCAATTGTTATCTCCGTTTTGCAGAAGGGGAAACTGAGGCACAAAGCAGTGCAAAATGACTTAACTAAGGCCTGACAGCAAGTCAATGGTAGAGTTGTTAATAGACTCCAAGAGGCCTGACATTTTAAAGCAGTTAGTGATATTCACCCAATCAGAGGTTTAGTCCTATATTTTTGGCATGACAAACGTGTGAATGGTTTAAGTGATGTGCTGTGGAGTCATGCACTGTATCTGTTGTTGCATCTATTCCAGTTCACTAAGCTTTGTAAGAAGAGATTGGCTGCTATTATTGCATCTCTTCTGGCAGTTCAGAGAAGAGTTGAGCAGGGCAGTTAGTTAATATAACCAAATGGGAGAGTTCTGCTGACTGTTCAAGCCCAGGTTCTTCCGGGAAGTGTAGCTGTGTGTGACATTTCCCTGTCTGGAATACTGAGGTGACCCAAGATTTGCAATGGGCAGATTCGAGTGTACAACTCACGCCTAGTGTACTCACTGTGCTCTGTTTTGAAAGGGCAAGCTAAGCTCAGAATGTGTGCCTCAGAGAAAGGAGATCAGCCAGTCTCAAGGGAAATAAAATTATTGAATCATAGCGATGTAGGACTGGAAGGGACCTTGCGAGGATTAAATATTATCTAGACCATCCTTCAAAGATGTTTGTCTAACCTGTTCTTAAAAACCTCCAGTGACAGGAATTCCACAATCTCCCTAGTAATTTATTCCAGTGCTTAACTACCCTGACAGTTAGGAAGTTTTTCCTAATGTTTACCTAAATCGCCCTTGCTGCAGTTTAAATCTTCTTGTCATGTCCACAATGGATAAGGAACGATTTATCATGCTCCCCTTTGTAACAAACTTTCACCCACTTGAAGACTGTCATGTCCTCTCTCTGTCGTCTCCAAACTCAAGAAAAGCAGTTTTTCAGTCTTTCCTGGTACTCCGTGTTTTCTAGACCTTTAATCATTATTGTTGCTCTCTGGACTTTTTCCAATTTGTTCACATCTTTCCCAAAGTGTGGTGCCTGAAACTGTGCACAATACTCGAGCTGAAGCCTTATCAGTGCTGAGTAGAGTGAAAAAAAATTACTTCTCGTGTCTTGCTTACAACGTTCCTGGTAATGCATTCCAGAATGACTGACATCTGTCAAGAGCTATGAACGTGTGCATGGTGACATTGAAGGAGGAAAATGGTGTGCTGAGATGGAGTACCCCTACACGCCTAGGCCCCTGAAGACCCCCCACCACAGCATCCCCCACTACAGAGCAAGACACTCATACACTGTGTGGTGTGTTTTGTTAATTACACATCACGGTGTAAAATGTCATAATAGAAATATGGTTCTGGCAGAAAGTATATTTTAGAACAAACACATTATAATTAAAAACACAAAGAGGAGCACAATGTGATTTCTTTATCATCATCATCACCATCAGTCTGTTTTAGGGACTAATGCTGGCTTAATAAAGCAAAGCACTTATTCAAATGTAAATTGCATTCAGGAACAACGCAGTATTTTTAGGTTTATGAATCATCAGCTGTTGATTAGATGATCCTTTCTCCAGCCCCATTATTCCCCGCTAAAGAGCGCTGGGATGCAAATCACTTCACACAGTGGATTGTGTCCAAAGTCTACTTATTGATTTTTAAATTACCGTATTTTTCTCACTCAACTTCTCCATGTTTATTATTTGCAGCTCACGTTCAGCACTGACAATAAAAGGCACAGTCCTACTGGAACAGAGCCAGTGGTCTAACATATAGCAAGCAAGCGTTCTGAAGATGACCACATAATAATAACCAATAATATTTTTCTTGCACTGCTGGCCAGAGCTTTAAAGGTAATTAGGTGCCTAAAGATGCAGAGGGGTGCTTAGCAAGATTTTTGTAATTGCCTGGATGCCTAACTCCCACTTAAATCTATAGAGGACAGATGCCTAGTCACTTTCAGAGATTCCACTAGGCACTCATCAGCACTATTAGACACCTAAATACCTTTAAAAACGATACAGCAAACCCTATTGTAGATGTGCTGCACCAGAGGGAAATGGGGCTTGTTCCAGAGCAAACCCCCCTAAGGATACAAATCCACACAAACTGAATGGCCAGGTCTGGAAATGGGTCCATCGTGGGAAAGCCAGGGGTCTAGATGACAGATTGGTAAGAGGATTTAACAAATCCCTTAAACCTCTCTGCTGCAAGCAGGAATCCATCCCGGTGCCCCCAGTTATTGTCGCATGGCTGGTGGGTGCCCCAGCTCTCCAGGGACAAGCCACAAAAAACTCACTCTGGAAAGGGCACCACAACTGATCCCCTTAAGGCTGGCAGTGACAGGAGAGGCGCCAAGGCCTGTCTGGCCATGGAGACTGAGTGCAGGTTAGATTGGAACCGGGTCTGTGAGGAAGCCGGCACTGTCACAGCCCGTTGCTATACCCAGCCTATAGTCTCTAGGTAGAAGGAAGGATTTCATCCTCCAGGCCTCTCAGCCTTGAGCTCAGATGAGCCCTGTGAATTACTATTGTTTCTACAGCACCAGCGGTGCGGTAGGTGCTTCACAGACTGATATGAAGCCATGCTCCTTTCTCCCCTCTCCTCTCCTCCCGCCATTTGACTGGCCAGCTCTGTGGGGTCATTAAATGATGGTACTGTGCTTAAGTGATTCTGCCATCCACATGCATTGGGGTGGTTTGCTCCCCTGGAGCACTCCCTGCTTTCCGCAAGAATGGGGGCTGTGATAGTCTCTCACACGTGTGCAAAGTATCCAGGGTAGGATGAGTTCCTTGCAATGCCCCACTCAGTCACATGAGGGCCACGGAGAATCCAAAACGAAACTGGGGTGGGAGGGCCAAGAGACATCCAATCCTTTCAAATGATCTACAATGTTCTGATCATTTTAAGGGTTGGAGAGGTGAGGGGAGATAAAATTAGTGAGGGACATAAAAGTCAACAAGAAAACCTTTTACAAATACATTAGAAGCAAGAAGAAGACCAAGGATAGAATAGGCTTATTACTCGGTGAGGAGGGAAAGACAATACCAGAAAATGCAGCAATGACCGAAGTGTTAAATGCCCTTTGTGTTTCAATTTTCACCAAGAGATTAGCAATGATTGGATGACTAGTGTAGTGAACTTCATTGTACATGGGGTAGGATCTGAGGCTAATATAGGGAAAGAACAGGTTCAGAATTACTTAGGGCAGGTGTACTAGATTTTTCATACCCCTAAGCGATGTAATTTTACAGATATACGTCTGAAGTGTAGACCTGTCCTTAGACAAGTTAGATGTCTTTGAGTCATCAGGGCCTGACAAAATATATCCTAGAATATTTAAGGAACTGAGTGAAGAGATTTATGAGCCATTAGCAATTATCTTTGAGAACTCATGGAAGACAGGAGAGATCCCAGAGGACTGGAAATGGGCAAGTATAGGACCCAACTATAAAAAGGGGAATAAGAACAACCCCGGGAATTATAGGTTCAGGCAGTTTAACTTTGGTACCCAGAAAGACAAATTGGGCAAACAATCAAACAATTGGTTTATAAGCAATTAGAAGATAATAAGATAAGTAACTGCCAACAAGGGTTTGTCAGGAAAAAACATAAACCTAATATCAAACCAACCTAATATCCTTTTTAACAGAAGAGACTTGTGGGTAGGGAAGAAGCAGTAGATGTGATATATCTTGACTCTTGATACTGTCTAATAGTTTAATTTGAGCAATTGATTTTGGATTATCGGCAGATAAGTCTGCTCAATGGTCTGTGGGAATGCTGGATGGGATGGGAACTGAGTTACTGCAGAGAA
>ML675625.1:11671470-11859962 GCA_007922155.1 Mesoclemmys tuberculata | reverse complement strand
TTTTGAGGATTTCAATAACTCAGTCATGGGTTCGGGGTTGTTATAAATGTGTATGGGTAGGGTTTTGTGGCCTGCCTTGTGCGGGAGGTCAGACTAGATGATCATATTGGTCCCTTCTGACCTATGAGTCTATGAGTCTATGAGTCTATGAGTCTTTCATGATCTTCTTATAAGCAAATTAGGCAACTATAGCCTAGATGAACCTATAATAAGGTGGGTGCATAACTGGTTGGAAAACCATACTCAAAGAGTAGTTATCAATTGTTCAGTCAAGCTGGAAGGGCATATTGAGTGGGGTCCCATAGGGATCTGTCCTGGGTCCTGATCTATTCGATATCATATTAAATTTGATTTGGTTAATGGGATAGGGAGCACACATATGAAATTGGCAGATGATACTAAGCTGAGAGGTGTTGCAAGCATGTTGGGGAACAAAATTAGAATTCAAAATTGTCTTGACAAACTGAAGAAATGGTCTGAAAAAAATAGAATGAAATTCAGTAAGGACAAATGCAATGCACTACACTTAGGAAGGAACAATCAGTTGCACAAATACAAAATGGGAAATGACTGCCTAGGAAGGGGTAGTGCAGAAAAGGATCTGGAGATCAGAGTGGATCACACACTCAGTATGAGTCAACAATGTATTACTGCTGCAAAAAATGTGAACATCATTCTGGGATGTTGTTAGTAGGAGTGTGATAAGCAAGATCCAAGAAGTCATTTTTCCACTCTACTCAGCACTGATAAGGCCCCAACTAGAGGACTGTATCCAGTTCTGGGCACCACATTTTGGGACAGATATGGACAAATTGGAGCAAGTCTGGAAAGCAACAAAAATGATTAAAGGTCTAAAAAATATGACCTATGAGGAAAGACTGAAAAAAATTGGTTTAAGTCTGGAGAGGACATGATAACAATCTTCAAGTAAGTAAAAGATCGTTATAAAGTGAAGTGTGATAAATTGTTCTCCTTATCCACTGAGGACAGGCCAAAAAGAAATAGGCTCAAATTACAGCAAGGGTGGTTTAGGTTAGACATTAGGAAAAATGTCCTAACTGTCAGGATAGTTGAGCACTGGAACAACTTACTTAGGGAAGTTGTGGAATCTTCATCACTGGAGGTTTTTAAGAACACCTGTCGGGGATAATATTTAATCCTGCCTCAGTCCATGGGGCTGGCCTAGATGACCTCTCAAGGCCCCTTCCAGTTCTACAGTTTCATGATTCTGTAATGGAGGTGAAGTTACAAAAGGGAGTTCAAAAGGCCAACCAAGCTAATAACCAGACAGCAGCTTCAATTACTTTCACTGCTGTTTGAAACATCCATGGGGCCAACCAACCAAGCTGAACAATGCATCAGTGAGATGATGGGTTAATATCCACTAACCACCAGTTGGGATAAATAGACCAATCCTTCTGGGCAGGCCAGCACATAAATCAGGAGCAGCAGACTGTAGCACATTAAAGCAGCAGAGGTAATTACAGCACTTCCAAATGCAGCACGGGGGGAACTGATTATTCAGGAGTTTGTTTCTTGTTCCTTGCTAATGTGGACTGGATTTTTAATTTCAGGAGAGCAGGTGCAGATAGTTTGTGGCAGAGGAAATCTTCAGCAAAGATTTTTTCAACAGCCACACCTGGCTAGTCTACAGGGAATAAAACCCGGCTCATTCTAGAACTTACCTACCGTCCTTCCACAACTTTCCTACTGCCCTCTGGCCTTGCTATACCACAGGCGGGTGCAAGTTTTGCAAGTGCAGTTTAGTTGGCAACTTTTAGAAGGAACAGACACTAAAAGGAGAAGCATTTAAAAGAAAGTAAATTGCAATGGAAATTGCCATAATCCCACAGCTGAGTCCTGTGGCTGCTTGTCTTTCATGACTCCTGGTTCTCTGGGTTAGTCTATTGACTTGTGCACACCTCTTGTTTATTCAGCGAAGGAGCACGTGGGGTTAAAATCATGTTCCCAAACAGTGAGCCTACCGGCAGTGTCGCGGCTCTGCGTGAGAGATCAGAATTTCCATTGCTGTGGCTGTTTTTCTTCCCAAAGAAGGGACTGGGCAAAGTGCCAGAAGAGATACCTGACTCGTTCCCTTAACTCTGAAAGAGATGGCAGGGCTGATGAAGTCCCACAGGCATTATTGCCTCACCTGCATTCTGCCCACTAATCTCTCTCCTCTGGGACTGTTTCTAGCATTCCAGATACCTGGGAGCTGCAGAGAGCCATTTATATTATTGGTCATGTATACACAGACACCCACACAACATTCTCACTGTTAATTTGGATAGCAGTCTGGAACATGCCAGCAGTTTTAAAGATGTCCAGGAATCGCATTCATTTTAAATTGTATTTTGTTTGTACTCTGGGACTTAATCTGATGGTGAAACATCCTGAGATGTTCATATAAAGGCTGCCCCACAATGAGCTACACTGATTGACATCTCTTTGTGCTGCGTTCTGCTTGCCGAGCACACGACACACGCTTACAAAGAAGATGATGAAATCCACATGCATCAATTTCAAAGCATTCATTCTAAGAGGCACAATGTGCATCCACTCTCAAATTAGAGGCAAACTCCTTTATATTCCTTCTGTATTCATTGCATCATTATTTGTATCAGCAATAAAACTGGGACAGTGAGATTGTGTCCTCAGAGCCCAAAGAAAAAGATACAGTAGGCCAATACTATCATTTAATTAGTCCAGAGAATCACTACAAAACCAGGCAGAGGAAACAGCCAATTAGCCAGGCCAGTATTAATCACAGACAACAAGAATTCATTAATCTAATTGCAACCAAACTAATTTCAGAGTATTTAAGTATAATTAAATAATAACATAGAACATAAACCTTTTAAAGCTCACTCCCTGTAAAGGCAATAGTTCATTCAGCATTCACAACATTAAAACTTGTTCAGGAAAAACAAAGCCTTCATAACCCTTACAATATTGATCCAACAGTACGTTCCAGCAAGAATTAATGGATATTTCATGGCATGAGAAATTCAGTTCATTCTTGAAAGACTGCATTGATATAAAAAGCATCAATTTTGTAGTTTGGAGATGGGATTATTGGTCAAAAATTAAGAAAATAATCTATAATTCATTGGGGCAAGAAAAAATGATCTTAGGCTTAATTAGCTGATGCTAAAACCCCATGCAAGAGAACAGTGAGAATTACAAAGAAAAATATACACTGCACTGAATACAAGAGCTACTGAGCTCAAACTAAGTGTTCTCTGGCTCAGATCCAAATATGGTCTCGCGAGTAGAGCAAGTTGTGAGTAGATGGTGAACAACAGATTTTTGGTTTGCTGGCAATTTTAGGGAAAAAATGTTTCAGGTCAAACCAAAACTTTCCAAAATTTTCAGTGAATCACAAAGTTTTTAAAAAAATACTGGGACAAAATTTCAGTTCATTTCAACCATTTTAAAACAGTTTGACAAAGGAAACTATAAAAAAAATCACTCTGAACTGACAAATCTAAACGTTTCACTTAGAAAATGTCAAATGAAACATTTCAGTTTTGGGGGAATTTTTTTCATTTTTTTTTAACCAAAATAATTTGGTGAATTTGACACAAATCCACAAAATGTTTCACTGTTGCCAAATCTGCATTTTTTGGCAAAAAAAAGATTTAGTCAAAAAATTTTGTCCAGCTCTAGCCATGAGTTCTTTTCCTAACTCTGCCACCAGAGAACCATCCACGCAGTGAAGCCAGTGAGAGCTGGCTTCTTGGGAGACATATCCCACATCACCCAGTGACCTCCAGAACTAGGTTAAGAGGAAAAGTAGTTCTTCCCCCAACTCCAGCTATCCAGTTAATATATTTCTGTTACACTATGCCCAGGACTGAAGTGCAGTGGGACACCCTAACACGGCTCTCAGGGGAGGGGACAATGTTGTCAGGTTTCTGTTAATTTACAATCAAAATTCAGTTACATGTAAGGAAAATGATGGTACAAGTTGCTCATGTTGTCTGTAGTTATCCATTTATAGACATCTCTGTAGTACTCATCACCTGTTAAAGCAGCATCATTTGCATTGATTTAGCATTCATTATGTCACATTAGCAGTGTAACTGGAAGGAAATGCTGTCAGTTTCTTTTCTGTGTCCTTGCACCTTTTAAATGCAGAACAGTCTCTGTTTGCGATGGAAGTAGCTATGAGGCTACCAGTTTGTGTTGCAATTCAAATGCAGAACGTTACGGCATGAGCTACTGTGATCGCTGTCGCGCAGAGGAATAAATTTTTCAGTCCACTGAGTCAGCTTGATGTCACGGGGAGGAAAATGGACTTAAAGCATCCAGAGATGGTCAGCAGAGAGTTCCTCCCTGTGCAGGCAAACTCTGGACTAGTGGGATGGCTAGTGGACGTAGTTCCAGCTCCTCCCACACCAGCCCCACGCCCAGCCTAAGGAGGGAGAAAGGGCCTGTCAGGGAATTACATGGCAGGGTCAGAGTGATGCAGTGAGGGGGCGAAGCTCTGTTATGCTATGCCTGAGGCTCCATCGGTGTACGTCAGAGTCTCCTTGCAGTGCCAGCGCTCAGCAGGGCAGGGGAGTGCAGGAGCAGGAAAACACAGTGGGCTCCCTGATGGGCCCTGTGTCACTGATGGAGCTCACACACAGCCGAGCATCAGCCCTCAAGACTCTAGAGCTGCTTCTTCCTTGTTTGCACCTTGTGCCTGTGCAAAGAGAGTGAAAATGGGTAGAAAACGCCACTATTGGTACAATATTCCCCTGTTGCATGTAGTGAAGGACTCTGATATACTGAGATGCAAATTTGTGCACAAACACGGCTTCTGAGGCAAAGCCTAATTTGCAGCCCTCATCCTAAATCTACCAGAGAAAACATGTTTTAACATTTCCCCAAGAAATAGAGTCACTAGCTATTTTATATCCAGAATACTTTGTGTGTGTGTGGGCGGGGGGAGGTTTCACACCATCCAAGTTATGTGTATTGTAAAAAAATGTCATTATTATGGGCACCGTACATTATTTTAAAAATACTTCTCAATATTTAATATCATTTTGCACATTTTTGTCAAGCCCTTCTCTATTCCAATTGATGTTTAATGTGCTCTGCTGCTAAAATACTTCTTCTAGAAAAGTCTGTCTGCAGGAACCTGCCTTCTTACCATAAAGAATTAAAGTGGCCGGCACTTTTTTGTACAGATGACAGCTGAGTTATTAAAAAGTTATGTGCTTAGATGATGGGATTTACCTGGGAGACCATAGATAGAGCTACATACCAGGAGGAGGAAGGAGCTCACTGACATGGCGAGGAAAGCTAAATGGGGATAATTATATCACTGAAGACAGGAGAACATTTAACTTCTGCACTCACAGATCTTCATTTTCCACGCTCCTGGCTTTTGAAAACTGAATTAATTGGGCTGTCGTGATCATTGAAGAGGGAAAATAATGTCATTCAGAATAAGACATTATCTAACGGCTGTTTCAGTGACTTATGTGTAATGAGTTGATGGGTCTCAGTTGAGTTCCTAGTGGACAGTTCTCTATGATGCACATTCCCTCCCCACCAATCACAACTGGTATACCATTGTAGCCATTCTTAGGACACAAGGTGTAATTCTCCCTTTCACCACTAGTGGTCATCCTTCCATGGCAGGGATGGGGCATGCCTAGGCAACATTTACATTGCAACTACCCATGCTGTCCGAATACTAGCAATAGATAACACTGATCTCCAAGGCTGTCAGTCAGCACTATCATTCCTTCGAACAAAAGCCAAGATAGTGAAGTCATGGGGCCTTGCCAAAGCCTGACGCCCATGAATTCTGGGAGCCACTGGAATTTCCTGAAGGCTGGAATGGGGAGTTGATTCCTTTGATGCAGATTTTCCAGTTTCATTCAAGTCTGAGATTCTGACACACCACGTGGCTGGCAGCCCTCCTCTTGCTGCTTCATCTAGAGCAGGGGTGGCCAAACCGTGGCTCTTGAGCTGCATGCAGCTCCTTTACAGTTAAACTGCAGCTTGCAGAGCCCTCTAGGTCCCCACTTTGGGGCAGGGAGCTCAGAGCTTCTGCCCTATGGCAGAGTGATGGGGCTAGAGGATTCCGGCCAGTGGGGAAGGAGGTCCTGGGGGGGTCCATAAGTTTGGCCACCCCTGATCTAGAGCAAGATTTATGTCCTGGCCAAAAGTGCACAAATTGCTGCCAACCCCATTTTAGTGGCTAATCTTAATTAAAGAGGAAGCAAAAAATACTTGTGAAAAATGTCTACTTGTGGGAGACAATCTGTGTTCTCGTTCTGTTATCTGAGAAGCCCACAGACACTTACCTCAAGAAGAAACCCACTAGGGTTAGACCACCTTTAGCACCTGCTTTCACTTTCACCTAAATTACTCATTAACATAATTCTACTGGACGAAAGGCCAAGAGACAGAAATAAAACTAGAATAACCAGCAGGATGGGTTGGAGATAAAATAATGTTATATCCAATCCGTAACTTTGATAAATATATGAAGACCTCCACAAACTGAAGCAATAAAAATGGCCAAAAAAGAGAATTGTTATTACCATTATCTGTACTACAACAGTGTCTAGGTACTGCAATCAAATATCAGGGCCATATTGCACAATGCCCTGTACAGGCAGGCAACCAACTGCAATATTTTGTCAGCTCTGTTTCAGTTAAAGCTGCAATCTAAAGACAATTTATTACATGAATTATGGTAGCACCAAGAGACCCACATGTAGTCAGTACCATACTGAGAGACAGCCACTTGTCTGGAGAGTTTACAGTCTACATGGACAAGATAGACAAAGGGTGGGAGCTGAAACAGATGCACAAGGAAGGAAAGTGAGTAGCCCAAGGTCTCATAGCAGGCCAGTAGCAAAGCTAGGAACAGAACACAGATCTTATGATTCCCAGTGTCTGGTTCACTAGCCTATTCTGCTATCCGAAATCCTTTGCTGTGGCTTCGCTTTTCCACAGGACTGGTCTAAGAGATGAAAACTAAAGCTGCACTTTGAAGATGTTTCAACAGTTCAGGGCTAAGCTTTCAAACCTCCTGAGAAGGTCATTAAAGAAGCTGCAGACTTGAGATAGTCACAGGTGTCAACATTGCATTATCCTTTGATGCCCATAATGAGCTCTGCTCGAATAGAAAATTAAGTTATCTTGGCTGGCAGAGTATGAGAATGACGTTTGATAAGCAGATAAGGTTTAGAATGAAAGACGTGGTAACGTGTGTTAAGGCTGTGCTGTGCTGGATCTCCTGACAGGCGATAGCCCTGCATGTGACAGTCTCCTAACCGCATCCCCAGAGTGGCGTGCCAGGCACAAAGCTGAAAGGCACACTCTTAAATACTGGAAAAGCAGTGTCTGAGCTCAGAACGCTTACTGAACGAGCAGGACCAGTCTAAGGCGAGGTGAATCTGCTGCAGCCCAACAGCAAAGCAGTCGGATGAGACATTTCTTCCCATTTGTTTGTGAGATTATGCCTGAGTCACAGTGAACACACAGCACAAGTCTGCTGAATCAGGTGCAGTATCTGTCTGTCTCAGTCCCTTGGGGAAATGAGACCTAAACAGACTGTCTGCAATCAGTGCTGACAAAGATCTGCTAGGCCACAGAGTGTTAAACTTTTCAAATTACATACTCCTCCTTAATTGAATGAATATTGATGTATACAATATAATTAGAAAGGTGCCTCTCCATGGCTTTAGGTTAAGAATGTAATCAAGAGTATCTACAAATCCAGTAGCAAAACCTTGCCCCTTTTAATCAGCAGATCCCCTAGAGAGAGATCGAATCCACTGCGTTCCCCAAACACTCATGAAAACAGAGAGGCTTCATAGCATGCTCGCTGCAAAGGGGAACAGATTCCGGCTACTTCAGACCAAGGCTGTGGCGGGGGGGTGGGTCATTAATTACAGACTAGAGCGGGTGAAGGAGATGTCCCTAGAAAACCTCCTGCCGTGTCTTAGACTATGGGGGTTCCAGCTTTTGCATCTCTAGATTGTAACCGTGGCAGGATGATACAGGGAGGGAGGCACCTCTCAGGTAGTGAGATACCAAAGTCAAAGCCAACACACCGTAGACTCTACCCAGAAATCAGCAGACAGCCAGGGCAAATCACAGAGCATTGATGCAATATGCTCACAACAGAATACCCCACTTTAACAAATGGTCTATTGCATTTTGCCCTGGCTTCAGCTTCCAAGTGTATTCAAAGTCTAGTCCCATGTTGGCTGCACCGTGCTGTCAAAGCCAGCAGTGACAAAGCCTGAATAGTTGGTGACAAAGGCATTTGTGAAGAACAGTCACATGCTTCTGGCTAGATGTAAATGGACAAAAGCCATCTAACTATTTCCAATGGCAAACCAAAAGTTTTAATGTCAGCCTGAGTGCTCATGCAGCGGCGCTGAGAATGGGGTCAATTTACATTTCACCAACAGATTGCAGGAACTGCAGTTCTTTTGAATGAAGATTCCTTTGCATTTCTAGATGAACATTGATGTCAGGGTGTTTTGAAATTGAAAACTAAATTAGGGCTCTGGACATTGGTGATTCATAATGTGTATCATTTTGACCTTTTGAGTCAAAGAGTGGGACATTAGTAGTAACACAGGTCATGACACAATTTCTTGATAATGAAATGGGTGAAATTTAGAAGAAAAAAAAAAGGAAGGCTCAAGTTAGATTCTAATAATATATTTACGTGCCTAAACAAACAGCCTAATTGTCAAAAGTGCTTAGCCCTCAGCGGCTCCCATTGACAGCAGTGGGAGGTCTTGGTGCTGAGGCTTTTTGACAATCTGGACACTTTCTAGATGCCTAGCTAAGGATTGATGAGTCTAACATTAGGCACCCAGTTTTTAAAATCGTGGACATGATCTGATGTCACAGCACCAGAGTGCACCAGGGACATAAAAACTACTAATCTGAGAGTATAAACTAGACTGTGCAATGTGGCCATGGGCTATTCTCCAAGACTCTTTGATGAAATATGAACGGTTAATGAAAGCCTGATTGAATTGAGTCAATTAGATGCTGCTTTGCAGCACAGCAACAAACCATTCTATGTTATTTGCAGAGAGAGAAGAGTAAACAGATTGGAGCAAGATCCAGGTTGGCTCTCTTTACTATTCATGAACTGAAGAGCTGTTTCTAAATGCAAATATATAAACCTCCCCCTCCCCCATTCCTATTCATCTGCTGTTGCAGTCTAACTCTTTGGTCTTAACTTCTCGTTTTACATATAAATCACATGCAGAATATGCTCCATCACTCAAGGGAGAACAATTTCTCAGGGAAGATAGAAAGTAACTTTGTAGGTTTGTTTTCCCACAGAGATTCTGAAAAGTTAATTTAATTCTGGGGAAAATTATACTTGAAAGTATGGTGAAACCTCCCACGAGGGAGTCCGGCAAATGCCGATAAATTCTATAGGAGAATTGAAAACCAAGCTACTGCAGGAGAAATGTCCATCGTCACCCAGCTCCCTTTACTTGTGTTCCAGTCACGTCTTAGCCACAGTTACACGGCCCGGTGAAAGGCTGCATTGGTTTAGAGGACAATCGGATCTGCGATTTTGTTTTATCCTTCGAAGTGGTCAAGAAACTGAAATGACCAAGTTCAAAAGCTGAAAGCTTCTCTCACACTAGCTTAAAATGCATTGTGGCCATCAATACAAGAAAGCAGGGACAGAGCAAATTACAGTACGGCGCAAATCCTTAGTCATGGCACAGCAGGCTGAAGATGGCACAGAACAGGGCAAATGAGGGGCTCATCCATGGTTTTCCTGTAAGAGGAAGCCTCTCCCAGCCTGACCCATTGTGCACATTGTATGTTCTGCACCACAGTGTGTGGCAGTGGTCTGAGTAAGTCAGCTGGCCAGGGCTGTAGCTCTAAATGGCCATGCTCTAAAGAACAAAGCATGCTGGGCGGAGTCCAGAGGCAGCAGCAACAGAGCTTTGGGACATTGCTGCACTGTCTTGTAAGAGTGAGTGCAAAGCACTCATCTGGGGTGAGTGATTTAACTGCTGCACTTCACCCAGCCTTGTCAGAATGTGTGTGGCCTGTGTCCTCGTGTTTGTTAATGGCTGGTGTATGCATTCAGTATTGTCTATTGCGGATGACCCTAAGGAGCTCAGAAGAGCAACCAAAGTTTGGAAGTTTAGCATCTGTAGGTACTAATGACCCCCATTGCCATATTTAATGTTAATATTTAGCCTCACAGCACCCCTGAGGTAAGGAAGTACTATTATTCCCATTTCACAGATAGGAACCGAGGCACAGAGGGGTTAGATCACTTACCCAAGATCACAAAGGAAGTCTGTGGTAGAGCAGGGATTTGAATCCAAATCTTCTACGTCCTAAGCTAGTACCTTAACCACTGTAAGTTTAGCCTCTCCTGTAAGATTCCTGGTACTTCCTACTTCTGGATGAAGAAAAGATACCATAGGAATAACCTTTTGCCCAAGGTATTTCTACACTTTCAAATCCTGACCCTATCTGGATTCTGAAAGGGCAGAGGCCACCATGAAAATAAAAGATAACCAAACCCAGCAGTGAATCAAAACTTTTTCAAAACTGCTAAAAAGTTTGAGGTGAAGGTCCCCGGGTGGATTCTATGTTAGCTTAACTCCTTTGGCCATCTCTAATCGTTTCTTTACATCCACGTTTCTTCCATCCCCTACTTGTCCTCAAGGAGCAGGGGTAACTATGTCAAAAGAGACAGAGCAGAAGCAGAGGAAAGAGAGATGGCCAACAGTCAAGATTGGTGGAATTAGTGAGTCCGGGGTTTGGGGACCCTCCCAATATTGGTTTGCGTTTATGAACCTTCCTGCCTCTCTCCCCTTGTACTTTAAATCCATGTGATTCTATTCATGCTGGACTAGGAAGAAGGCAGCCTGTGATGTGTATTACAGACAAAAGACAGTCCAAGAAATTTAGCTGGCACACATGCAAGCCTTGCAAATGGTCTATATTCTGAGGCCAACTCTCCCCTGCTTTGCCCCTCTGCAAGGTGAGTACAGAATGCTGCCATTGGACTTGGTCATAGTTTACACCCAGTCCATATAGGGTAAATGATAAACACAAGTTGCAAGGCAACAGGGGAACCAGACCTTCTACTTTTTATCCCATTTAGAATTTTTTTCTCTCCCTCCCATGGCTCCTTTGTTCACGATGCTAAAAATTCTCTCACGCTCTCTCTGCCCATTTTCAGCCCCTTCTCAGTGGCGTGTGAATCCACCACGTTTGAGTTCAAGTGGATTTAAAAGTAGAAAAAGCAGCAGCGTCCTCCCTCAGTAGAGTAGATTGCACCAAGCTCTGTAGTATCGCCGATGTGGAGTGTGAACTGAGCAGAATTAGCCCCATCTCCTGGTGGCGACCAGTCTTGCAGTGGTTTGGTGATAAAGCTGCGAGTTTGCAGGAAAGCTGTGAAAGATGGTTGCTTTTTAAGATCTAGGGTGTGATTCACCCCTGCTAGTGCATAAAATGCAAACTGTACTATTCACACCATCAGGGTTTGCCTAACGGGGATTGATTCACTGGAGGGGACACTGTGCCGTGTTAGCACCCTCTTTCCCCAGATATATTGAAAATTAAAACTGTCTCCTGCAGTGAAAGCTCTATGGAAGCCTTTCCACCAGAAATCACTAGGTATACTTTGCGACTGTCCAGGCCATGCCCTCTCCACAGCCGCCTGTCGTCATGTTGTCCCCCCACTCCCTTTGGTGCAGTGCTGTCTAGCTTCAGGATCTCTCCCAGAGTAGAGATTGTGAGCATCTTGTGCTGTAACCCATCTCCTACCAGAGTATCAAATAATGGAGGCCTTGTCCCGAGGTTACACTGAATGGAGCCCGAGTGCCTCTCTTAGCTTTGTGCCAAATATTCAGTCAGGCCTCTGATTTGCCACCACTTGTGCACATATAAAGTGCACCTATGCACCTATGCATATAAAAGCACCTATATTTTGGAAGCACAAAGACCTCCATGTACACACCTGCATACACTCACAGCTGCAAAACCCATTTGCATAAGTGTTCAAGGGAGTGCATAAGTGTTTGCCCCAGCAATGTGTGGGCCTGTGTATGTAAGTGTGCAATTGTGAAGGTGCATTTAGTGAGGCCAGGGGCTGAAAAATCAGGCCCTTGAAAGGTCAAACCAATCTAGACATTCGGTAACTTTTAAAATGCACCTGCTGGCTGTATTCTCATTTCCCAGCCAGTTAGCGAGATAAGTGGGTTTTGCTTAAGCAAAGATGCAGAGGCTCAGAGCTTGGAATTATTGGAATCCTTAAAGTCAATTATGAATGTTTAGTGACCCAGATTTTCTTTATAGGGATAGCACTTTCTAGTGAGACGTCAGACTGTCTTAGCTTTCTCCCTCATAACGGATTTGAGATGAGCAAAGGGTTTGCCTATGCACTGCAGAACACGGGGCGGGTGGGGCTTGTGTGACCAGCAACATTTTTTTTTTGCCCTTGACTCCATATTTAAAGACCATTTGGAAATAGCACCCCATGAGCATCTCTCCTGGATGGGAACGTGCGGTGCTGCAGAGAGGCTTTGCATGGTGCATGCAGTTCTTAGTGGGTGTTTTGACTCTAGCCTGTCTCTGTAGATGGGATTTATGATCTGTGACATCTTGTATCTTAGCAACATGTAGGTCCAATCCTGTGAGATGTCAAGTGTTTTCACCTCCCATTGAAGACATGGGGAGGTGAAAGTGCTCAGCACCTCAGAAAGTCAGCTGCTAGCAGGGAGGGTGCATGTTTAGCATTATGGATGGATAGTTAAAAAGTCAGACAGATAACCTCATATCCATCTGAGGCATTCATTTGTAATGGATGGTTGGCATTCTCACTTGAATGCAAACTTTAACCTGAATTGTGTGTGGTAGACAAAGTTTTGTGTTAAATTCTAGATTGTAATATGCACCTAAGTGCTTGTTGTAACAGTGTTAAAAGGGTGACATGTTACAGGAACTGAAATCACCCATAATTACAATCTTGTAATTCTGCCAGGGTTTTCTCCTCTTGTAATAATGTATTTAATCCCTGAATCTTTCCTTAGCATTAACCCTACCATTATCCCTTCAGGACTTCAGTCTACTAGCTCAAACAGGCTGGTTACTATTTTCAGGAACTGACTATTTCTGGCCCCAAATCACTACATTTTGGCTTACCCCATACATTCTCTCCCAGGACCGGAGCAGGGCTAGGTAATCCAATTTATATACAATACATCCAGCCTGAGCCATTGTCCTAAAGATGAGTCCCATGAACACACTGAGCTTAAAGCTTTATTGAAGTGTGTAAAAGCTTGGCTCTTTAAAAGTGTATTGTAGTCTCCATGAGCCTCCATTTGGGTTGAACCAGAAGCAGAAATACTAGAGGAAAAGATTATTTCTATTGTATTTCTTGTCTTGGGCAAAAACAAGGGAGTGCTGAAAGCTTACAAGAGAGTGTGGATGCACCCAGAGATGCCACTGGATGAAGCCTTTGAGTTTTGCCCATCACCCATTTGTTAGCCTCTTCTCTGGAATGTACACATGGTCTCTGGGGTTGACCACATTTCCACTGTACTTCAGCCAATCCAATGCTTTGAGAATTTAACTATGTTACAAACAGATCAAACACCACTCCCCAGATGCTTTCCCTTCCCAACAGTATGCACTGTATTTGGAGGCCTGGACATAAGTTTCTGAAAATTTATCTTAGCTGAGGTTACACAAAAAGGACATTGGCTAGACCTCTGCAAAATTGGCCAATCTTCAGTTTGTGAGGATTCATGAGTGGAAACCGAATATATATCGTCACAAATGAGAATTAATCCATACAGAAAATAAACTTATTGCCACCAATTTATAACCTCCCATCACAACCATAATTCCCTGCAAAAAGCGGGAAGACGAGTGCTCTACAGGCTAGTTGTGGCTTTATTTTTACCTTACTTTTGTGATGCAGAATTGGTACAGCACGTTACAGAGGAGCTGCACACACTGTGCTTTCTCTCTTTCCCCCTGCCCCTGGAGTTTTTACTTTTGTTCTTCTTCTAAAATAAAAACTATTCAGGCTGAAACCACGCAGTTGCTCTTTGTACTTGGGGAAACCATAACAAGCTGTATTATTTTGAAAGAAATACAGGCTTGAAGCAGATGTATCAGTGGGATCTGTGCTGTTGTGGGTCCCTCCTGGAAACCAACTACATTTTATTGTCCAATTTGAAAATTGTGCATACACAATTGCAATCTCAATTGTCATGATTTCGTGCACATATTGGAGATTGGCACTACACGCAGCCATTTAGTGTGCATACGATGCTATAGTGATGGGGACTCTAGAAACACCAGGGATAGAGAGATAACTGACCGTTGTCATGCACAAATGCCTGATTTTGGAGCACGTTTCACGCACATCACAGCGTCCCCCATTTTTTTGCTTTCCCTCCAGCGTTAGGGATGGCAATGGCCATGCCTGATGCTTAGAAGTCTTGTGAAACTATGGATTTCATTTTCTTGGGACTCATACAAAGCTATTATCTAGATTCATTGAACGTGAGGTTTAAACAAGCTTCCCGAGCCTGATTCTCCCTTACCTGTCATAGTGCAAGGCCTCAGGGTAAATGAGAACCAGGCCCCATAACTATAAGTAAACCTAAGCCATGATCACATTTAGCACGATATAAGCTCACCCTTGGCACATTTTCTCCTGCAGTTTCAATGAGCCTAGCTTGTGTTTCATGATCATAGCTAAGACAAGTGAGTTTCATCTGCTTCCTTCACCTAGAGAATTTCAATGCTCTGCCTCTGGTATATAAAACAGGCACATTTCCATTCTGATAGAGCAGTGTCATGCAGCTAGATCTATTACTGAAAATCTCCCCCAGGGAAAGAAAGCTAATTCCTCAGCCTGCTCTCATCAGTGTCCACTGGCACTTCCTCAACCAAAAAGTCTGTACTTTACATTTGACACATTTAAGTAAGCAGGAGAATCTGTAACTGGCAGAAAACAAGATGAACACCCATCCTGTACTGAACGCAATGCTGCAAGCCCCTGAAACGCACGTGTGTGGCACACTCCGTCTCTCTCTTTGCTGCTTCCTGTGTCACTTATTAAACATTTAACATGTTGTGATATAACAGCAGGCATTGACTGGTCACTGTTGGCGACCTGATGCATCTAATTAATTTCTCTCTAACAGCTCTATTTTGCTCTATCCAATCCCTAGAAGTAGTCCCTATAAATGAAAATCTGATCTGGTATCCCAGACTACCTAGGTATATGTTCCCTTGCTGCAAAACTGGGTTTGCCAACAACGACAGGACATCTTCATTGGAAACAGAGACAATTGTAGGGGTTTCTACTGTAACAATTACCACAGCCAGCTGCTCATTCTCTCTGCCAACTGGTGACTCGACATTAAAGTAAAGGATTTACTAATTAATAATTGTACCTGGTTCTTATATAGTGCTTTTCATCAGTAGAGCCTTTTAAGCTAGTGGCTGGATTGCTCTGCGTGTATCTGCATGCTATTGCAACCTGAGACCTTGTGATTTTTAACTGACAATTCTATCAGACATTAGAGAGTCCCCAAACGCATCCCCAATCACGCTGAAAGGAAATTCAGATCTGGAGACAAACTTTTTAATGTGGCTCCCTTCTCTAATCTTGACTGGAAATCAATCAATCAATCAATCAATCAATCAATCAATCAATCAATCAATCAATCAATCAATCAATCAATCAACTATTTTCTCTTTCTTTGCAGAAGCTGAATGTAGGAACTGGTCTCTTTGTCTTCACCAGTAGTTGTGTCTACCTACCAATAACCAGACACTGTCACCAGCTAGCAGAGTCCTCCATTTAGTGCTGACAGACCAAGTGCCAGCTCATGACAAGGCCCTAGGTCTCAACTGAACTCCGACCAATATAGAGCTGGAACCAGCCTGGCTCATCTCTGTGTTAGAATTGTTAAAATAGATATTGGCATTATAAAAAAGTGCTTAGTATTTAGAGTTTATGAATGCATGTAAATTGCTGCTTGTATTCATCTCATTTATCCAATCTGTATGCCATGTGATAAGGTGATACAATATTTAAGTGCTTGCTCTGTAACTGTAATTCATTAGACAGTGTTCATAATAACAGGAGGTGTTGTACCCTGCCCAACAAAGGTGGCTCATCAACACCAGACAAATTACCGTGGGACTTCAGAGGACAAAATACTTTGTTGCCCTCCCCTCTCCAGGATGAGGAGACAGCAAGTGAATTCCTCTCATCAGTTGAACTGGCAGCTCAGAGAAGGGGAATGGGATAAAAACCCCTAATAAAAAGAAATTGGATCTCAGTGCAGCTTGGACTCTTGAGGGCAAAGTTTTCTAGGCATAAGCAAGAGATCCTCAGTGTTTACCCTGGGTTAGCCCTAAAGGGGATTTAGCGTTTGCTTATTAAAGAAGCTTCTATTACCTTTAGAAACTTAAGACTGTAACATTTGTGTGTGTGTGTTTAGCAGCTTTAACCTTATAAATAACTCTCTTGTTTCCTTTTCCTAATTAATAAATGTTTATCATAGGACTGGCTGCAAAGGTGTCTTTGGTGTGAAATCTTGACCTGGGTTATGTGACTGGTCCTTTGGGACTGGAAGGAATCTGAATATTACTGTGATCTTTGGTGTAAGGGACCTTCTATCACAAAGGCAAGTTTGCCTATGTGACAAGATAGAGTGATGTATCCAAGGGGATGGTCGGTGACTCCAGGGTTAGGCTGTTACAGTGCCTGGGGAGTTTATACTTGATAACTGGTTAGTGCAATCTAAGTATAGAGCTTACAGCCCATTTGGGGATTGTGCCCAGCTTTCCTGTCCTGAGGTTGGCAATTATACTCTTGAGGCACTGCAGGACGGCTTGCCAGGACAGACTCCCTATCAGCCTGAGCCCCGAAGAATCATCAAAACACCATGAGCAAAGGACAATATTTCCATGCTCCCTGACGCCAGAAGAATCAGAAATCTCCCAAGAAAGCCTATGCCAATAAGCCTGTCCTAGTGGACATGATGATTAGTGTCTGAGCACGGACTCTGGGGCTTGCTACAAACACAGTGGGAGCCGCAGTCCCTGTCCCAAGGAGTTTGAGGTTTGGGGTAGCAGTTTGCCCTCACCTGAGCTGGCTGTCCAGACTGAACCCTCTGAGGTGCCTCCCGTCCCTAGTTAGAAAATGCTTCTGACGATTTCATTGTCTATTTTTATTTGTTTTAGATTTTTAAATAATTTTTAAAAATTGTGTAAGGCTCATGATGTTCAGCACAACTGAGGACTGCGGGTAGCTGCCAATTAGATTTCCAAAAATGATGGCTTTTCCTCTCCTCGGGTTCCACTGGGAAGGTACAAGCAATGGGAGTGTTGGGCCATCTTCCTACATGGCTGGGGCACATCAAACTGGCCACAGCTAGTCTATAGCCAAAATTACTGGGAAATATGGACAAAAGGAAGGGAGCTTTCCATACACACCATGCCAAAGCTTGCACTCACACACATCTGATTTAACTGTGTTGTAAATATACACCATCCACAGCAGCTTGGTTCTTAACAAACTGTATAGCGAACGCAATTATAGGTATTGGAAAGAGGAAACTGGTACACATAGAGCTTCATAATGCATCCTTGATCCTGAAGGTTATTCTGTTCAGAGCTGCATCACTCCCAGTATTTCAATTCGTTGTGTTTATAAAACTATAATATATCACACTAACAAGTGCTTTTTTCCTCTTCATGGTGTATTCATAAGATCTCTGTCATTCCAGAGATCCAAGGACTTGATGTATTCAAAGGCAAAGAACAATAGTTTTAATTTCTGGATGCTCCTAGCTACATAAGAAGGCTGCATCAGTGATGAATTATAGTGATTTACATGTCTACAGTGGATAGAGAATATGAGAAAGTAGGGAAAAGAGGGATGTCTGTCTAAAAGTTATAGTTAAAGCATGAAAAAGAAAAAAGAAAGAAAAACAGGATAATTTCTTCTTTGCCAGTAAAAATTAATTATCAGTTACCCTGGAACTAGCCTCCTCCTGTTGTTTTGTGTCAGATTAACAGCTGTTACATTCTTCCATTAAAGCAACATTTCTATTAAAAATGAATTAAGAGCAAACACTGACTAAAGTCTGGAATGAGGCAAAATGTGGTCAAATGGTATGAAAAGTTAATTTGGTGCATTACTGCTGTGGTCTACAGGGAGGAATGCATCTGCCTTGGTGTTGCAGCTTTATTGAAAAATATCAACAGCAAAATTTATTTTCTTTGTTTGGTTGCTTGAATCCTCATGTGCTTATACAGGCAAAATTCCCACTTAACTCAATCAGTGATGGTTTTCATTATTATTATAGTAGCATATAGAGATGGGGCTAATGCCAGGCATGGTGCACACATGTAGTAAGAGACAGTCGGGGGAAAAAACCTAACTGGCTTCAGAGCTGAGCTCCATAAGTTTACAGAGGGGATGGTATGATGGGCCAGCCTATGATGGCAGGTAGCCAAACTGCAGCTGCTAGCAGCAAAGGCCAGTGATGGGACACTAGATGAGGAGGGCTCTGAGTTACTACAGAGAATTCTTTCCAGGTGTCTGGCTGATGAGTCCTGCCCAAATGCTCAGGGTCTAGCTCACTGCCATATTTGGGGTCAGGAAGGAATTTTTCCCCGGGTCAGATTGGCAGAGACCGTGGGAGGGTTTCATCTTTCTCTGCAGGTTTAAACTAGTGTACATGGTGGATTTTCTGTAAGTTGAAGTCTTTGAATCATGACTGGAGGACTTCAGTAAGTCAGCCAGAAGTTACGGGTCTATTACAGGAGAGGGTGGGTGAGGTTCTGTGGCCTGCAATGTGCAGGAGGTCAGACTAGATGGTCATGATGGGCCCTTAAAGAATATGAGTTGGTTTCTGTCCCAAAGAGCTTACAGTCCCAACAGACGTGTAGGAGAAAGGAAGTATTATTATCCGCATTGCATAGATGAGGAACTGAGACACCAAGGCTAAAATCTTGGCCCCATTGTCAAGGCAAAACTTCCCCTGAGACCATGATTTTGCCCAAAGAGATTAAGTGACTTGGCTAAAGGTCACCCAGAGGCTCTCTTAACAAAGCTAGGAACTGAACCCAGGTTTCCGAGTCCCCATCTGTTGCCTTAGCCACAAGACCATCCTTCCTCTGTTCTTGTTCTGAAATTAGAAGGATGGGGTCTGCCCCCTACTTTGTCATGACAACACTGTTTTCAGTTAGGCGCACCAGATAATGATACATTTATTATCCTTTTCTATTCTTCTGCTACTTGGCTGAAAGAGTACGAAGTGACCTATTTGTGGTGGGTGTTATTTTAGTAAAATCAGATGCACTATGTTTTCAAAATCCAAAATGTCTCGTTCAGCATCTGTGCCCCAAGTGAGGCTTCCTCCGGATTTATTTTAAAAGAAAAAAGCGTTGATCGTTTTCTTTTAAAAGCAATGAATTTTGCTGTGGAAAACGACACCCAGACTTTGGAAGCACCTATTCTTGAAGGGGAAATAAATCAGTCTTGGAAATTTTTCTGAAACTCTCATGTGCTGTTTTACTCCTGTTCCCCCCAAAACCAGTCAACTTTAACACCAGAAAGGGATGCAGAAGGCAAAGTGACTGAAAGCAAGGATCCTCTTGCTCATTTGCTTTTGCTTCCCAGGCATCTCTTGCAAGACATACTGCACTGATTGTGCCTGTAGCGTGTTGCCATTCACTCTGCAGAGTGGCACTGTACTGCTCCAAAAAGGTTGAGTCTCATCAGCAGCCTCCATTTGCTTGTCAAGATCCTTCCATAGTTGTTTTCAATGTCCATGTTCCAGAAATGGCAGCCAGCAGCTTAGCTTTGGAGGCAGACCTGCTTTAAAACATCCCACAGCCTTACTTTCACATCCTCTAATTTATGTTCCCACTGGGTTGTAAGGCAAACACACCTGCTCAACTTGAAGATTGCCAGAGCCTTCGAAAAGAATACTTGTAAAGTTGGTCACATCTTTCCATGGCTTGTTTGGGACATGTGAGTCATGAATACAGAAGATTCATAAAGGACAAAGTGTGGGTCATGGATACGTGCCTGTTCAGCCTGGCATGTGTGATGCATTGTTCAGACACACTGGGCATCGCCTATCAATACAACCTTGATAAATAGGCTTACTGCCGAGAATTAATCAGAGTAGGTGTACCAGAGCAAGCCTCTAACTGAGGTTCATGCTGATGAATGCCGGCTAAGCCCAGAGTTGGACTCTGACCATTTAAGCTGGGCCCATTTTGGCTACAGAAATGGAGGCCTTATGCAAAATAACAGCCTTGCGGGTCATTGCTTTTTAACAAAGGGATTCTCTGACCCACTTTCTCAATGCTCTGCTCCACCAGCTCGCTCAGCTTGCATCAGTGACCCTACTACTGCTTAGAATTTGCCCAACGTAGATACTGGCAGGACCAAGATTAGAATCCAGGACCCTTTAATTCTCACTTTGCGTAGCCATTAGCGCATGCTGCCTGTTTGCCCTGCCCTGCTCTGGTGCAATAAATAAGTAGTTTTTTTCTGTTTGCTGCTGGATAGTCTTTGATATGGTAAAGCCCTGTGCTTGTGCAATGGCAAGCTTTCCTGTGTGCTTTGTCTATTAGCTTTGTCAGCAGAAGGCTGGTGTGTAATGAAAGCATATGATTGGATAGTAAAGATTTATTAGTGATTTATACAATGTATCCATCACACATTCTCCCAGTGCATGTATAAAAGCTTTAAACTATAATGATTTATTGGCAAATGTCACCTCTGAAGGCTCTTGCCACAAATAATACTTGATGCATTTCCCACCACGCCCCATCCACACACAAGCAAAAGCCTGCCTCAACATATAGGCCCCACACTGTGTCCTGATGTCAACACCCACCAGAGAAAATGGGAACAAACCAGCACTGGCCCCAGGACACTGACTGGATGATATGACAGGTGTCTCCGGTTGTACCTGCATTCGCCAGGAAAAGGAAAATTACTCTCCATCTAAGTAGGAAATTCAGGTTCTTTCACATAAGTGGGAGGAAGTGAATGCAAGAATAGAGTGCCCTAAGCTGAGACTTCACCGTCTCCCAGTATGCAAACACAGGGAGTATAAAAGAGATTTTCTTTCTCCCGAGCTGATCCCTGCTCTTGTGACTCTCAAGGAGAGGGTGCAACTAGGCAATGTAAGTGAACCTCTAGACAGTTTTAGTAGAGAAACAGGGGCATCATATCAAACAACTTTGGAGGGGGATGGAGTTGTGTCAGCAGCTAGAACATTATACGTGATTTTATTATATCCTGCAACGTCAATGCAAGAAGTAGAGCATAGAAACCAATGTCAGAGGGCAATTGCCCCCCTTATCCCATAGCAGGGGCATACATAAGGAGAAGCAAGCAGGGCCATGGCCCCCCCAATAATCATCGGGTGCACAGAACTCCTCCAGCCCTGGGATCACTGTGGCAGTGGGGGTGGGTGGGGAGCGAGCTCCTCCTGGGGCCGGAGGAGGAGGCACACAACATGCCTCTCCAAAAGGAGTCAAAGTTAAATTTCTGTGCATGCCCCTGCTGCAGAAAACCAAAGAGTTGCAAGGTAAAGCATTAACTTTCTTTGCATAACTGTCAGCTCAATATTGAAGCAGGAGGGGAAAAATGAATCTCAGTCCCTGATGCCGGGCTGCTTGCATACTGATGGAGGCATTAGCTGTCAGGGCCTAAGCACCAGCAAGAGGCTCTGAATTGCCTATTCTAATTAAACACTTGGCTTGCAGAAGACATTTCCCAGGTTGTTCCGGGTGAGAAGCTTTTCATCAGAGAGCTTGAGGGGTGTGAAAAATGGCAGGGCGGGGAGGTGGCAATCAATTTCTGTAATTGAATTTTGCAGCAGTAGCTTTCTGTGGTTTTCTGAGAGAGCTCAGCTGAAAGTTATTAGAGAGAAATCACCAACATCCGCAGAAGCCCACTCCTCTTTCGCTTTTATGAGTCTGGGAAACTCCTGTGGTGGGGCAGATGCCACTCGGAGGCCGAGAAGCAACTGCGGGCTGCAAGGGATTATACCACGTAACGTGTGCAGTGGTGATAATAGAAACCCACGACGATATAAAGGAGAGGGGGAACCTATGGGCTGGTGGGGCAGTCAGTGAAGAGTGGGCTTGGAAGGGGAATTACCTAGCTATACCTTACCAATAAATCACAGCTTGATCCTCCACCCACTGAAGTTGGTGGGAGTTTTGCCAGAGTTTCACCCCCTGGCTTTGTTCTACACTCATTGAAGTCAAGGTTAAACCTCCCCTGGGTGTCAGTGGTTCAGGATCAAGCACTTAGGACCTAGATCAAAGCTCCCCAAAGTTAATGGGAGGCTTTCCACTGACTTAAATGGGCATTAGCTGAGGGGCTAGATTGCCCTGGTGCAAGTGAGGAGTACCCCAAATCCTAGGTCGCACTGCACACCAATACTCTGTTGTGGAGGGGCGAGGGTTAATTTCAGGGGCAACACCACTTGACCCACAGGACAGTGCTGTTGTCTGAATAGAGTGAGCCTCCGTCAACACTAGGGGAGATCCAAGGAACAGACCCCCAGAGCAAGTTACTGCTGTACCCTGCCCCGGAGAAGTACAGTAGATGGATTCAGTCCCCACACCTGGACATACCCTAAGTGAATAATTGGTTTGTTCTAATAGGTAACTTCCCCATCAGCACAGACTTAAGAGAAGATTGTTCAGATGGAGACACTTATTCCAACCCCAGTTTTTCTGTGCTCTCTTTGCTGTTGTGGAAGATACTTGACACAGATTTGCTGAATATGAAAAACGCAGCCCTGGATAACTCATTGTCTCATCCCTGACAATTCACCCATGATACAGTTGTCTGCATATTAACACTGGCTTTGTGTTTACTAGTGAGACAGAGCATTTTTGTGTTGCATGTAGCAGTGAAATTAGATTACCTGATTCAATTAAACACAGAGAAGTTAATAATGTCTCATCAGCCGCTTTCATCAGTGTTTTAAAACCAGCGAAAGTTATTAGTCTGGTGTACAGTAACTAATTGTATAGAAGGGAACCACCATGGATTATAAGGCCAGAATGGACCGTTGTGTTCATCTAGTTCAACCTCCTGAGTAACACAGGCCATTGGACATCCAAGAATTAATTCCTGAAAAAGAGCAGATCTTTTAGGAAAACATCCAATCTTGATTTAAAAATCTCCAATGATGGGGGAATCTACTAAAGCCCTTGGTAAATTGTTCCAATAATTAATTATCCTAAAAATTAATTACGCCTTTTTCTAGTCTGAATTTGTCTAGCTTCAACTTCCAGGCATAGGATCTTGTTATACCTTTGTCTGCTAGACTGAAGAGACCTCTTTTATCAAATTTCTGTTCCCCATGTAGATACTTATAGACTGTGATCAAGTCACCCCTTAAATCTTCTCTTTGATAAACTAAACAGACTGAAGCTCCTTGAGTTTTTCACTATAAGGCATTTTTTCCAATCCTTTAATCACTCTTGTGATTGTTCTCTGAACCCTCTCCAATTTATTAACACCCTTCCTGAAATGCAGACTCCAGAATGGATACAGTTTTCCGGCAGTGGTCACACCAGTGCCAGATACAGAGGTAATACAGTATCTCTACACCTATTCAATATTCCTGTTTATACATCCAAGGATCTCATTAGCCTTTTTAACTTAAGCATCACATTTGGAGCTCATGTTCAGCTGAATATCCACGATGACTTTCAAGTCCTTTCAAAGTCACTGCTTCCCAGGATAAAGTCCCCCATACTATGAGTATGGCCTAATTCTTTGTTCATTAATTTTACATTTAACCATATTCAAATACATGTTATTTACATGCGCAGGGTTTACAAAGCGATCCAGATTGCACTATATCAATAATCTGTCCTTTTCATTGTTTACTATTCCCAGTCTTTGTGGTCATCTGCAAATTTTAGCAGTGATGGTTTTATGTTTTCTCCCAGGTCATTGATAAAAATGTTAAATAGCATAGGGCCAAGAATCGATCCCTGTGGGACCCCACTAAAAACATTATTCAATGATGATTCACCATTTAAGCTTATGTTTTCAGACCTATCAGCTAGCCAGTTTTTAATCTATTTAATATGTTTAGCTCTTTGGGTATCTAGTAAAATGTTCTTAAATAGTTCCCAATTATCATTCACATTGTTACATTTAAATTTTTTCTCCTAACTAATTTGGCTCAAAATTGTTTTCATATTTGTGAGATTGACGCTTTTAATGCACCGAGTATCTATATTATTGGTTTGGGCTTTATTCTGTTTTCACATAACAGAGGTACTCAAGCCAGGATCATTTGCGTCTAAATTATCAGAAATTTCTAGGTCTGTGATCAGTTCCTCTTTATCTGTCAAGGTGAGGTCTAATAGAATTCATCCTTGTCACATGCAACACCGTTGGAATTAGGAAATTGGCATGTATCATTTTTAGACATTCCAAGAATTTTTTAGGACTAGCAGCCTTAGACCTCCAGCATGTGTCACTCAGATTGAAATCCCTCATGATAATGCAGTTTTTCCCCTATGCTTTATAGATACATGTTTAAGGAACTGGTCGTCCTGTTCCCTAGTGTGATTTTGGTAGCCTGAAATAGACACCAACTAGTACCCCATCTTGTGTTTTATCTGTTCGATGTGTGGGTCTTCGAGATCATTTGCTTCTAAGCTGTCAGTGACTTGGAAGCATGTAATGTCGTTTTTGACAGTGCTACTCCCCCTTCCGTGTGCCCACTCAAGCCTTCCCAAATAGGTTTTAGCAATTGATTTTAACATTCCAAGCATGTGATTCTTTCCACCAAGTTTCAGTCATACCCAGTCAGCTGAATTTATGCTCGTAAGTGAGTAATTCTAATTCCTCTTATTACCCAGGTGCCTACCGTTGGTATAGAGACAATTAAAGAATTCCAATATTCCTGAAAAGCTTGACTCCGCAATGTCCTTGTCAAGACGTTTAATATTTGATTGACTAGACAGAGCAAGATATATAAACCTAACAAGCCAAGTTCATTTCTGGTGTAGATAGGGAAGAGTAAAATTCAGCAACCCTCTCTTGTTTTGTCAAATTTGCTTCCTCGTGAAAATCCCTCACTGAGGAATCCCACGGCCTTTGTGAACCCTACCAGTGTCTTTCGCAGTGTGCTTTAGACACAGCATAAATCCACCAGCTTTCTGTCTAATTTCACAAGATGAATGGTTTTAGTATTCTTAGCAAACCCAGCATCCCAGAGAATGGAAAGATGCTTATCCAAAGTTTGGCCAAGTGGATAAAACTCCCCCCCACTTTATTAAATATATTAAAATGTCATAGGTATTTCTGTCCATGGAGCTAATCAAATTGCCCACTGAGGCCATATTAGAGGAATGAGTGTATTAGAGGTTATTAAAAAAACAGGAGAGTAATCATCTTTATTGTCCATGGGAGATGCAACTTTATTAGCTCCTTGGCATAGGGTTGCGGAGCTGTTGCAATGGGAAAGAACAAACCACGCAAAGGACTGAGCACTGTGGGCATTAGGCCTTTTGGTGGCCTGAATATGTTTTCTTATTCATTATCTGTATTACAGTAGTGGCTTGAGGCCTCTGTTGAAATCAGGGCCCCATTGTTCTATACACTGTACAAACAGTCAAAGCAGACAACGGGTGGGTGGGGAAACAGTGTCCTAGCATCCCCTTGTGTGTATGTGTCAAGGTTTCCACTGCGCAGTTTGGGAAGAGGGATACCCCTGGCTGGGCCCCATTTTACCCCTTTTCTCCAGTGCAGCAGTCTCTGCTTTGGCTGCTTCTGCAGCTGCTCCTACCAGCTATCTCCTGAGACTATCATGGCTAGTGCCAACTGCCAAGGTGGTAGCTTTTACCTTGTGGATGCTTGTCCTTTACAAACTGGACTGAGATCCCTCCCTGACACAGTCATTTCACACAGGCCACTGAACAGCTGTCAGATGATCACATTTGCTTATTAAGGACTTGAGCTAAACTTTACCATGTGCCCCATTGCAAAGGAAAAAGGCTCTATAGCCCATTGCCTGAGCTATCCAACTTCCACTCCACCTCCGCTCTATTTGGCCACCTCCATTCTGACCCTCCCTGGTGTCCAAGCAGATAGCGTGTTCACACCATCAAATTTTAATTATGTGACAGGGGGTCTATCTAAACAGCCCTCGCTTACGCTTTCCTGATTGTTTTTTGTAGACTGTCTGAGCTCTCTCTCTGTCAGCCATCAGCATCTTCCGTTTGGCTTTTACGTCCCCTGCCACCAATGCACATGATGGACCTCGTGGTGCGAGAAGATTCACTCTGACTATATTCATTTGGGGTCAGTGGTGGCAGAATAAATTCCTGTGCATGCTGTGCGCTCTTCATTAATGTCGTTCACTGGCCTCCATAAAACAAAGCCAATGACAGGCCATTGAGAGTAATGAGGCAAGATAATTCACCACAGAATTCAACTGCAAATTAATTTTTCATTACTTGTCCTGCTGAATTACAGTAATTAAGGAGGAACGAAGAAACATGTTTGCTCAGGTATTTTGACTGTTCTGTTATGGAAAACTAATACTCTCTGCCCAACCTGTTCAAAGAAATTAGTGGATGAGAGAGAAAAGCAGTGGGGGATGGTATGGGGGGCATTGAGGGGTGACACCCTCTTAATCCATAGCCCGATTGAACGGTATGCATGTCCATCAGCAGAAGAAGCCGTATTCTTCGTAGCAATAGCAGTTGCTTGTAAATAGTGCCAGCAGTCGTTGAAACCATTCGGGGCTGGACTTTCAACAGTGTCCAAGTGGCATTCAGGTGCAGTTTGGCTGAGTAGTGAGGAGGCCAGTTTTGAATCCCCAATTCTGCATCACTGGCCCTAGTGTAAGGTCCCTTCGGGAGTGAGCATGATAGTGGCAAGACAAGATACTCTGAGCTTCTAATCTAGATGCTTCTGTCACAGTTCAGCACAATTGCACCTATATTTCCCCCTCTGTGGTCCAGCAAGGGCACCCACTCTGACACTTTCAGCTCCCCAGCTGCCTCCACATGCTTGGGTGGAGACCTGTGCCTGTCTCTCCTTCCTGGCCAGGATATTTCCCCATCTACACTTCGAATTCCTTAACGAAGTCAGACTGCCTCATCAGACCTACTCTGCTTTTCTCCTCAGAGGCTATAAATAGCATTTTGTCCCCCATTTAAATTACCACACAGCTCTTTCTAAGGAAGCACATTTATTCTTAAGGTCCTTCCAACACTTCCTAAGGATTGGGGGTACCCTCCTCATGGACAGAAGGTTCTGTCCATTTGCTGGATCACAACAAAAGCCCTGACTCAGTGTAAACTCAGGTTATGATCCAAAAATCCTTTCTTTGCCTGCTGGTCTCTGGAGAATCCAGTTTGAACTAGTATATGCAAGTATCTCCAGGTGGTGGTGCCTCTTTGGAGGTGCTACAACCAGCGTGAAATTATGTAGTCACGCTTCACTGTTCTTAGTGCGCTGTGGTTCCCTTCCCCAATGGAATTTCATATAATCCCTGGTCCACAGTGATACATAAACTTAATACAGTATGATCTCCCAAAGATTTTGCAGGAAATTGCCATATCTGTCACAGCTTCCCTGAAGTTACCTGATCAGCTTTGGTTTGGACAATGGGGACTAAACATCTCAGGAGATCAGACAGTCTTTCTAGAGTTCAGTTTCTCCTTCCTGGTTTTAGTCAGGGTCAGAAAAATCCTGAGAGATTTTCTCTGCCATGATATAGACACTTTTGCTTCTGTGTGACACTAGCAAGTGCAGCAGAAGTATGTGAAAATGTAAATTACAAAATAAAATTAGTCAAGCTTTAATACCCATACACACCCCCTTTACATTTCATGCAAATTTGGGGTAAATATTTAGGTACATTCTTATTTAATATTCGTTGGTTGGCCAGATCTTACTTATAAACACCTCATTCAACTGTTATTTTTTTAATGCCTGAAAGCTTAAAGCTTGTCAGAGTTATAAGCAACTGAAAACAGAGGGTTATAATGGTAAGTTTTAGGTAATCTTAATAATAAGTGTTGCTACTATGCCACTTATAACCTTGTGTGTCTGTGTTATGTGTGTGTGCATACACACATTTTTATATACGCCTTCCTCAGGCATTTGGGCAAAAGAGGAGTTAATAGTTTGGGATCTAGTGGTGTGATCTAGTGCCATGGTTAACATTATCATCTTGATTACTAGTGGCAGTTCTGTAAGTAAATTGAAAAATATGGTTTGTTACATGGGGGAAAACAGCCAAAAAATATTTATGACGATCCCACAAAGGGTTTCCTATTTGATGTGAAATAGTGTTTGATTACTTTATTCTTCTGTCCTGATCACAGCCACTGGTTCTTGGAATGTGTTTGTGAAACCAGTCAAATCTGTAAGTGCTTTCTGACAGTGTTACGCTATGCCTTCCTCACAGCCCACTCACACACACACTTTACCACCCAGCCTCCTTCTCTCTCTCTCTTTCTGTATTTTGCAATGCAAGACGTGTCGGGAGTAAGTTACAGAGACATCCAAATTAGGACATTTCAATAACTTTGTGTCCACTTCTCCCACATAGTCTATTTGAGGAAGCAGTGCTGGTTTGGCTGATGACAATTCTCAACATAGATTTTTGCTGCATTTTTAGCATCCTGGATTGTTTTGCATCAGGTTCTTGATTCAATACATCTGTGGAGTTGCAGTGTCGTCTGATACAGCAGAACACCACAAGTCTTGAGTCTTATCACATGAGAAATATAGGAAAGGAAAGGGGAAGTCTTGTATAGTGGTTAAAGCTCAGGACTCTGAAAGAAGTCAGGGTTCTATTTCTGACTCAGCCACAGGCTCGCTGTGTGAATTTAAGCATGTCACTTTGAAAGTCTTACCCTAAGGCACAAAGGGCAGTCAGGCATCCAACTCCCAATGAAAATCAAATGGAACTGGGCACCTAACTCCTATCTGTGCCTTTGAAAATCTCCCCCAGTATCTCTTTGGGCAACATTTTCTCCATCTGGGGAACGTAGTAGGGATAGGAATACTCTGATATGGCAAAACATAGTACACTGCAGTAGAGGATATTTGCCTACCCGACAGAGGTGTTTTCACTACTAAATTTCATCCCATTTCTATTACTCCAGATTTCAAGGCTGTCCAAATCATCTTGGATGCAATTCTAGTCCTCTTCTGTATTGGCAATACCTCCCAATTTTGTGTCTTCTGCAAATTTTATTAGCACACTCCCACTTTTTGTGCCAAGGTCATTAATAAAAATGTTAAATAAGATTTGCACCAAGACCGATCTCTGAGGAACTCCACTAGTAGACTCATAGACTCATAGACTCATAGGTCAGAAGGGACCAATATGATCATCTAGTCTGACCTCCTGCACAAGGCAGGCCACAAAACCCTACCCATACACATTTATAACAACCCCTAACCCATGACTGAGTTATTGAAATCCTCAAAAGTGAGATTTGAAGACCTCAAGCTGCAGGGAATCGATCAGCAAGCGACCCATGCCCCACGCTGCGGAGGAAGGCGAAAAACCTCCGGGGCCTCTGCCAATCCGCCCCGGAGGAAAATTCCTTCCCGACCCCAAATATGGCGATCAGCTAAACCCTGAGCATGTGGGCAAGACTCACCAGCCAACACCCAAAAAGGAATTCTCTGCAGTAACTCAGTTCCCAGTAACCTCCCTCCTCCTGACAGTTCACTTTACAATATCCATAGTAGTCTTTCCTTTAACCAATTCCTTACCCACCTTTCAATTCTCATATTAATCCCCAACTTCCATGTAGAACTGTATCAAATGCCTTACTGAACTCCAGGTAGATTAGATCGACTGCATTTCCTTTGTCTGAAAAATCAGCTAGCTTCTCAAAGAAGGAGAACGGGTTGGTCTGATATGATCTACCTTTTGTAAAATCATGTTGTATTTTATCCCAAATACCATTTACCTATATGTCCTTAACTACTTTCTCTTTCAAAATTTGTTTCAAGTCCTTACACACAACTGAGGTCAAACTAACAGGCCTGTAGATTCCAGGATCACTTTTTTCCCCCTTTCTTAAAAATTGGAACATAAGAACGGTCATGTTGGGTCAAACCAATGGTCCATGTAACTGAGTATCCTGTCTTCCGACAGTGGCCAATGCCAGGTGCTTCAGAGGGAATGAATAGAACAGGTAATCATCACCATCCCATCACCCATTCCCAGCCTATGGCAAACAGCAATCCCTACCTATCCTGGCTAATAGCCATTGATGAACGTATCCTCCATGAACATATCTAGTTCTTTTTTGGAACCCTGTTATAGTCTTGGCCTTCACAACATCCTCTAGAAAGGTGTTCGACAGGTTGACTGTGCATTGTGTGAAAAAATACTTCCTTTTGTTTGTTTTAAACCTGCTGCCTATTAATTTCATTTCATGACCCCTAGTTTGTGTGTTATGAGAAGGAGTAAATAACATTTCCTTATTTACTTTCTCCACACCAGTCATGATTTTATAGATCTCTATCATATCCCCCCTTCGTCTTTTCTTTTCCAAGATGAAAAGTCCCAGTTTTATTAATCTCTCCTCATATGGAAGCTTTTCCATACTCCTAATCATTTTAGTTGCCCTTTTCTGTACCTTTTCCAATTCCAATATATCATTTTGGAAATGGGGTGATCAGATCTGTACACACTATTCTGTGTACCATGGGTGTACCATGGATGTACCATGGGTGTACCATGGGTGTACCATGGGTGTACCATGGATTTATAAAGAGGAAATATATTTGCTGTCTTATTAGTTATTCTTTTCCTAAAGATTCCCAACATTCTGTTAGCTTTTTTGACTGCCTCTGCACATTGAGTGGATGTTTTCAGAGAACTATCCACAATGATTCCAAGATCTCTTTCTAGAGTGGTAACAGCTAATTTAGACACCATCATTTTATATGTATAGTTGGGATTATGTTTTCCAATGTGCATTGCTTTGCATTTATCTACACTGAATTTCATCTGCCATTTTGTCGCTCAGTCACCCAATTTTGTGAGATCCCTTTTGTAACTCTTTACAGTCTGCTTTGGACTTAACTATCTTGAGTAGTTTTGTATTATCTGCAAATTTTGCCACCTCACCGTTTACCCCTTTTTTTCCAGACTATTTATGGAACTATATTAGCAATTCTCCAGTTGGAGGATATGACCGCCGAGTTTACAGATTCATTAAAAATCCTTGCTATTTATTGTCTGATGCCATCTATCAGTAGCTAGTCACTGATTCCTATCCGCTCGTTTCAAGCAGAAGTAAGTTCTACTGTGCAAATTGCAGCTTTCACTGTTTATATTAGGGGTTTGCACCTGTGCTGGCTGTCTAGTGGTTGGCCACTAATGGCTGAAATTAGGACATATTCCCATTGCAGATAAGGTTGAATTGATGGACTGCACTTCAGGTTAGTGCAGTGACAAATATGAGGCTAACGGCAGCAGACTACCCTATCCAACAGTATCAAGCGCTCAGTGGAAGAGGATTATGTAATGAATGGCGATCGAGAAGTTCACTGGAAACCTTGGGCATCACCAAGGAAAGGATGGGGTGGAGTCATGATAGAGAAGAGCAAGACATGCCTGGCCACATTCAGTGCCCGCAAATCTGTGGCTATTATATCAAAAGGTTCTTCAGATGGGAAGCTGAAAGTTACTCTATTAACACAAAGTGAAAGAGGAATTTGCTGAGTCTGGCAGCATTGGGTAAAAAATGCCACTGAGACCATGCTGAATGGGAAGAGGTAGAATTAAATCATCCAGCAATTAGAAAATAATTAAGTAATGACATGTGCTATTAAGTAATACACTTTAAGAGCTAGGTCAGTGGTGAAGACATGAGTGCCTGACATCGTAAACCCCAGATCTGGACAGTTACCATATAGCATTCAGCTGTGGGAGCTGATGATGCTGTCAGCTATTATTCCTCTGGTGGACGCAATGAGAAGTAATAGGAAGGGAATGCTTATTAAGGCTGGAGCCAGGCTAAGAGAGAAGAAGTGGAGCAACAGTGCTGCACTCAGGGAGGACTGATGCACTGCAGCCTTGCTAATGATGCCAAACACCAAGTTAGGAATGCTGTGAATCTGCAATGAACATGCTATTTTCTCGCCCATATCCCAGGTGGCAGCAATAACGATGATAATAATTATTATGACTCACATTTCACTAACTAGAAAAGTATCCTACCAACTTTACAAAGCACTGTATAAAATATAGTACACTGTGTATTTATATACATTATGTATACGTACATGTAACGTGTAGTTATTATCTAGATATAAAACATACAAAAATGTGTGAAGAGAATATTGTTTAGGCTGTAGAGTCAAGAACTCGAAAGTTATGTATGACTGTCTGTAGCGCACACTCTTGTGTATCTACTTTGTGCACTTACTGGGATGGGTGGAGAGGCCAGTCCTGTGGAAAAATAGTATTTTATCATGTGCTTATTTGGTAATAATGCATACACACAAAGGGGCAGAATTAAGGTTGCAGGGGCAACCACAAATCTGACATTTCCTAACTTTCAAATGCTTGGCTTTGCAATTAAACAACAGTCTTTCAATGTATTTTTTGTATATAATTTCTTTAGTTTTTTTTTTAAGGGAAAAACAAATTCTGTTATGTGCAGGTTTACAGGGGAAGGTGAGCCTGCCCCTTTCACCTCCTTTACAGCTGCACTGGCAGCTCCCTGGTGTTCCCAGAGCAGTCTATACTGTCGTTGCTGCTTTAGCAATGGTGTGAGCCCAGCCTTCGACCCGTCAGTGATTTTGGCAGGCTTCCAATATTTCCATAAGAAAAGCAAATGGGATAAAGGAAATGGTGATTTTTGATATCTTGCTGTAAGAGCCAAACTGAATGGAATTTCACGAGACAAAAAAAAATACGTTGCCTAAACAGATTTCCCCTGCTGCATATCAAAGGCCTGCTGCAATTGGTGGCAGCATGAGAGATTTTCAAAGAAAAGGCAGCAAGAATCTTTCATAATGGAAAGTGTTAGACAAAATATAGGGGTTGCTATCAGCTCCTCTTATAATTGTGCTTTAAAGATTTTTATCAGTAAATGTGGGTAAATATCAATTTCACCATACACATGCAAACTGACAAGAAGTATTTTGATTGATAATGATAAAAATTTACAGACAGGCAAAGTAAGAAAAATGCTGCTGGAGAACTTATTAGAGTTTGATTTAAGGATATTCACTTTGTACATATTGACATTTGATATTGACAATTTGGGCTTTATGGTTATAAATCTTTTTGAATCTCAATGTCTGTCATTAAAAAATCATCCTCCATAATTTTCCACAACTGCAAAAACGTAATATTGAGAAAAGAATAAAAATAAACACTGGTATCTGTCAAAATTATAAAAACTGAATTCTGCAAGTGTGAAGAAGAAAGGAGCCTGTGCAACTAAGGGACTGGCAATAGATTATGGAGTGTTTCACTTCTAGGTCACTTGTTCAAATCTGGCCTAGATCAAAGTAACCAAAAGTTGTTACCATTTGAAAGTGCATAGAGACCGCAGTAACAGGTCCTGTACAGAAACCATAACTACTGATCATCTGTCAGTCTGTGTGAATTGACCTGTCATTCTCAGTCCAGTACCAATTTACCAATAAAATCCTCAGATACAATTGTTATTAATTAGCCCATTAGTCTTATGAAAGAGGACTGAATGGGGCATGGAAATTGAATGCTCCTTTTATCCTAATAGTTGCTCCTTCAAACAAGGTGCATTTTGAACATGCCCAGCCACAAGTCAGGCATGCTCAAAAAAATGTTGCCGTCATCACTAATTCGCCTTCCTTCCATGCCTTATTGGTAGAAAGAGCTTTCATGTTCTGGACATGTTTTGCAGCTACCACAGTGTCTATGGTTCAATGAATTTATGTGGTTAGAGCTGTGACATCTCTGTTTAAGATAACACAACAGATGTGTACAGCCTCCCACTGAAATCTGCTTCCTTCCCCCGACTACTACTTCCATTCTATATGTTATGGGATTCACTAGCAGTTTGTCTTTGCAAACACAGTGCTTGCTCAAGAAATTGCTTCTTGAAATTGAAAGCACCTCTTCAGGGTGACTCTTCCCACCCTCTTGGGCATGCAAACAGATCTCAGGAGTATCAGTAGGGCTGAGGGAAAATAGTGATATATTGCCCTCCACACTAAATCTCATGTTATGTAAATACATATGCAGATGATGGATTCTGCTTTCTCAGCCAAATGCTTGTGGTAGTGTAATTCCTTGAAGGTCTAACTAACAGCACACTTCCACAGGAAAAAATGACTCCAGGAAAGGCAAAGAAGTTTAAATCTTCATGAAATCTCATTGAATATATACACTCTTTGACCTAACCCTTGCTATCTGAGCAACAGGGAGGCTGAAAAGAGACGTCACCTAGAAAATTAAACTAAAACTGAATCAGGAGGAAGGACCACATGACTAACCCCAGTATAGGCCAGTCAGTGATTTCAATTTTTCTGGAGCTGTGATGATGGCAAGGAAGCCTAGCCCCCTTCTCCAGGACTATTTTGTCCCTCTTTTCCAGATCACCTTCTCTGCTGTCTAGTGGTTACAGTGAGGAATTAGGAGCCAGGATTTCTGGAAGCCATTAGATTGCTCACTGAATGGAATTTGGACAAGTCATTTCACCTCTGTGCTCCCTTTTAAACGAGCCTGGGTTAGTTTCTATCAATGGGATTATCCCCGTGGACTCAGAAGTCACATAACATCCTTTCATCTGTGACTCAATCAGTCGTGCTTCTTTGGTGGCTCTCATCGCTTCATGCTGCCCGGATTTCACAGGCTCAGGGATTTGTGTCTCTCCTTTTACTTTGTACCGAAAAGCAAGAGGTGAGGACTCCTCTTAAAAACAGGGAAGAATTAGCATCCTGGGCAGGAGCTGGTCTAGTCCGTTTCGGTGAGTTTCGATCAAAACTTGACGGCGACTGAGACCTGCGGCAGCGGGGTTAGAACAGCGGGACTGTTCAATTCGAATCGACGCTGGGCGACACACAGGCAAGCCGGCGCAACCGGGATCCCGACGATCTGGAGCGAAGCTGCGGCTGCAGGGAGCCGCACTGGGGCAGGTGCTTCCGACGGCGGAGGGCCGGGCCGGGGGGCTGAAGAAGAGGGGGGCTGGACGAGCAGAGGAAGCAGAGAGCGGCTGCAGAGGGCGATGGGGCCGGTGCTGGGGAGGAGAGCCCATGGGGGCGCATAGCCGGGGGCTCCCCACTTGGCCGGGCTCGGGGGGTCTCGCTCTGGCTCCGGGGCGCGGGGACCTCCGGGGTGCGGCTGGGAATCCCCTCCACCGCCCACAGCAGGCCGGGGCTGGGCTCCGCAGACAGCGCCCGGTGCCCGCTCCAGGCACACGGGAGAGAGCCGGGGGGATCGGGGCCGCGGCCCCCGCCAGACCCATCGCTGGCCCCGGCCGGGCTGCGGAAAGGGCCCGGGGCCCGGGCTGCCGCTGGGAGGCGAGGGCAGGCGCGGGACGTGGGGGCCAGCCGGACACCTGTGCGTGCCCCGCCCCGCCGGCTCCGCGCCCGGCCCCTCCGCGGCTGCTGCGCGGTATGGGGGGGGTGGCTGGGTGTGCCGGGGCGTGAGTGTGCCGGGGTGTGTGTGCGCGCGCAGGGGTCTGAGTGCGCGTGCAGGGGTCTGAGTGCTCGTGCAGGGGTGTGTGCGCGCGTGCAGGGGTCTGGGTGCGCGCGCTGGAGCGTGAGTGGGCGCGCGTGCAGGGGGGTGTGTGCGCGCGTGCAGGGGTGTGTGTGCGCGCGTGCAGGGGTCTCCCCCTCTGTGTGCCCGGGCGGGGAGCACCAACCTTCGCCCTTAACACAAGACCTTGCCTAACTCTTGATCAGCGCCAGCAGAGCCCGTCCCCCCCAGCTGGTGTTTTGGGGGGGAGACGCGGGAGCGGAGGGACCGGGGGAGGGAGGCTCGCCGGGTGCGGGGAGCAGGCGGGAGGGAGCCCAGCGCTGTCTGCACCCACTGACTTTCCCCGTCTCTCCTGGCTCAGGACACCCGCAGCGCAGCCGGGGAGCGCTCAGGATCGGGCCCATGGAGAACCAGACCTCGGGCTTCGGGCCCCCCCTGGGTAACAGCAGCCTGAGCCGGGCGCTGGGGAAGATGCCCCAGCCCCCCCTGGAGCTGCAGGTGGTGACCATCCTGCTGGTGCTGCTGATCTGCGGGGTGGGCATCGCGGGGAACGCCATGGTGGTGCTGGTGGTGCTGCGCACCAAGCACATGGTGACCCCCACCAACTGCTACCTGGTGAGCCTGGCCCTGGCCGACCTGATCGTGCTGCTGGCGGCGGGGCTGCCCAACATCTCGGAGGTGGTGGCCTCCTGGGTGTACGGCTACGCCGGCTGCCTGTGCATCACCTACCTGCAGTACTTGGGCATCAACATCTCGGCCTGCTCCATCACCGCCTTCACGGTGGAGCGCTACATTGCCATCTGCCACTCCATCAAAGCCCAGCTGCTCTGCACCGTGTCCCGGGCCAAGCGCATCATCGCCGCCCTCTGGCTCTTCACCTCCCTCTACTGCCTGATGTGGTTCTTCCTGGTGGACACCTCCCAGGCCACCTTCTCGGACGGGGCGCAGGTCAGCTGCGGCTACAGGGTCTCCAGGACCCTCTACCTGCCCATCTACTTCCTGGACTTCACCATCTTCTATGTCCTCCCGCTGGGGCTGGCCACCGTGCTGTACAGCCTAATCGCCCGCATCCTCTTCATGGGCCCCCTGCCCGCCACGCTGCAGGAGGCCGTCCAGCTCAGCTCCAGCCACCAGGGCAAGCCACCCAGCTCCGCCTCCGGCTCCATGAAGCTCTCCTGCCGGGGCAACAAGGGGGCTCTGAGCTCCAGGAAACAGGTACAGCCTGAAAGCCAGTCTGCTGCCCTCTCCCGCTGCACCTGGGTGGGTCAGAAGCAGGGGTGGAGGGCAGGGTGGTGGAGAAGGGCCGGCGAATTAGTGCACCCGCTTTCCCCCCATTAAAGGAACCCCTTGGGTGGCTGGCAGAGTTGCCTTTTCCACGGGGGTTGGCAGTGAAGGCCTCCCTGGGGAGGATCTCTTAGAACTGAGACTCTGATCAGGTTTTTCACCGGGAGGGTGGTGAAGCACTGGAATGGGTTACCTAGGGAGGGGGTGGAATCGCCATCTGTAGCGGTTTTTAAAGTGCGCTTGAGAAAGCCCTGGCTGGGATGATTTAGCTGGGGTTAGTCCTGCCCTGAGCAGGGGGTTGGACGAGATGCCTCCTGAGGTCCCTTCCAACTCTAATCTTCTGTGATTCTATGTTACTTGGCAGGGGCCCTGGACCACCATCTATCCAATGACACTTGGTGGGATGGTCTCTCCTACACCCCCCAAAGTTGACAGGCTCACCAGCAGAGCCCACAGCTTCTTGGATTAAAGGGGTGATCGACCCACCCATTCACAGCAGCAGACAGCAAGGCTGTCTGGCGGGGCGGGGGGGAGGGGGAGCTGAGCAGAGGAATAGCGCTCTTTTATTGCTCTTTCCATGTTTTCTTTTCCTTCCCTGTGCAATGAAATCATCAGGGGTAAGAGAATTAAAGGATAAAAGGCTGAGTTCTTTTAAAAGGCCTCTGCCTATACAGGGACATTGATTTCCAGTCCCCCAGGGTCTGCCTCAGCTGAGGAGGCAGAGAAGCAAAGCCATTGCCTTGTGGGCTACATGCACCGGAAGAGAGTTCCGCAGGAAGGGAGCTGTGACCTGTCCTGGATAGAGGCTGTTCTTGGTGCAGGCTAGCTACTAAGTCGCTCCACAGTTAGATGGGTGTGCCATTATCATAACTCACCAGCGCTTCACTCCCAAACTGGGATCAGGGTTAATTAACCCTAAAATCACCAAGGAAGAGGAGATCTGATGGGACACACGGCCCCAGACAGGAGTGCCATTACCCAAACTCCCATCCATTCCCTCTGAGTGCCTTATGGAGCCAATAGCATATGAATTAATTCTGGAGAGCAAACTCACCCTGGATAAAAACAGGAGTTCTCTTCCAGCAGGGGGAAACGTTTCCCTTTTCTTTGCTGGTTAGTCTCTGTTTGGCTGGCTCTTTTCTGTTAGCCTTCACCTGTCTATCTGGAGGTGCTTTCATTCTCTCTGTAACCCATACCTTAGCTGCCTGGATAATAACTATCTGCAACCATATTATCCTCCTTCCTTTAGCGGACAGTTCCCATGTCCGGATGTGGGACCATCACTCTCTCCTGGAACAGGCAGCTGACCAGACAGATTTGTGTAAAACTTTCCAATTCAAGTTTGATTGAAGCCAATGGAATCTGTGAAACTTAGAATAAAAAAACAAAACAAAACAGAAAAAAAAGCCCCAAGCCAAGCTGAGGGGCAATTAAAAAACAAATCTTAAATCTGGGATGCTGACGTTGATTTCTGTGTGGCTAGTTCCTTTGCACTTTCAGCCAAGTGGGGCCTGTCTTTCAGCCAGTCTCAACCTGACCTCCCTTTTTTACACCTGCACTTTTACTTTACTGTATATTAATCAACTTTTCCATTGGTGCAGGGAGGCAGGACTGGATTGGAACAGGTGCCATTTCCAGAGCTGCCAAGTGAATCTAGTTAGGGAAGGAGTCACTGCATCTCAGTGAGGAGACAATTGTGAAATACCAGGTGCAATAGAATAGAGCTCTGTATTTGGATTGTTAGGCTGCATAGGTGCATGCGTTTCTAGTCTCTCTCCTTTAACTCTCAGTCTTTTCTTTTTCCATGGAAAGGTTTAAAAGGATTCAGTACATGATCTAAAGTAAGTGGGTGAAATGCTAGCATTTAAAATAAGGGAACTGAAGTGGTTTAGAAGTGTAAACAATATGTAAGTGAGGTTCTTTGGGATTATGTTAGACAATTTCAAGCAGAAATGGACAGGCAGACAGTCAGAGGATTCAGATGTGGATTAGGAGACTGCAGTTTGCAAGGCCAGTTCCAGCCAGGTGTGATGAAATTACACTTGCTTAAACCAGGGCAGATTTTGGTCCGTAGTGACTACAAGTTGTAATAGTCATATACTCTTGAGGCACGGATGCACTGATACTGATAAGTGCTGTGGAAAGGTTGGCTGGAAAATGGGACTGTCTTTTGCAAAAAAAGAGTGTCCCCTTTTTTCATCAGAAAATGTCAAAATTTCAATTCTTTTCAACCAATTCTAGTGCTGTGTGTGTGGCGAAGGAAGACTATGAGTTGGCATTCAGACAGCCCATCACAACACAAAGCCCTATGTTGACATTAACTAGTCCTCCCAGCACCCTTGAAATAAAGAGAAATATGATCAGCCTTTCATGCCAGCTCTGGGTTTAAGCGTTTTTAGAACTGTGCATGTGCTTTTACTCACCCAGGTCAAACCTCTTACTGTCTTCAAAGGGGCCAAGATTTCACCCCTAATTTCCTGATTGTAATAATAGAAACTCTCCCCCCCGATTCACAGCATGTTCTAATGGGTACGTAGACACCTATCCATCATCTGAACACACTTACCACAATCACAATCACATACTTGGGTTACATCCACATACATACCCCTCATTTTGAAAATCCAAGGCTAAATGACTTGCCCAAAGCCTGTCAGTAGTAGACGTAGGATTGTAACACAGGAGTTCCTGGCTCCCAGCCGTATGTTTTTTTTCTGCTAGACTATGCTGTCTTTGATAGTTTAGGATATGGCTTTCAGTTTGTAAGGCATCCCCAGTGGAATTGTCTTCTGGTGATTGGAGAATCCAGAAAACAGTCTTCGAAGAACAATTCCTGCACAAGTTGTCCCTTCATGGCGTGCCTCCTCCTGGCTGATACCCATCACTCCCTGAGGTACGCTGTCTGCTCTTCAGCACCATTGCCTTGTCTTTTGTGGAGCTTCGCAAAGCACCATGTCACACTTTCAACTCAATTCAGCAACAATTATCGATTCTGTAGGCCCAGCTGAGACCTGTGGATTCCCCTCTTGCGGACGGGCAGGTGCAGGACGTTTGCCATGGGAATGCACTATGTCTCCTTTCCCTCACACTAGAAAGTGTGATTTGTAAGGAAGCCTCTGGAAGATTCTGGGACTTCTCAGCATGCTGGGGCGCTCTGGCTTGCCTCGGGTTTCTTATGGCCTTTCTGATCTGCTGCTGCCTGAGGGTCCCTGGACGTGGCTGAGATATGAATATAATACGCTCTCTTTCTCTCTCGCTCTCTAACAATATTTCCACTTGTAGCTCTCAAATAATTGTATAAAGGTGGATCAGTATCATTATCCCCCTGACACAAACGAGGAAACAGAGGCACAGAGAGATGAAGAGTGTTACCCGAGGTCACACAGCAAGTCAGTGGCAGAAGCAGGAAGAGAAACGTGCATTTCCTGGTTCCTAGCCCTATCTGGACTGTGCTGTCTCCCTCTGGAGCCATCTGAATTATGAAGCTGCAGGGAATGTCAGATGAGCCAACTTGGTGAGACACAGGGGCCCCTGATCGGAAGAAGGATTATGGTATGAAATAAACTTCAGAAAAATTGGTCTCTTTCTGTCTCCAGAGAGAGACGGGTTCCTGAGAGACAGTAAAGCAGGGAGGTACCTTCCAAATGCAGCTCAGGCTTCACTGCCCTGTGACTGACAGCCAGAACATCCTGTTCAGGTTGGCTGCATGGTCTAAAGATCACTTCATAGGTCTTTCCTCATTCTTTGCGTCCCTAGGAGAAACCATTGTCAGGAGAACCAGGGCAAGGGTTGGAATCAGTAAGATAATTGCAGCTGGAGGAGAAACCCCACAAAACGCAGTTGGGAAGGACCAAGTGGGAGAATGCATAAGATCTGCAGCCGTATTAGGGGGATAAGAGGATAGAGCAAGAGGATAATAAGATATGCGGAGGGGATAATGAGATACGGTGTGTGACCCCCACAAACACATACAGCTCTCATGCTTGCATCTTTTTGCAGTTGATTAGCTGCTGCAGCTGAAAATGTCTCTCTTCCTTTGCGGACTCTAGTTCCACCTTCAGAAAATGATAACAATGAAAGAATTTCAAAACCTGCTTTTTTCTTCTAATTTTTCTGCTGTCATCTTGTTGAATTTGGCAGGGGCCATTTCCATATGCAGTAAAGGCTGCAGAGAACTATAGGGTCTCTCTTCTCCTCTCACTTTGAATGGTGTAAATTGGGAACAACTCCACGGAAGTCAAGCAGAATGAGAAGTGAATCAGGCCCACAGAGTGACATGGTCCATCATCGGCCGGGAGACCGGCTGACCCAGCTTCTCAAATGGAATATCCTAGTCATTTATGCTAATGCCAAACTTAGCCTTCAATGTAGTCATGCTTCTTGCTCTCACTACTTTCCCCTCATTAGACTCTTCCATTATCCAATGAGTCTCTGAAGTAGAAAACCTTCCCGTTAATATCTAGCTGCAAGCCATCCAGTTTTTAACAGCAAATTGCTTAGAGCTTAATAAATTTATTACAGTTCACAGAGAGCAGCGGAGAGAAGATGGAGACAGATGAGTTTATCAGGGAGCTAAATATTGGTTTGTGGTATTATCCTCCAGCTTTTCTTTTTTCTTTTTTTTTTTTTGGATGCATGAGAGTGTAAATCATTTACCTGGAAGAGAGCAATGGTTCTTTCAGGGCCACACTGTAAAATACACACATGCTACTGGGAGCGTCTCTCAACAAGGATAACATGATTATTGGCATGTTTGATTGCATTCAGCATAATATTTGGACCATTATAGCTTCCCACTCAATGGGCTCTGGAGGATTTCAGAGGACAATGAGCTAATATGCTTATTTTTAGTAGTAGTATTTATATTTCAGTAGCATCTAGAGGCCCTAATTGCGTTAGAACCCTATTGCGCTAGATGCCGTATAATAAATGACAGCTCTTGCCCCACAGAGCTTACCATTTATTGTAAAGGTTACTGGCCAAGTGGATGGAGAGAAGTTGTAGACATGATATGCCTTTATATTAGTAAAGCTTTTATGCAGTCCCACATGACAGTCTCAAAAGCAAACTAGGGAAAAGTGCTGGTGGTTATATTACTATAAGGTGGGTGTACAACTGGTTGAAAGACAGCACCCAGCGATAAGTTATCAATGATTCACAGTCCAACTGGGAGAACATAACAAGCGGAGGTCACAAAAAGGTCTGGCCCAGATGTGATACTATTCAATATTTTTATTAATGACTTGAATAATGGAATGGGGCGTAGGCTTTTAAAATTTGTGATGACACCAGGCTTGGAGGGATTACAAGCATTTTGGAGGACAGGATGAGAAAAAACAACCTTGACAAACAAGAGAATTGGCCTGAAATCAATAAAATGAAATAAAAAAAGACAAATGCAAAGTACTACACTGAGGAAGGAAAAATAAAATCAAATGCACAACTACAAAATGGGGAATAGTTAGCTAGATGGTGGTACGACTGAGAAGGATCTGAGGGTGAGAGTGGATCCTAAATTGAATGTGAGTCAACAGTGTGAAGCAGTGTGAAAAAGGCTAACATAATTCTGGGGGTGTATTAATAGGAACGTCATATTGAAGATACATGAGATAATTGTTCCACTTGATTCAACACTGGTGAGGCTTGAGCTAGAATACTGTGTCCATTCTGGGTGTCACACTTTAGGAGAAATGTGGACAAACTGGAGATAGTTCAGAGGGGAGCAACAAAAATGATAAAAGGTCTACAAAACCTGACCTCTGAGGAAAGGTTAAAAAATGGGGCATGTTTAGTCTTCAGAAAAGACTGACTGGGGATGTGATAACAGTCTTCAGATATGTAAATGGCTGTTATAAGGAGGACTGTGGTCAATTGTTCTCCATCTCCACTAAAGGTAGGACAAGAAGTAATAGGCTTAATCTGCAGCAAGGGAGATTTAGGTTAGATATTAGGAAAAGCTTTCTAACTATAAGAGTAGTTAAGCTCCGGAATAGGCTTCTAAGGGAGGTTGTGGAATTCCCATCATTTAAGAACAGGTTAGACAAACACCTGTCAGGGATGGTCTAGGTTTCCTTGGTCCTGCCTCAGTGCAGGGGGCTGGCTAGATGACCTCTTTAAGTCGCTTTCAGTCCTACATTTCTATGATGCTATAAATGTGACATAAAATACCGTAGAGAAAAAATACTGACTGGGAAGACATGCCAGAAACCCCCATTTCAAGCTTTTGTATGTGAACTGTGTTCAATATATCTGAATCCCAAATACTCAAGTGCTCTATATCATACTGGACTAGGAGTTGCTGCCATCATACCAGCCTAGGTTGTGATCTTATAATTAAGCAGAGTCAATACAAGGATAGGAAATCTCCATGGCTGGCCCCAGTGCCTAGAAGAAGAGAGGGTTTTAAGTGAACAATAAAGCTAATACTCTACATGTGCCCCAATGGCAAAGCCTTCCCTATGGAAGGGACTACTGAGAAGATGGGCTATATAGCTTTGCAAGGGTTGAAAAACATTCTGTGTAGAGGCAGTGGAAATGCCTTTTTTTTTCTCAAAGTTTGGTACACGCAAGAATATATAACACAGCTGATTGTTTTGCTAATCTCTCTCTGTCACAAGGGCACATCTCAGGAGTGAGAAAGGGTGCAGGTTTTGTGATAAATTATTTTCAAATGCTCATTGGTGTAAAGGACACAATTAACGTCAGAAGGTTGTGCGTGCCATTTGCTCATAAATGGTTCTATTTATCATGGATAAAGAGAGAGGACAGCTATGTGCATGGGGCTCCATGTCTGGAAACATTTTCTTATGCCATGGCTTGCAGAACATTGCATTTCGCATGGATTCCTGATGCACTTTGTTAGATGCTTCCTGCTGGGTCCAGACAGCGTTTTAAAGTGGTCTGTTTAAAGAGACACTGATGGAGTCTTCCATTTAGGCGTTACAGATTCATTAATGCCTGCTTCAGAAATGTATTCGTAACCACGGTCTTTAGGATGAGACATAAAGCCAAAGCCTATGGTCATTAAAGATCCCCTTTCATCAGAATAAAAGTGCTAATCCAAATGTCATGGCTGAGTTTCAGTTCTCTGCATTGCTTTGGGAGTTTCAGCTAGATACAGAATTCTTCTCCACTTCCTGCTCCAAAGTATTATTGTGCACTGTTAAACAGCTGCCATGTTCCACCCCAAAGGTGGTTGCATTTCAGCAGGAGGGTAAGTGAACCCAATTTCTCTGGAAAAACCTTAACTGATTTTTAGGACTAAACTCAAAAAGAGCCATTAAAGTTTTGAGGTGATATTTTTGTTTTTTCTGCTTCCTGGCTAGGGTTAGAATTATTAAAGGCAAGGCTATTCTCACAGAAGTTTTATGTATGGGTGGATGGACCCTCCAATTACATGCAAAATCTTGTTCACACAAATTCGCCAACCCACATCTGCAGACCCCCATGGTACAGAGAGTACTGCGAAGTGCACACATCTCAGGAGACTTATCTGCACCAAACCTGAACTCAACAACTTTTGAGGTTCATCCTTTGATGAGTAATTTATACTAGAGACTCATTTTCTGAGTTCAATCAGCTGGACATGAAATGATGCCTCTAGGCTTAATTGACATGCAACTTCCCAGTTCATAGGAATATGCACAGGAAATGCCACATTGGATCAGAGCAGTGGTCCACCTAATTCAGTATAATGGCTTAAGCAGTTGTTGGCACCCAAGGCTTAAGAGGGAAGTCCAAGAAACCCTACTGTAGGCAGTCATGGAATAACCTGCTCTCTGGGGAAGTTTCTTATTAACCTCCTCTAATTAGAGTTTTGCTTACAACCTGAAGCATGTGTGTTTATATCCCTATTCACTTAGTTCCTGATTCTGCACCACTGAAGTGCATGGAAGTTTTATGGTTGGCTTCAGTGAGAATAGGATTAAGTCCCTATAGCAGAAAGAAGGTAATCAGTCTCCTGTCTGGAAGGCAATAACCTTTGTGGGGCTCCAGGAAACAGGCTGCCATGTAATCTGAATGTAAGTGCTGCTGATTATGTGCTTCACATTGTACTCACTGGCACTCAGACAGGTAATAGGAGTGGAAATTAAACGGGCAGTCAGCTTGTCCTTGTGTCGCAGCCTATGCTTTCAAGTACCTGTTTTTATTCTATAACAATGAAGGGATCAAAATTCCACTGCCTTTTCCTATCTGTTGTTAATACCCCTTATCCAAAGATCTCAGAGTGCTCTACTGACTTGAAATAAGCCTCACAAACCCACATGATGTATGAAAATGTCATCACACCCATTTTATATAAGGCTAATTTGAGTCAAAGAGAAGCTTAAATGGCTTGCCCAGTTTCACATACTGAGTGAAAGACAAAATCCGGAACAGAACCCAGAGGTTTGATTCCCTGCCCTTTACTCTGCCCATTAGAATCACGGCCAAGCTATTTAACTGTGTGCTGTTGTCCTTAGCAGTAAGTTATCTACACACCAAAATCAAGCCAGATAAATAGGGCGACCAGATATCCTGATTTTATAGGGACAGACTCAATATTCAGGGCTTATATACGCACCTATTGCCCCCCAACCCCTATCCTGATTTTTCACACTTGTTATCTGGTCACCTACAGATAAATCACATAGCTCTTTTGATGCAACTGCAGGAGGAATGAACAGAAAGGGTGCTCTGAGTGTCATAAATCTGGGCTTCGATAGAGCATCTAACAATGCCATTTGAAAGCTAACTGGAGAAATTTCACCTAGATCCAAATTCTGTGACCTGGACTGAAGAACAGTTAATGGATCATTTGTAAACTGTGGTGATACATAATGCTGCCACTACCTGTGAGGAGATTAAAGTGTCTAGTTCAGTGTTGGGGCCTGCTTTGTTTACACCTTGTTAAATGATCTGGAAGAGTAGGGAGCACCTGAATTACATTTGCAGGTAATATTGAGCAAGGGGGTGCCACAAACACCTAGGAGAGCTCAGGTAGCATGATGAAGGACAACCGTATGAAGCCCTGAGATGGGGCAGACAGAAGACACAAGCAGAGTTCAAACTGGGCAAATGGCTAGATAATTAATAATGAGGCTTCAGTTTGGAAAAAAGCCAAATAGTCCATCGGATTAAGGAGAGCCCCAGTGCAGAGGTAGCTTCTTGGAGAGAGAGGAGCTTAAAGAAGAGACAAGTGTAGCACTGGGTCATAGCAGGATCCCTGCAATGAGATCTGGCTGCTAAGCCAGTGCTTGTCTGAGTAGAGGCAACAAACTACGTGACCAAGGGGTACCAGCAGGGCTGTCAACGCTTGCAATTTTATTGCAAGTCTCATGACATTGGATATTTTTCTTAAGGGCCCAGCTCCTATAGCCAGGTGATTATGTGACAATCTCAGTTTATATTTCTAAAAGAGCAAGTCTCTAGCTCTCATGGTTGTGGAGAAAAGTCTGAAAACATGAAACAACTGCACCCCGAAGGCTCAGACACCCGAAAGCAAATAACCTCCCCCCTCCCCAAAATAGATTCCTTTTTAAAACCTTGTGGCTTTTAAACCAATCTTGATGCTATTTCAGGGCCTGACATGATTTCTGAACAATGGGCACTGGCTGTGCTGTGACAGTCCCTCTTCGAGCAAGGCCAGTGGGGCTGCATTCGGTGCTCAGTCTTGCTCCGAAATGAAACTGTATAAAGGAAACTGCAAGTGGATTGCAGAGTTGTATTAGTCTGTAGGAAACTTTCCCAAGGGATATCACTGAAGCTCCCATTACTGGAGTTCTTCAAACCGAGTCTGGCTTTTCCTCTTAGGACAGTGCAGTAAAGGCTGATCTTGCCCTTGGCAAGGAGATGGACTCCACGTAACAGGTCTGTTCCATCCCTAATGATTGAGATGACTGCACTAGCATGACGTGGCATCGAGCCTTGGCTTAGCCTCAAGCACCCAGTCTCCTGGCCCCCTACCTATGGAATTTGTTGGATCACTAGCACTGAGATATGTCAGGTGACATATGGTTTAGGATGATGAGTCTCTTGAATAGCATCATAGAACGCTGCTTCACAAATAGTGATACTGGTTCAAAACCTGTAATAGGCTCATTTGCTTATGAATCATTTGTTGTTGGTGTTATTTGCTTTCTGCCATTCATGCTTTCCATAGGCTGGACAGAAGCACTGACAGCTTTTTGAAAATGTCACCGAAAATATTCCTGGTGGCCTTTAGAAAGCTACCTTGTCATTTGTGTCAGAAACTTTGATATAGCACCAGAGGCTGCAATTCTAATTAAAAAAATGGGGGAGGTGTCTTATCTGAAATGGTAAATACCAGCATAAAAAACTAGCAGACATCCTAAGGATGAGACTTCTCCGTTTCAGTACTGGAGCTTGTTTAAAAGCACAATTGCCAAGTAGGTACAAGCACAAAAGAGGCAGCTAGAAATCAGAAGATTTTCAAATACAAATGTGCTTCTGCAGATGGTGCGAACATAGCAAAAAATATTATTTTTGCTATCTCATAGTGTTCGCAAGTGTGCTAGGCATTTCAGAGGAAACAAATAGAAGGCAGATCCCTGCTGTGAGGAGCTTACATTCTAAGACCTCCATCCTGCAAACACCCATGGATGTTTGAATTCTATGGGCTGTTCCGGTGTGTATGCGTTTTCAGGATCAGGGCTTATGTGACTAACATGACAAATAGGAGAGGATGCAACATGCCCCAGCTATTGGATATTGCAGCAATCTAATGGAAGACAACTGAAGCTAGACAAATTCAGACCAGAAATGAAGTACACGTTTTCATCAGTGATCCAGCTATAAATATAAAATCACTGCTAATAAAACTTTCAGATGACACAAAGATATGCACAGTAGTAAATTATGAGGACAAGGCAGTCATGCAGAGTTACCTGGGTCACATGGTAACCTGGGTCCATCCAAACAAAATGTGTTTTAATACAGCCAAATGCAATTATACATCTAGGAACAAGGACTGCAGGCCATGCCTACAGAATGTGGGAGCATGTGCTATGAAGTAGTGACTCTGAGAAGGGTTTAGGGGTGATAGCGTGCAAACAACTTAACCTAAGCTCCATGGGCGATGCTGTGGGCAAAAGTGCTCATTCAATAATTGGATGTATAAACAGGGGAAGAGAAATAGGGAGGTGATTTTACCTCTATATTTGGCTCTGGTGAGACTGATACTGGAATACTGCATCCAATTCTGGTGTCCAGAGTATAAAAAGGATGTTGAAAAAGGGAAGGGTGTAGAAAAGAGCCACAAAAATGATTCGAAGGCTGGAGAAAATGCCTCAGAGTGAGAGACTTAAAGAGCTCAATTTGTTTAGCTTATCAAAAAGAAGACTGAGAAAGTGACTTGATTACAGTCTACAAGTACCTTCACAGGGAGAGAATACCGGGTACTAAAGCCAGACAAAATCAAAATAGAAATGAGGCGCACGTTTGTAACAGTCAGAGTGATTAACCTTTGGAACAAACTACCAAGAGAAATGGTGGGTTTCTCCAGCTCTTGATGTCTTCAGGACTGGACTGAATGCTTTTCTGATGAGACTAGATGATCAATGGTCTCTTCTGGCTTTGAAATCTGTGAATCGATTAAATCTGGAAGGGGAGGGGCAAAAGAGGACATGAGTTACAGCCAGTTTCTCTGTTTAGGTTGCACCTGCCCGAGTGGGCCAAGTGGTGCATTTGGTTAGTTTTTCAAATGTCATCTGTTAACCAGCTCATTTTCCTCAGATGATCTGTGCTGAATACACAGGCACAGAGCAGAGATAAGTGTGACTTTCATAAGGGAGGCTATTTTGCCAAGTTGATGTTTGAAACAATGTGCTTAGGAATCAACGCCTGATAAATAAAAATGTAAAATGATTGCATCTGGTAATAAATAACCACTAGTGGGCAGTAGAGATTTTCTTTAAACCACTGTGGCCAAGACAAAGATGCTAGAGGGATGACCATATGAAGTGGGGCTAAAGGTGTGTTGGGATGGTAGGACAAAAATAAGGCAGGGGAGGAGCTATCCCAGGGGAAGGTGAGAGGGTGGGAAACTCGAGAGCAGAAGCAGGAACTCAGAAGCAGCTGCCGAAGGTGAGATTGTTGCAGAAGGTAGGGGTGATGGAAAGCACCCGGCCTAATGAAGCCAGATGCAAGAAGCAGGAAGGGAGATACTGAGTGGGATTGCAAAGCATCAGCGGCCATCTCCTAAATGACTGAAATTAGCTGGTAGGACTGTAACTCCAGCGAGCTCTGCATGGGTGAGAGCTGTGAACGCTGCCCCAGTGGAAATGCATTCAGAGTGAAGGAGGATGAAAGCCCCCCAAAGATGTATTGCAACACAAGGTGCCACTTTCCTCGCCAAGACCTTGGCTTAGAGTGATGCTGTTCTGTGGATTAAACTGGACTTTAGCCCCAGAGCTGTCCAGTGTAGCTTCCTCTGTCCCCCTTCCCATGGCACAGCCTTCAAAGAAGTGCTCACAGATGTGGATGTACTCATTACAGCAAACAGCTCTCCTCGCTCCAAGAAGTTAGAGTTAGCTGTTATGTATTGTGTGTTTGTTTAACTGCTTTGAAAGACTTCCCTTTGTTGAGTTTGTGCTTTTCTGAGATACTTGTGGGTTGGTTCAGTTTTGTGACTTTTCTGTTTCGAGCTACGTATAAAGAAACTAATTCCTCACACTGAGAAGAAGCTTGTTGGGGGAACGGGATGAAGACAGAGATGCAGAAGGCATTTGTTGAGAGAGACCTTTGAGAAGAAAGCTGCGTCCCACACACAGGCAGCCACATGCCCTGGGATAATCACTAGCAGCCAGCATGGATTTAATGAGAACATATCATAGCAAACCAGTTTGATTTCCTTCTTTGACAGGGTAACTAGTTTGGTGGCTAGGGGGAATGCGGTGGACATAATACACCTGGACTTCAACAAGGCTTTTGACGCAGTCTCACATGACATTTTGATAAGTAAACTGGAGAAATGCAGGCTCAGAGCAACTATCATTAAGTAGATACATAACTGGTTAAACAACCACAAACAAAGAGTAACTATTAATGGAATGGTGTCAGATTGGAGGGAAGGCTCAAGTGGAGTTCCACAGGGCTCTGTTCTGGGTCTGGTGTTATTTAACATCGTTATTAATGATCTGGATGTAGGAATAAAGAGCATGCTGTTCAAATTTGTGGATTAAACTAAGCTAATGGGGATTTCCCACACTTTGGAGGATAGAGCTAAAATTCAGAGGGATCTTGATAAATAGGAGAACTGGCCTATATACAACAAAATGAAATTCAGCAAAGACAAATGTAAGGTGCTACATGTAGGGAAGAAAAACCAAATGCACAAATACTGTACAGAATGGGGGAGAACTGGCTTGGCAGTAGCACTGCTAAGAAAAATCTGGGGGTTGTGGTGGATTCCAACCTCAAAAAGCAAATGCAATTTTAGGTTGCATTAACAGAGGCATAGCATGCAAGTCACATGCACTCACTCAGTGTTAGTTAGGCCTCAGCTGGAGTAATGTGTCCAATTTTGGTCATCAGTGTATAAAAAGGATGTAGAGAAGCTGGAAAGGATCCAGGGATGAGCAACAAAGATGATCAACGGGATGGAATGCAAGCTATATGAGCAAAGGCTGAAGGAACTGAGTATGTTTAGTTTGGAAAAGAAATTAAGTGTGGGGGAGACATGACAGCAGTTTTCAAATATTTCAAAGGTGGTCATAAAAAAGATGGAGAAAAATTGTTCTCTCTTGCCACAGAGGGCGGGACAAGAGGCAATGGACTCACGCTACAGCACAGCAGATTTACATTAAATTTCAGGAAAAACTTCCTAACTGAAAGAACAGCAGGACAATGGAACAGACCTGCCAAGGGAGGTTGTGGAAACTCCTTCGCTGGAGGTTTTCAAAAGGAGGCTGGATGACCCTCTGTCTTGGATGGTTTAGATGCACCAAACCCAGCATCTTGGCAGGGGGGGTTCGACTAGGTGACCCTTAGGGTCCCTTCTAACTCTTTGATTCTCTGATCAGGCCCAACAAGCTGCGCTCTTGCAGGCTGTTTCCCCTCGACACTTTTAAATAGCTTTGCATGCTCTGCTATTTCCCTCGCCCAGAGTGCCTGAACCCTTTAAGCAGCTGGAAGTTAAAGCACAGAGCGTATCAGAGGCTCTGTCTGCACTGCAGTTAGACACCCTGCGGCTGGCCCGTGCCAGCTGTCTCGGGCATGTGGGGCTCAGGCAAAGGGGCTGTTGAAGTGCAGTGTAAACATTCAGGCTCAGGCTGGAGCATGAGTTCTGGGACCTGCCTCCCTCCCAGGATCCCAGAGCCCCGGTCCAGCCTGAGCCTAAATGACTGCACTGCAGCTAAACAGCCCCTTAGCCCAAGCCCCGCGAGCCCGAATCAGTTGGCACAGGCCAGCCGTGGGTTTTTAACTGCAGTGTAGATGTACCTGCGAGGAAAGGGGCTGAGAGGAAGGACTGTCAGGTGGACCTGATCCCTCCCTTTCCCTTTCATTTCAAAGGGAGGGGTGGGAAGTGATGGCTATAAACACCATCTATCCAGGTTTTTAAGGCTGCCCTTCACCATGGGATTTGGGTGCCAGGGATGGACTAACCCCTTGTTGCTTTACTATATGTAGGTTTGTTAGCATGACTGGTGTGGTCTGTGGGGTGTTCTCTATGCGTGTTAAAACACCCTTTATTCCTCAACCTAACTGGGCATCAGAAGAGGCATTTTCTTCAATGTCCAGTTATGCTTATTTTAAAAAATGATCAATAGAAACACATAAATTGGGTAGCTAAGCGCAAGATCCATCCACCCTGGGACAAGGAGCTGATTCTGTATCTGAGATTCCTCCCCTCTGAGGCAGGGAACTGCCTTTCATCTGAATGTCTGCTGGTGATCAGTCATAACTTCTGCTATTAACCATAGTTAAGAATGAGTAGGTGGGGTCAGAAGGTTGATGTGCAAACAAACCCTGCACCGGTTGGTCTTTTTCTCTCTCAGCTTTTAATCATCCAGCATCTTTTGTCTTGAAATCATAAAACAAAAACCAAGATTCCACCGAACGCCTGAGATCTGTGAGGGAAAGGTGCCTAGGGTGAAATCTTTATCCACCGAGAGAAGTGCCTTTTGTTTTAGCCAGATGTCTAGTGGAGTGTCTGGAAGCAAAAGATTATTTCAGTAGAGCTGTTTGAATACAAAAGGCCCTAACTCATTGGATGTTTTATTTGATCTCTCCCTCTCTGTCTGCCCCAACTCACTCTTCCCACTTTATCAGAGATCTGACACAATCATCATTTTGCAAGACGTTTGTAGCTCCTGCTAGCCCAGCTCCTCAGAGCTCCCTGCTGATCTAGCTGCCTGCAGAACCTTATGGCTAGGGCTCCCCACCCTTGTCATTCCAGGCCAGGGGTGTGGAAGAAGTGTACCTCTGCTGTGGAAGAGGCTGTAACAAGGAATAGCTTTTGTATTGAGATTCCTCAGTGTCCTTCAGAGCACTCTCTCTTTAGCCGATGCCAACAGCTGTCTCCCCAGATATCCCAGCTTATGCTTTCGTTTCTCTTTTAAGCTGTGTGTGTTTTAAATATCCTTTAGGGCCCCTAGTAAGGGTGAATTTTTACTAACATGCCCCCAGAGTCACAGACGCTCCCTCATACCACTGTTTGGGCTCATTTTCCACTGAAATCCTGTGCAGGGCACTTATCGCTTTTGCCTTGTACTAAGCAGGATAGCTCCATTTACTACAGCCTTGTATTTTGTAGTCACTGTAGGAACAGTTTCTCTCTTCTCCTGTTAGGCTGGGAAAGCAGGTATCTTTGACGTCCTTTCTGATGATTCCACCAGTGTTGCTCAAGCCCACCCTTCCCTTTATCATGAAACAGTAAACTAGCGATTCTTTGCTATCCAATTTTTCCTCAGGAGGACGGATGAGGGAGAAGTTTAAGTAACTGCTTTGCTTCTATGTGGCTAGGGCGCAGGCCAACATTGCTATTTGAAGTGTGTGTTCTTTAGCAGATTGATCCTGGGTCTGGTTCTCCGTTACCCTGTGCCTTGTGGTCACTTAATGGCAGTGCAAAGCCATTGTAAAATGCTACCAGATCAAAATGGTAGCATCTGACATCCACTTTGCATTGGTGCAAATTACACAGGCTGTCAGGGAAGTGGGGAATCAGGCCTACTGTATCAGGCGGAGCTCCACATCCAACCAAACAGGCGTGTAACAGGAATCTCCAACAGCAAATGTCCTGGTCCACAATGGAATAGAATTATTTTTAGCGACTGGAGACGGTTATATCTGGAATGAAACATTCTCAAAGTCGCTGATGACATTTGTCACTAAAACCACTCAGATAACCGTTGCTAGCCAGGACATATTAATTGGCTACCTAACCTTCATAAATTCTCTGTTGCTTAACAACTCTACTTATATTAACTTTACCCAACATGTAGTGTTTACTGTACATCAGTTATTTAATTATAGCCACAAAGAAAGGGTAATCACGCACTGTGCTCTGTAGTCACTTTTCACCAGGCCAGCATGAAGTAAGTCATTATTTTTGGAGATCTGGAGTATCCAGCAGATGAAGACAGCAAAAGATTCCTGTCAATTGTGCACTGATATGATGTAGGACCCTTTTACTCTCAGCAATGCTGGAATGGAAGTAAGTTTGTGAGAGAGCTGAAGGAAATAATATTTCAGTCAAAGGAGATCTGTATTCCATTGGAGGCAGCTTTGCTTAAGTCGCACCTGTGAGATCATGATCAGTACCGATTACTGCCAGACTCATCTGGGGATCTAGATGCAGTGTCCCATGATGAAAGACAGAGGTCAGTGTGCTTAGTGTGTGGGAAAAGTCACACAAAAGGTGATTTAATAAAGGTAATAAAATTCTTCTCAAGGTTAAATCAGAGCTGGCTTTAGGTGATGGGACACAGATAAAATTATAAGACTTGACCAAAAACTGAGGATGGATAGATTCAGGTTGGAGATCAGGAAGAGGTTTTTTGATCGCAGAGTTATTGTGAATCAGGTACCATGGGAATGAGCTGAAGTTGTGAATGTTAAATCAGGTAAAACTAGAGTGAGCAAGTACTGGGAACTCCTAGCATTTCTATAAGCACCTGTTGAAAAGGCGGGTGTGGGGTTGTTCTGGCAAAAAGACAGCTGGGCCAAGGGTTTCTTTCATCCTAATTTCCTACAGTTTGAGAAACCATTGGTACCCAGATGTTAATTTCCATCGTACTGGGAACGGTCCCTCTTTACTAGTGAATGGCACTGTTACTAATGAATGTACATTCACAAACACGATGATGCTTCAAACAATCAAACAAAACAAGACAGAGAGTTACAAATAATCAAAGAAAAACGTCGTCTTAGATGTTTAAATGACACTGTGATCTCCCAGATGGTGTGAAGTCCACCAGAGAGCACTACTAAACATACCAAAGGTTGTATTCGGAGCATGTACCTGAAGGGCACTATTGTATGCCACCCAGAGTCAGATAACTCATCATCGTAGGAAGGAATGTCTGTGCTTAATGCACAGTCTTCCTAGGCTGGCTAGCAAAGGTTTCTGGGTCTTGTTCTCAGGTGGCTGTTCCAATCCAAAGTCCACAAAGACCATGGAAAGTCTTCCATTGATTTCAGCAGACTTTGGGGCAAGCCTCAAATCTCTAATATGGAATTTTCTGTTTATCCCAGAGGACTGAGGTGTCCTTAATGGAGCGCCTGTTCATACAGGTCAAGGACGCTTGCAGCCTGCATAAATCAAATGAATATGTAGTTAAGTCTGTCTTCACTACCCAAGAGTCCAAGCTAAATAAAATGTTTAGTAGAGGTGAACTAAAGGTTAAATGAAATTGTACTCAGGATCACTTCAGACAGGCCCTTGGTTGCCTGTTGCCGTAGATTTCAATTGGTTGTGACAGCTTTGTCCAAGGTGAACACTTCTAAGTTCTCTTACAGAAACAAACTTCACATGCACCAAAACACAGGGAAAAGCAATCCTCTTTGCAAACCCGGCAAGCAGGTAAACGTGCAGTGGCTCAGCAGGAAACATTCAGAACTTTTAGGTGTACAGAGGGATGCTTGCGAGACATTCTGGGCCAGATCCTTGTCATTGCTCCATTTACTTGGCACAACACCACTTCACTCCAGCTGTGGATCTGGTCCTCTCTCCTCCTGAAAGGACGCAAGTGTCTTCTTGTGAGTTCTCACTCCATGTCGTGTCTCCCTAATGACTTCGTTCTGTGCACATCTGGCTGCTTTTCTATGCTCCCCACTACTTTTCCGGGTCATGTTTTGGTCTCCATCGAGCACTTTCTCTCAGTTAATCACTATAATAATATTTCTTATGTTCATATATCATTTTTTTTATACCCATTAAAAATCTTCAGCCTCAGGTTCATCGCCTTCATTGTCATTATCAATAGCAACATCTCAGTTGGTGCTTGCAAAGATTAACCATCAAGACTATCATCTTCATCCTTTGGAATAGTGTAAAACCCATCCTCATCTTCAAGACATCATACATCTTCCATCTCCAGCCATGGTAAATAGAAAATAATTTTGAAAACTGTCTTTAATGTATATAGACCATAATAGATGTGTTGAATGTTACATTACTATTATATGACATCTGTATTTAGTCACATTGATGCACTACAGTGTAAGTACCGTGTGTGTGTGTGGGGGGGGGAGATGGTTTGATAAGAAAATCTATCCTTTATTGTGCTGGTTTAACAGCTCTGGGGACTGAAATCTTCCCAACCCAGATCACGGATAGCACAGCCAGCAGCAATGTGGGACTCCATCATACTGCCCTGTTAATGTGGCTCAACATTGACCTATACACATACCCTCTATTGAGCAGAAGATAGTTCAGTCTCCATGGCCCAATCATTCCTTATCCTCTTGGATGAGATACTGATACCAGTTATGACAGTTGGTTATGTGAGATGGTCACTTGTCCAACTGGCACTGGATGGACCTCGTGGATTTCATGTGAGGCACCAAACCAACAGTCAGACCATAATGGCTGCTGATCATTACCAACTTATTTCTGAGTATTTCTAAAAAGTACCCATCACCATGGCATTTGGCGCTAGAGGGGATAGATTGGAACCAGAAATCTGTATGACTTTACTATCCACTGAGTCATCAGTTCCTTATAGGTAAGGATTTCCATTGTAGAATTGTGTCAGATATGGGTAACTTACACTTACTGCAACCCTACCTGTGTATTTTCCAGAAGGTGAGAAGACACAGTAACTGGTCCAATGGTACAGTAACTCATAGCATCATCACTAGATCTTATGCTGGGAAATGTCCTCATGTCACCACTGTACTGTACGCTGGCTTCCAGGCCTGGTGGTAATCCCTTTCTTGTTCCAGGCATTACAATGCGATAGCTCACCATTCTCAGCTACCACAGAGAGCGTTCTCGAGGGTATGGTACCCTGTGACCAACCGAAAACTGTAATTTAAGAGAATCAGGGGATCAGACCTTTTCCTGCAGAAAAGCGTAGTTACTGACCTACACCTTTTTTGGCATATCTCCTTAATACGCATGCCATACTCCCATTGACATATGTAGAGCATCCTAAAGAGCATGTGTATTTAATAAATATGTGCTGAAAGGGAGATGATCATCTATCAGAGAAATGGCTGTTTGCAACTGTCTGGTTATTTTTGTGGAAAATCAATATAAGAGAAATGCATTTGAAAAAAAAATTTGGAGTATAGCAGAGAGGAACCGTAGCTCATTTCTGAATTCTCAACACGTCCTTGTTCCTAATGTGCTAATACAGAACTTTGCAGATGCTTCAGATTTTAAAGAGACTCACTAGCTACTCTGTGCAAAAAGAAGTTTGCTCTGTGAACATATCTGGAATTCACGCTGGAATCTGGGTGCTCTAATACCAGATACTGGCCGAATCACGTACGCCTGGAATGTTTAAATTGCACGGAAAGTCAGCACAGCCCAAAAGAATCATTTAAACATCCGAGAAGAAATCTGAACACTTCCTACGTCAAATACTGCTTGGGATTCTGCCCTAGAACACAGAATAGTTTTCCCCTCCATTTTTTTTGCCATCACAAGCCATTTTCAAAATGGCATCCAGTCACAGAAATTCTGACCTCTTCAGCCCTTTCAATCCAGCTCATCGACCAGCCAATGGATGATTGTTCTCAGTGGGGTTTTAAGTGTCTTGAATGATGGTGGGAGACCTGTTACTTAAGTGTGTTATTTTATTCAGCGTGCTACCGGAATGAAATTGACCCCACCCAGAGGGCTAGCTCAAATCTATGCCCCATGTAGCCTTATTTTGCAGCCTTGAGCTGACCCTCTGCAGTTTCAAACGTGGGGAAAGTCCTGTTGAAAGAGATGTAACATCAGCTATTTATTTTTTGTCCCTCCCAACTCCACAGGTGACCAAGATGTTGGCGGTGGTTGTGATCCTCTTTGCCCTGCTGTGGATGCCTTATCGCACTTTAGTGGTGGTGAACTCTTTCATGGACCCTCCTTATCTCAACATCTGGTTTGTCCTCTTCAGTAGGATGTGCATCTATCTGAACAGCGCCATCAACCCCATCATTTACAACCTGATGTCGCAGAAGTTTAGAGCAGCCTTCAAAAAGTTATGCAAATGTGAACAGAAGAGGACTGAGAAACCCACCCAGTACAATGTTCCGGTGTACTACAGCGTCATGAAGGACTATTCCCATGACAGCTCTGATCATGATGTTACAGAACAAGAAGATCTAAATGGCTTCCCTGCAGCAGCAAAGAAAAGTAAACTTTGCAGATAAACATGGTGACCATGAAACAACATAGACTTTGGAAAGTAGGTGGTTGTACTTTATACTCTCTGGAACCTCCTACTGAAAACTAGTTTCTGCAATATGTGGCGAGCACATAGCAAGCTTAATTTAATAGCTCTCTAGGGCATTTATCAAAATAGATTCTTGGAGGGCAAATTACTTTGCTTTTCTTAATGCCAATTTATATGAGGTGTTAGACTTTTGCATGGTTTGTAGTTAATGTGGCAGTGCAGTTACATTTCCTGTTATGCACACATATTTTTATTTGTTGGGCCTAGTCAGGGATTGCATAGGAAACCCCGTAAGAAAATCCAGGTACTGCAGGGGGTGGTACAGGGTCTTCAGTAGGATTTCTTTTCTCTGAACTAACGTCTCCCAAGTGGCAGTAAAGGACATTGTGTTGCCGACGTGTCATCTTTCTGCTGGGACATAGAAGCAAGACCTAGGCCACCTGAAGTCACTAAATGAAGAGCCATAGTGCTTTCAATAATAGGAGAGGAGTTAGCCCCATTGTCCTGGCCAAATTCCAATTAGGAAAATTTTATTCTTCCTACTTAAAGTTTCCACAGCATCTACAATTGCAGACAGCACTCGTTCTTTTCTATTCTGCTGCAACCTATATAGAGTGGTGTTACTGTGTACTGTTGACAGCTGCCACGCTCCGTCCAGAGGTGGCTGCATTTCAGTGGCAAGCAAAGTGATTGTGTTAGATACCGTAAATAATTTGTAAAAGTTTGTAAAGTGGCATGAGACCCTTTGTGATGAATGGTACTATGTAAATGTATAATATTATCATTTCTAATTGTTGTTACATCTAAGAAGAGAAATGGATATTCAGAATTGTACATTGCAATGAAACCATCCAGTGGAGTATGTTCCATGCTTGGAAGATACTATTTGGACTAGATTAAAAGCATAGATGATTGCATGTGATTAAAAGAACATTCTGAATCCTAGGAATGCCTAGGGAAGATTTTGCTACATAAAATAAATGGCACCATCAGTAATTCTGGTGAGTGATAGAGACTTTCCGTCAGACTTTCACCATACATAAGAAATTGTTTCATTACCGCGTAGCATCTTTTAGCTCCATAGCCTCAAATTAAAAAGGGACTGTACAGTACTTCTAGAGCACAAATGTGCAGCTATCCAGATGCACACCTACAGAAGAGAACTGTTCTAAGAACCACATCTGCACTTTTGGTGTGATATGTGGCTGTGTGTGTGTGCATATTAGACCTCCTTTTATTTAACTAGCTAGCCAAAAATAATTATGAAGCAAAGAAAGTGTTTAAAAAATGCAAATTGTTCTTTCAGATTCATATTTATTGGAATCATGTTTGTTTGGGAATGTATGGACAAACGTCCTTCCTGTGCTAACGGTTGGACAGACAGTTATTAATGTGCGTGGGTCTTTAGGACCCACATTTCTCATTAGTGCTATTATCACGGATCTATTTCACTGATCTTGAAAACACAACTTCAATTGGATTCTACAAAGAGAACTGGATAGAATTCCCATGGCTACAGGGTGACAATTGTAGCACAGGCACAAGTAAAAGACCCCTCCTCCAGAGGACAATTTTTCTCTCATCTAAATATTCTGTGGCACTATGTAAACGTCAATAACAAGGTTAACATGTAGCTCAGAGCAAAACACCTGCCACCACACACAATCACCAGGTGTAAAGGTCTAAAAAAAAGGTGGTAGGCACAAGAAAGGTCAATAGAAACTTGGAAAACCACTGCCTATATCAAAATGTGCCACGATTAATGCTCTCACATTAAAAGTAACCCAAGTGCCACTCCAGAAATTCATGACACAACAATTCCAGCTGTTTTCCTATGCTGTAATGAGATAGTCTGTCATTCAACTTGGCAGGTAAACAATTTCCTTTGTATGTATGGTCATGGTGGATAGGGAAGTATTGTGGTTATAGCTATTTATTTGTAATACAGTTATATCTAGAGGCCCATGATACAGATCAGGGTCCCTCTCCGCTCAAAGCTGTACATACATGTCATGGACATCCAGTCCCTATTCCAAAGAGCTTTTAGCCTAGCTATGTAATACAGAGTATACGGCAGGATGCACAAACAGGACCCCCACATGGGGGAGGGAGGAAAGGGTACACTTTACTGGGGCCCCGGAGGCCCTGGGGGGCCTGGCCCAGGCTGCAACCCCCATTACCATTGGGAAAAAAAATTTCATGGCTCATGAAAAAAATTTCATGGTATGTGTGTGGGAGGGGGCCTGTGTTACAAGTTTGTACTGGGCCTGAAAAAATTATGCTTGGGCCCTGTGCACAAGAGGGGATAGAGAACTTTTTCTAATAGAGAGGGAGTTTTCAGGTATTCCAAAGGTGAATGCATTAGACATTATTAAATACACTGAAGAGCTGGCCATAATGAAAAATCACTACAAGCCTTCACTGGCTGAGCTGGGGTTTGGTTGTAAATTTGTTTGGAATTTTTGCTATGCCAAATCCTGTATCCTTTTACAGCAAGAGAGCGCTATGGATCTGGATGGGACTTTTCTGCCTTTCCCTACCCCACCCCCCTTTTGGTTAATTGATAAAAAGCAGATCTAATTTAGAAATGAGTTCAGATCAAAACCCTGAATCCAAATGCTCCCAAAATCTTAGCTCTGATCTGCACCCGAGTTTTCTAGCTAGTCCCTTTATCTATAACAAGCCAAACCAAGACAGCAAAGCCAACCCCATAGGATTCAAAGCCCGCTACTGAATTTTGCAGTTCTGTGTAACCTGGGGTCTTATTCTTCCACTTGTGACCGATTCACAAACTAGAGTGATCCTGGGCTGCTGCGCCTGCCAGAATGGCATACAAATCAATTCCAATTTGGCAGGGTAGGAGGTAGGCATATAGTTTCCATTTGTGAGAGCAATAAACCCAAATATAACAGGCCTCCAGTTCTAAGGAGCCAATAGATTCCTATGGCCACGTTCAGCAGTACAACGATGGCAACTGAATTTACATTCAGGAAAGACTGGCTGTAGAAAGAGCATTAACCCCACTGCCCTTAAAGCCCTCAATATCTAGTGCACCATTCGTCCACGGGGCTGATGTTGTTCTCCCCTGGAATGGGCTAGAATACTCCCAGAAATAACCTCGTAACAATTGCTCGGTGCAAGTGTGGAGGCAGGTGGAGTTATATCCACAAGAAGCACCACACACGTTATTAGTAGAGTAAGTTTGGGATTGCTGAGCGGCCGTGGTTAGGCATGGTGGGCTCGCTGAGGGAGATCTAGATCCAAGTGACCTTTGTTAACACTACGGTATCACAAAGGGCAATGCTTAGGGATTATGGTAATGACTTTAGAATGTTTTATATCCCAAACTGGATCAGCTCTGCCAATTTCAATAATACAGCAGAATTACCGGTAAATCCCTCTGCCTCCTCTTTCAAGACCTCAAAAAATGCTCGAACCCAACGACAGGTGTGCAGTGGGCACAGACTGTAGGTTGAACTCAACTCAGATTGAAATGGTTGATACACAGCAAGAAGTGAGCCTGAAAATTCAGATATCCAGTCAGCCTTTGGAAACTCTTCAGTCTCCATTTGAGCTCAGACTCTGAGCCTTCCAGTTCTGTATGAATAAATAACAGTAACTTCGAACACGTCTCTGTGAATGTAACAATTTTGTTCAAGGTTTTATTTATTTACCACTTTCTTCTGATGATCACTGGCAAGCTCATCGGATACTAGAACCCCTGGGAAATGAGCCTGGATGGGCTAGCTTGTATAAATCAGCAGAGCTCCAAATATGACTAACAGAGCTATGCTGACTTACACCAGCTAAAGATCTGGCCTTACACTGTATCATTTACCAATATTATTAGCAGAAAATGGTGATGAGGATCTGATACACACCATCACAATCAAAGCAGGTGTTACACAGGAAACACAATTACCCAGGACAGACTAAAGGCATTAGAACGCTATATAAAGAATTTTGCCTCTTGGCCAGTCATTTTAGAATAGCCAGTGCTCTTTCCTTGAACTCTCTGAAATTATAACACTAGGCTTAGGCATTTAGATCACCTGCTATGCACTAGTTTCATCCCCATGTATTGCTAATGTGTTCTACAAGATGTTTTTAATAAACCATTAACTGATGCAATTGCATGTAGCAATCAGCGACAGATTGTTAACATGTTCATAAATGGAAGCTTCACTGATTCTCAAAACAAGCTGAGTTTTGAACTCCCAGTGTCGCTACTACAGTTCCCTGGTGTGCTGCTTATGTTAGAACATGTGAAATACAGACGTCTCAGCAGACCTGGAATTCACAGCAGAGCCTGCAAGCTCTATCACCAGTGACCGGCAGAGCTGCAATAGTTGCATTTGTAATGTTTAAAGTGAGCAGAAAGTCATTAAAATCCCAAGGGCCCTTTAATCTCTAGACACAAGTCAGGCAGCTCTTGGCTTGGGAAGCTGCTTGGAATTCTGCCCTCCAGCAATTTTAGTGTTCATTTGTTATTTGATTGGTTTAAACATGAAATCCCCTGTTCCGATGGTACAAATAATGTATAACACAGAAATCTTCGGGGCCAGAAAAGACTCTTCTTGAGAGGCTTTCAGTAGAGATACTTGAAATGAAAGCTGGTCAAAACACTCGATTTGTGATGACTTTGTAATGAAAAGCAGAGTTTGGTATGCTCTGGCTCACAGGATCGTATCGTTTGTGCTTCAGATGACAGCCGGGTCTACGTGAACGTGCGGGTGAATCCCAAAAGCTTCACAAATGATGATTCCTGTGACATTTCTTTTTGACATGTCATTGCTTGTTATTCTGCTGCTTGCCCAGTTTCAGTCCCCCAGACAGAATGCCAAATCAACACCGTGTGACTAGGGAGACAGATCACACACCATGAACTTTGGATAAAGAGAGCGTGTAGTGAACAGTTGGCAAGCTGTTGGTACCTGTAAGAGATGCTGGTGACCACTCAGGCGCAGCTTGTGACCACCTCCTCCAGCTCAGCCACACAGGAAATGGGGACATCTAGCCCCACCCACCCAGGGAGGAGTGGGGACTGGCTCTGTTACCCTCCCATGCTCTGGCCAGCAAAGCTGTGCTGTTACAAGCGGGGAGGGAAAGTTGTACCCTTTTGAGGGCTACAGTATATTACTTTTCCTCCTAGAACAAGGATGGGAAGCCAGGAAAGAACTGGGTCCATAATTGCTTCATTTGTTATTTTTGACGGTACCCAGGAGTGTGCTAAGCACTTTGGGGAACAAAAAAAAAGAAGCTCCCAGAGCATAAATTGCTAACAAAGTGATGTGATTAGGGAGGGAGAACCAAAGCAAGGAGTGAGGAAGAGGACCTAAGAGTACTGCCCACCATTGGAGAGAGGCTACTGGACTAGATGAACCAGGGGTCTGATCCACTTTGGCAACTGCTGCCTTACAGCAAAATGAGCATACGATAACTAACTGGGGTGACCCAAGAACCTCTCAATACCAACTGGCAAAGGGCATTACAAGAATATCTTGATTCTGGGATGTACATTCTGGATCGCCAAAGAATGTCATGTGACATCTTAAATGAAAGCTGGTGTCACCCTGTGTGACCAGGTGCCTACAATTGACCACACTGAGAATGCCAAACTCAGGGCAGACTTACAAAATAAGGCAGATAGCCCCCAGTTTTGTGGTGTATTTCTATAATTACATTCACCAAACCAGTAACAAAAGCAAGCTCTTGTGTCACCACACTGGTTAACAAGCAGCCAAAACCACATACAAATATACATACAAATATTGGCAAAATGCTTAAATTAGGTTTGTGGCAGTGATAGAATAGCCTGCTGGTTGCAAAAGTGTCTCTGGTAACTTCCAAAAGATTGGAAAGTGCTCAGGTCCATTGTTCAAAATGCTCCTTTTAGTTGTAAGCCCACAGAAGTTGGAGCAAGAAAGAGGCAAAATGGAGATGTCTCAGGTGTCTTTTATATCCTCTGCCATGTGCATGGAAAGCTACTATCGCAAACAAAGCCCTCAGCCCCTGGGTATGGAAAGTTACTGACAAAGAGGGACTATGAGGTCACATGTCCAAATCACATGCCCTTCCATGTTTTGCTGAATCCCAGGGGTGGCCATTGGCTCCTTGCTCTCTGAGGCATTCTCAGGAAGAGCTATTGGGAGAGTTGATTCTTCTTAATGGCCCATCAAGCTTGAATAGTCCATTCACAATGGGCTGGCAAGACTGGATGTAAACTACCTTGTGAGTGTCACCCCAAGAACAAACACATTTGAGATACGAATACATCACCAATATTCATAACCTCAGACAGTCATGATACATGGATTTAACCAGGATAATCACACTCAACAGACTGTAACTTTTCCATTGACACCTCACATAATACACCTTCTGTAAGATTGGTTGCAACCGTATAACAGGGGTAGCAACAATGATACAAATGGTCATCTGCAGTCACACAGCACCACACCCGGTCACTCACCTCACTGTGAAATGTATGTCCTGATACGTCATACGGAAATAGGTTTACGTCCTGACAATCTGGTTTTAATGTCTACATCAAGGCGGGCTGAAAACCAGGCTTTCCTCCAAACAGGAGGTAAGAAGTGTCTCTCGTTCTGTCAGAGTGTAAATTAAGCATGGTAAGCTAACACAGTGAATGTCCTGTCGCGGGTGTTGAGTCGCGTATGCTGGGAAGGCAGGGAAAAGCTGTAGAGCCACTGATTAAGTCTCCCATTAGCAACCCTGACTCCCAAACATGGTCATAGGGCAGGGGTGGGCAAACTATGGCCCATGGGTTTTTAATCTGGCTCTCCAGCTCAACCGGTGGTGGCAGCGCGGTGGCAGCCGCCTCCCCTCCCAGCTCCACCCCCTCCCACCACATGGGCCCAGCAACACCCTGGCCAGAGCGCTGCAGCAACTCCCCACTCCTGGCCTCGCTCCTTCCCCGCCACCCTTCTCCCACCACATGGGCCAAGCGCCACCCGGAATGGAGCCGCTCTCGGCCCCAAGCAGCGCTGCATGGCGGCCGCTCCCCACCCATCGGTATGGCCCGCCATACAATTTCTATATGCAGATGTGGCCCTCAGGCCAAAAGGTTTGCCCACTCCTGTCATAGGGCCTAATGGCCTGAGTCAATATAGTGGTCTTTCCAGTCAGCGCAGCTCAGCCTAATAGCGGGAGTCAATAAAGTGGACCCCTAGCTGGGGTAGCATGGCCTAGTGGTCAGAGTAAATAAAGCAGCCCTCTCAGTCAGGGCAGCATGACTAGTGGCCCTTTGGGGTGTGGGATGCCACCTAGGGGAGTGTAGCAACTGGGGTAGAGGGGCTTAGGCCTTCCCTGCTCTTCCAAGCCCCAGCCCAGGGCCCTGGCGGTGGAGAGGTTACACACCATGAAATTGGCAGGAATCCTCCCGAAACATGCGAACTGGTTCCCTGATTCTCCCACTGTAGCATTGTTCAAGCCCCTGTGGTAGCTGGTATTAAAATTATGCATCCTGCACGGCTAAGTGCTTAAGTTCGAAAACCCACAGTCCACTTGCATGTGTGCCCTGTCTTCTCCTGGGCTGGACTGCATTGCCTTCCACCCTGAGGCTGCAAGCCCATGGGACAGGGGCCACTGTCAGTTGTGGACTGAGCTGTTACGGGACAGCAGCACATACACTTATAATCACCACTCCTTTGAGAGGCCATTGCTCCTAGTGGTCCGATTAGACCCATGCAGGTGCAAGGCAACATGTCATTCGGTGGGTTAGTAAGAGGCAATTAGCTGGGATGACTGTACCAGACAAATTCCCAGCCACGTTCCGGAGCTCCACAGACTCACTCCAGAGCTGTTCGGCTTTTATTAAAGCGAGCATGCGGAGCATTAAAAAGGGAGGGCTCAGTCAGGCTGGGGCAGCGATTGCCCCATGCTGCCACTCATGTCAGGGGGCATGAAAAGAAAGATCTGAAATGCTTTTGAAATGCTCTTCACTAGTCACATTTGCCACCCTCAGGCCATGCTAAGGTTCTCTTTGCTGGGTGCCTGGAACATAACAACACCAGGAGAAGTCTTTCTACAGATCCTGCCACCTATCAGTGAGCAGGGATCTTCACATCCTTTCTGATTTACTTTAAAGGCAGAGGTCTGACACCAGCTCCTCCAATACATCCTGTGTATGCCTCTCCTCACAAGCCCTTTGATCTCTTAACCTGACCCCTCCCTCGCATTATACCCTTCTGGGCTCCTGAGTTACTTAAACTTCACCAGTCTCATGCAGCACCTAGCCAGTAACTCGAGCATGGGTACTGTGGAGACAAACTGAACTATCTTGTGTTGACCTTAACATCCCTCTTTTTCAAAACATCTTTTCCACTGCACACTGGCCCAAAGTATCTTTGTATTTTATCTGCACTGAGCTCATGTAGGGGTGAAAACCCCAAGAATGTAGGGGTGAAAACCCCAAAAGCCGACCTGAATAAGACATGAAGGGAGAAAAACTAAAAATAATAATAAATAGCCAGGTCCTAAATTACTATATACTAATTGGCCTGAGTACGCAGCTGTTCATTCTGTTCCTTGTCTTCCTCATTTATCTGCTTATGCATATGTAATCACTGAAGTATAATCCCATTTGTATCATAGATCACCAAGAAACAGTAAACCTTTCCAGCACAAACAAGGAAAGGACAGGGGTCAAGGGGTCGAGGTAATTTTGCTAAAGTAACAACCAAAAACAACATAACTGCACTTCATGGCTACAGGATGGGCTTCCTGGCCTAAAACACCTGTGCCGCACTGCGACAAAACCCACCCAATCAGCAACACACCACGTACGCATTCGGGATGTAACCTGTAACACGTCATGTATGTTTTTACTTGTATAAAAAGGTAGAGCCCCCGCTGTTCGGGGCTCAGATTTGGAAATTATTCCTCTGAGCCTTTGCTGGCAAATAAACTCTGCTGCTTTCTACGAAGCCTGGGTATCTGAGCTCCTTTCTTGCGCCTACACTCAGACTGACATTCTGTGACACAGGGATTCTGTTTTCACTTTAACTGTCTGTACAGAGCAGAGTTTATCTATGAAGCTCTAAAAATGAGTAAAATAATCCAAGGGGTTCGCTTTTTCTTTTTAATGGGAGAAACAAATATTTGCACCCTCTGATCTCAAAGCAAATAGAAAGGCATCCAAATGGCTGAGGCTGCAGGAGACAGAAAGGTGCACAGATTTAAGGCTGGAAAGGACCAGAGCGATCAGCTAGTATGACCTGGGGCATAACACAGCTACTGAACCTTGCTCAGTTAATCTTGCATCAAGCCAATAATTTCCATCTGAGATTTAGCATGGCTTTTAGAAAGATTCCATGTCTTGCTCTAAAGAAAGATGAGACTAGGCAGTAATGATCAGTCCTGTGGTCTTTTAGAAGTTGCATTTAGGATGTGTGTGGATGAAGGAGGCAGAATCGCTAGGATACTAATACAAAAAGGCATGTACCAACATGCATAAACTGGCAGGAGCCAAAACTTCTGTATAAATTTATAATTGCAGAGAGGAGGAAAGCAACTTGTCTTGCTAAACCAGGGAGTCTACTAGTGTTTTGTACCCACAATCAGGCACTTGCTTTTACATAACCATGCATCTCTCCGCTCTGCGGGGGCTGTTTGGGAGAAAGGCGTTTCCCAGACAGCCATTACACTCTAAGGTATTAGCGTGCACTGGAACAGTCCTTGCAGCAATGTTTTCCTGCAATAGCATCTGCCTTTTGGGTCTAAAGAGACAGTCAGGCCTTGGAACAGGCCCAGCAAAGTAGCAGCCTCACCCACAGACTCCGGTTGGGGTTTTTAGCATCTGAGAACTCAGTGCAAACCCGGGAGGGAAAAGGCTCTCTGCAGCCAGCATCCAAACAAACGAGAGAGGAGCAAATGCCTTCTTCCTAATTCCCACCACACTGCAACCCTCCTGCTTGGGCAGTTCAGCTCAGCTGTCAGTGGATTCAGGTGATGGGCAGGAAAGTAGTGGAGAGGGGGAGAGAAATGAGATGCAAAATAGATCAAGAGCAAAACACCCAGGGCAAGGAGTGGACTAATCTACTGTCAGCCCCCCCGCTGCTGGGTGCCCCTGCTGCCAGCCTGACTTCCAGGGAACTCCTCTTCCCCTGATACGCAGCCCAGGTTTCCCTTTGATGACAGGCAAACACAGATTTCCGTGTTCTCCCTCTTTAACTGCACAGGGGTAAGGGACAGAGGAAGGGTTTCGCTGCAGAACTGGTTTTGCAAACCTCAGAAAAGTATCTTGAGGCAGGGGGGTGCAAAAGCTCAGCCGCCCCAATCTCATTGTCCCTACAACAACTCGGGGTGCCTACAGCCCTGCTCCAGCACACAGCCCACCTCCACGTTTAATGCCAGCAGCTTCTCACACCCGCCCCCAGCTCCGCTTTATATTGCCTCTTGGAGAAGGTGGGGCTAATTCACACTCCTCCCTGGACATCTTGCTGAGCCATTCAAGCTGGTTAGTAGGGTGCAGGCAGCCAGGTGGATCAAGGGCACCCGGCTGTTTGGAGAAGGATTTTAACCCTAACCCTGCCAGATCCTGCAGAGGGTCCATTCATTCTGCCATCGGGAGCTTTCCAAAATGTGGATTTTGTACCCTTGGGTGAAGCTTGCTGCTCTGCCCTCTGGAGCTGTTGCGTGGGCAGTGGATCTGGACATGGTCTACTCTTGTTCTGGTATTAAAGGAAACTCTGAATGCAGATCGGGGGAGGAATATGCAGTCAAAATCTACACGGGCTGATGAGAAGGGGATAAGAAGAAAAGAAACAGCGCAGGCTGTTACTTATTCAGCTATGTCCTAGGGCCCTAGAGCAGGTGGGAGATGCGCAAATGGCAGGATCATGCCCAAAGAAGCCAAGCGAAATACGGTTTTAAAGTCAGTTTGGCCATCACCTGGATGTGAAATCAAAGCTTTTGGCTTCCAGTCCGTCAGCAGCCGGTTTCCCCTTTCATACTGCCCATTCTGGCAGCCGTTCTCACCAGTGGATCCTCTTTTGCACATTTCCCTTAATGCTTTCTTTTCAAACTGATCTGCTTTCGTGTGTAAATGCTAGCAGTCTCCTCATTCATCAGGACAGGATCTCAGCGTTACATGACAGGAGGCAAGGCCGGCAGTGCACGCCGCGTTACATGACAGGAGGCAAGGCCGGCAGTGCACACTGCGTTACATGACAGGAGGCAAGGCCGGCAGTGCACACTGCGTTATATGACAGGAGGCAAGGCCGGCAGTGCACATGCGACTATCTAAAATAATAATAACAATACCTAGTTCTTATCAGGAGATCTCAAAGTGCTTTACAAAGGAAGCATCATTACCCCTGTTTTACAGATAGGGAAACTGAGGCACAGTCTGATTAAGTGACTTAGCCAAGGTCGCCCAGCAGGCCAATGGCAGAGCCTGGAATAGAATGTGGTACTCCTGTGTCCCAGGCCTGTGCTCTATCTACTAGGCAACACTGCCTCTGTATGACTGGGCTTGTAGATTTTGCAGGGAAAATTTGAATGGTCTCTTAGAACAACAAAGCTTGACATTCACCTCAAGAGAAGTCCTGCTAACTCATCCAACGGGGATGGGTCACTTGATAATTACCTGTTCTATTCATTCCCTCGGAAGCACCTGGTCACTGTCAGAAGACCGGATGTTGGGCTAGATGGACCATTGGTCTGACCCAGTATAGCCGTTCTTATGAGTTGCCTGCATTTCTCTTCACCATGGCAGGCTCCTTATTTAAGGTTTGTTACGCTTTCTGAACCCTGCCTTGAGATAGTTACAGCCTCTCATCAAACTCTAAGTCTCTAATCGCTGTGTAAAGTGGATTGGAGGAGGTTCGACATCTGTTTTGCGGCTCCTTCCCACTTGCCTCCACTCCACCAAATAGCCTCCACCGTCCTCCACAGGCCCTGTTGCTGCTCTAAGGCCTGGCTCCACAAAGGTCCATAGGCACCCAAGGCCCATGTTTAGGCACTGCTGTGACCCAAAAACTCCTACTCTGCTGCTGCCTAGCCCTGGAGGCGCCTAAACTCATTTGGCACCTAAGGTTTTGCAGTAAAACTTCCCTAAGCCCTTATGTTTCTGCCTCTGTGCATGTGCCCGGCTGCTTCCCCCTGGAAGACCAGATGTTTTTTGACCTTCCCTGCTGCAAGCCAAGATCCCAAGATGAATTTGCCTGAGGAACAAAGAATTAATCCTTTCCCTCTATGCTCTAAAACGGCTGGTTATGATGATGCATTTTTAATACTAGATTAACAGCCTTGGTCCCCTTAGCTATTCCATATTCATTGTACTTCTTGGAAATGGGTCAGTCACCTCCTTCCCTCTTGGATAATAGATAGCTCCTCACCATTTTTTGTTCTCACCATATATCTCTGCCTTCTTTTGCTGCTAATTTTTTCACTCCACTACAGTAATCCATTTATCTTAGGACTCGATCCTACAAAAGCTTCTCCACATGATTACTTCCCACTGATGCAGACATCTTATCCATGCAGCCAAAGCCTTCCCTCTTTATTCATGTCCAACTGTCACTTGGAGCCTAGTGAGTGAGGATGAAGGTCCTTATCTAATGCCCACTGATGTCAGTGGAAGGATTGTCATTGACATCAGCGGGCCTTGGATTACTCCCTGAGTTAGGCAGGCTGAATTTGGCCTATGGTGCCTATAATCTCCATAGAGACTCCAAACCCTGGACATCCAGGATCTGCAGGCCGATAGAGAGGCAAATACTTCTGTGATCCTTTTTGTAGGATTCAGACTGCAAATTAATAGCTGTCCTTGGTCCATTTGAAATACCATTAAAATAGGCATCATAAAAAGAGCCATAGCCACAAATTAGAGCTGTAGATCTCTTTGTGGAATAAAAGCCCTCCTAAAGAGGAGGGAACAGGTTATTAAAAATAAGTAATGATACAGTTTAATTATAATGCTCAGGTCCCATAAGACTGTGCTGGAGATCTGAATGACTGGACAGCCACTAAGCTGGGGGAAGAGCAGCTTAAATAATAAAGTAAAATGTGGCTCATTTGAAATGATCTGCTCACAGATTGCTTCCCTATACTAATTAATGTAGAAAAACAAATCTGGGAGGAAACCAAATAGCCATAGTTTAAGAAGCAGTCACTAAATTCAGGAGATGTAAACCTGTTGAGAGGAGGTGGTCCCAGTCATATCGTTGTAATCAATCAAACGTTATTTGTTTAATTTGCAGTCCATATTTTGAAAGGACTCCTGGGGCACTTTCAATCAGCAGATACGCCTTGGCACCATTGTCCTCCGAATCTGAGTGCCCAGCAGTAGCTCTTTAGCACATTTTTTAATCAAGGCATTCAATTTCGTAAGTATATTTAAATATGCAGTGCATCAAACCATGTGTCTATATAGGAGCCATTCTAATGGGGAATAATTTAATGAGGGAGCTGAATCGTTTCCATGGGCACTCCCTGACATTGAGTTCAAGAGGCACTTTTTACCTTGGCGCACTGGTAGCTTTCAGGCTGGATGAGCTATCTGAGCCAAGGTGCTCTGTGGGCAATGGCAAGCTACCCAGAAGCGCAACTGGAGAATCACCTTCGTAGGAGTGGTGCTATGAGAGGGTGCCATGACATCAGCCTCCCTTGCTGCCATGTTGCTGTGTCACTGTACATGCAAGTGGTTGCCATGAGGCATGGTCATCTCTCCCCTTTGCCCTTTTCTTTCTAGCCCTTGGGCCACTAACTCACTTTCCTTGCTGCCTTCAGGCCCAATTCTCCACCCCCGTAAATTCAGCAGCACCTTACCCTTGGACTAGTCCTATTCATTCATAAGCCAGATTTTGTGAAATCTCTAGGGTCACCCCCCAAGTTAGGTACTACTCAGTGTAAATTAAGGGTGGGAGAATCAGGTCCTTTGAGTCTCAATGGGGCTGAGCTGGACAGTTGGGAACATGGGAACTGCCCGACTGGAAGAGGTCCATCCAGCCCAGCGTCTTGTCTGTGACCGTGGCCAACACCGCACACTTCAGAGGAAGGTGCGAGAATCCTACCATGGGCAGATGTGGGCTAACCAAAGTTAACACTGTTAGGGGCCAAGGAGGATGGATCTCAACCAATCCAATTCTGCACCCAATTTCAGAGGGCTGAGTAACGTGAGGGGTTGTTATGGGTCTGAGCATTTCTAGGCAACACTGTCTCACATACAAGCAAGGATAGAAAAGCACCAGTAGGACGCTCTGCACTCTCTCACATCAGCAGCACGTTCACAGGTGTTTTTAGTGATCCTCTGAATGGAAACTCCATGTCAAAGTAGCAGCTCCATGTGCCTCTGAGCAGTCGGCATGCCACATGTTAATAAGGCTTTCCTCTCGTAGCTGTTTTTCTAAGGACACCGTTTCCTTTAATATCCACTGACTGTGCTGTTGCTATAGAGACAGGAGAAACGACAAACACTTTACCACTTCTTATTATTTCTCTGAAAGGGAAAAGATGTTGCCATTAGCAGTGAAGCACTTTAGGCAGAGTAATAGCTTCTCCAAGCATCTAAGAGCAATACTTTAAAACGAAGTTTTATGTTCTATTTTGTAGTGGAACAAATGCTGATGCCCCTGTTTTCTAGCGTACTCATGTGATTAGCCCTGCCTCTACCCAGCAACAATTCCCAGTTTCTTTACAACAAACATGACTTCAAACAGTCAGTAAAAGGTTAGGATTGTGCCAGTAATCTGAATAAGGAGCGGTGTCCGAGCCTGAGCCTTTAGAGTGTGTCGGAGGCTGTCAGCATCTGGAAAAGCTGGTTCAATAAAAGACACTACCTCACCCACCTTGTCTCTGGAAAAAAAGAATCCGTTCAGAAGGAAATGTCTGTCTGTCTTTGCAGACATGAGATAGAGGCTGTTCCAAAGAGATAAGATAAGGGCAACTCCATCCATCCCTGCTAGGGACTCCAGACATCCTTAAAATCCTCATGGTCAATGGCATGAAAAGCTCCTGTCAGATCTAAAAGAATCAGCCGGGGCTATCTCCATCCCTTGTTAGCAAGAGATCAGCAACCAAAGCAGGCCGTGATATTTCAATCGCTCAGTACGCAGGCCTGAAAACATGATTGACTGAAGTCAAGGAACTTTAGCTGAAGCGCAGCCAGGCTCTTGGAAACAGCTTTGGGAAACAGTATCACAATGAGGCATAGAGGAGGAGGGGGAAGGCCAGGGAGGCGAACTTCTTGGGATTCTAGGCCTAGACCAAGTTCAGGGTTGAGTGGAAGCAAGGCTGGGGACTCTCAGCAATGCAAACACTCGTTGGCTGATACCATCCGTTATTTAAAATAAAAAGTGTTTCTCTCAGACAGGCAGTGGCAGGGATTTGCTTCGCTTCTCAGACACAGAAATAGATCAAATTCAGACAGCTGCTCTCAGTGCCAAACCCCTTCCGAATGCCTCATCAGTTCTAGCCTGCAGCTAGTCCTTAGTCCGTCAAAGGAATTAATTTGTCGGCCCTGGGCATCTGTGAGAGGTTTTGCTCATGCTGGAATGCACATATTTGCACGTCGCCCCTGGCTGCTGTTTGCAGTGCAGGAAGAGCCAAGGGGCTGTCAAATCTGAAGGGAGTTAACTCTGTTATCAGCCATAGCAAAGCAGCAGGTCTCACCAAACACACCATTCCCCTCTGCACCCCCATCACATGGGCCCCCCGGGAGGATACGGCTGAAGGAGCAAAGCAATCCATCCGTTGCATATGTACTGTTATTCTGTTTGTTACGATGGCATCTAAAAGTCCCAGCTAAGACGGAGGCTGGTCTGTACCAGGCACTGTGGATACACACAGAAAGAGACACTCCAGGAGCTCACAGGCCCACCACACAGTAAACTGCAGGGCACTGCCTTTGTCTGCCAGGAAAAGCTACCAAGTGAATCAGCTCCATTCAGATTGGAACGTGTGGCTCTGGGGAGCCTAGGTTTTCTGAAGCTGATACCTAGGCCACAGAGGCATCCCCCCGGCATCTGGCTCACCAGCTGACAACATGATTCTAGCAGTCTGGACCAGCACCATTGCGCACGGGCCCCCTCTGGTCTTGCTGCAGGAATACTCGCTCCCCACCAGATGGTCTGCTAGAATGCTGGCAGCCCTGCTTTGGTGACTGGAGGGTTGGCACTTCCAGGTAAGCTGATGTCAAGCCAGGACTCCCTTGGTGGCTGATTATTGTGTTGTAGCATCCATGTCCATCTGTTCCCAACCCCTGGCCCACAGCAGAGGGTGTGAGAAAGCAACATTTGCTATTTCTTTCGCTCTTCTCCCCGCGGCCGCACTCCTCACCCCGTCATATTGGCAGGAATTTGATGTATGCTCCAGTTGGCGCCTATGGCTTCTCCTGCTCCCTGCTCCCTCACACAGCAGGGGGAATTCTGCTGTTCCAGCCACTTGCTCCGGCTGCAGATCTCTGGCACATGGCTGACACCAGGGCTGTCAGCTTTGAAAGCCTCCAGAGGCTCCTTATAGAGTCATTAGATGGGCCAGAAATAGCTCGTTCTGTTTATAAGTTAAATCAAGGAGGAGAAAACTCTCCTGAGTTGCCAAACGGTGATGGAATTTCAGGTCTGAATCCTGCTCTTTATTTGGCAGGTGGGACAGATGGAAACCCTCTTCCCTAATCCCTTTTTCCCTGCCACCCTGGTGAAGCAGCAGAGCAGCAGTCCTACCTCATCTGCAAGGAAGTGCCAAGAAGAGAAGCTGCCTCCCTGGCCACCCAGAACACCATGGCCTTCTGAGCGAAGGGGTGGCCTGTTGGCTAGCTGGCATGGCGGTGCGCTCAGCTAGCCAATGCTCATGTTGCAGTTGGCAGTAACAAGGAAGACATCCTGGTCCTTTACAAAACGAGCACAGACAGGCACTTCCCCTGCACCCTTGCCAGCCAGGGCCAGCAGACGCTTGGTCAGAGCCATTCTGTTGTTTTGTGCCAGGCCATGCAGGTGGTCAGGGTAACAAGGCAGAGCTAGCCTGAATTGCTCTCTCCTCCTTGTACAAAACAAGTCTGTCCCTGGGAACATTCGAAGACAAAGAACAAAAACGTGCCCCCATCTCCTGCCTTGGTTTCATTTCCTCCCTTCATCCCCCTGGCCTGTTCGCATCCTCCTGCATGAGATTTCTCTGGACACAGTGAACTTGGCTGTTAGCCAACTCCCTATATCTGAGCCAGTAGTTCCTTGATGCCTAGCAGAGCTGGGGGAAACGTTCCAGTTTCCCTTCCAGGGGTTTGTGCAAATTATTCTCTGACCTCTGTGAGTTTGTTCCATGTGGGTTTGCAGTGGGATTCTCCTTTCCTGAATCCCTGAACTCCCCCTGGATCTAAATAAGAGCCTCATCACCAATTCCTGGCTCCTGTCTTCTGAAGCTTTACACTGAGTCTCAGGGCCCCAAAAACTCGACCAAAACTGCCAAGAGCCCCTGGGATCTATGCAGCAGCCAGAACCAGGTGAGATAAAGAATTTCACCTGGTTTGGTGGGGATGTGAGACTAGCAGTCAGTCCCACAGCCCAATCTTTTCCCAAACCTTCCTGGTCTGTACTGAAGTTCCTAACAGGACAGGAAATCAGTTGGGTTTCACGTGGCTTCATTATAAACATTCCACAGAAACAAAGAAACTTCTATATTGGAGCAGCCCAGTGGACCATCTAGGCCATCACCTCTCTGTGACAGGGGCTAATGATAGATGCTTCAGAGGAAGATACAAGAAACCCAGAAGTGGACGTTTGTGGAATAACTTGCCCATGTGGGTGAACAGGGTTTAATCTCAAGAGGAGGGACTGCGGGCCTGGGACTGAAGGAAGCTCAGGTCAGTTTGTTGACTAAGATCTGTGTTCCAAGAGCGAAGGTGCCATGGGGCACATTCAACATCTGGCTGAAGATCTCGCCATTGTCTACACAGCTCAATGTGTGGAAGGAGCCCTGGTGTCCATGTGCCGGCTGATCCCTAGTTTGCTGCTGTGATTGAAGATTCAAGGCAAGGCTACGCTACAAAATTAACTCAACCTAAGTTACGTTGTCCTCCAGCCACTACAGTGGTTGAATCCCTTTTGCCTGTCCACACTACACTCCTTGTTTCAGTGGGCCGCATGCGCTGATTTAACTGACTGTGTGGGGCATTGTGAGAGGGCTTCTGAAAGGCAGCAACAATCGATATAAACAACACAGTGTCTACACTGACACTGCGTCGACCTAACCACATTGACCTCAGGGCTACGCCTCTCACGTAGAGGGACTTATTAAGTCAGGGTAATGGATGAAGTGCATCGGCAGGAGCTATATTTTAGTGTAGATGCTTAGAGAGTTAGGCTGACGTAAGCTGCCTTACATCAACCTAATTCTATGGGAGAGAAATCAAGACAGCAAATCTCTTTCTCTCACCACAGTCTATTTCCTGGGTAAGTATTTTAGGCTTTTAAAACAGGGGCTCTCATCATTTGTGCCCATTCTGTAGAGCTCTGCTATTCTGAGCTGTCGGACTGGCTCATTCGGTCCTATTTCCATTACCTGCCTATAGGCTCTGCAACTGGCAGCTTCTTTAATTCAGCATTTCAGGTGGGACTAGACATAAGTCATTTTCCACTGCAGAGCCCTTCGTTATCTGTCAAGTGCCAGGACACTTTTCAAAGTTACCTTGACTTTGCAAGCCAGAAGGCATTTCAGAGTCTCTTGGGAACACTCTGGCTGGAAGGCCCAGGGCATCGGGATATCTCTTCTGTGCAGTCTGGCCTTAAAGCTTTGGTTTTTAGCCAAAAGAAAATCAGTTCAATGGCTCAGCTAGTACATATATATAATGTGATAGATGGGCCTGATCCTGCCGTACTCCGATGATACCCCAGTGACTTTTATGAATCACAACAGTTTAGCGGAGAATAGAATTTGGCCCTTGGTAAATGGAGGTGTTTGCCTGCAATGATCAGCCCTCACTGTTTTGCTGGCCAGGGCAGAAAATGTTTCTGGAACTCCCACTCCCAAAAGCAGACCACAAAAACAAACAAACAAAAAGGCTGAGCAGTACAGTGGCCCCCTGTTCAGCTGCCCGTAGGACCTGTGTGTGTGTGTGTTTACATATGATACTGTTGGGGGAAGAGGTGTTTGTTCTGGAATGTGTGTGTGTGCACCAAGAACATTACAGACTACGGGATTGCTTCGCCACTCCCTGGCACTGTGGGTAAACTTTTCAAAAGTACCTAACTGACTTAGGAGCCCAAGTCCAATGGTTAAAAGTCACTCCAGTACTTAGCACCAGATTTTAAAAGGGATATAGGTACCCAAGGAGGCAGATAGGTGGCTTGGTGGGATTTTCAAAATCAACCTACGTGGATGATGCACCTAACGTACGCTCTATAAGCAACGGCTGTGTGAGTTCTGTTGATACTAGGGATACTGTGGGAAATGCCCAGATTTTAAAATTTTGGTTTTATCCCAGATTGGGACAAATGTCAAAATTTGGAAATTTTTTACTAAACAAAATATTCGGAAATGTTTCAGTTCAACATAACTGAAATGTTTCATTTCAGCGTTAACATCTAAAATATCATACTCTATCATACTCTATCCTATTATACATGCTTGAATGATTTCCTACCCAAAGTTTCAGTGAAATCAATACACTTGCACTAAATGTTTCCATGTAATAGAGTTAGTGTTTTCCCACGGGGGGTTGATTTCGGCCTGCTCAATAAAGTACCTTGCTGTGATTTTCTGTCCCAGTCCTGTCTGCTGCCTATAGAGGGCATTAGCTCCATGTTCCCTCATCCCCTTTAGTATCCCCTCTGAGTAAAGAACTCACATATAGAATAAGAATTGTTTGTACTTCAGCTGTGCAGAAGAAATTGGCTATTTTAGACATGCGTGATGGAGAGCCAGGCACTGGCCTCTGGCTACTGAACCTCAGATGCAGCTAGAAATGCCGTTAAAGAAATGATTCAATAAAGCAAGTAGAGATGGAAACATGGCAGGGAAAACATGTTTTCTGTGAGCTTTAGGCATGCACAGAGCCGCTTGCCACGTAACCCCAAGCCATGCAATGCTCACAGCCAGAGGTAGACATTGCTAAAGCTCCTTTGACTTTGCAAGAAATTGCTGAAAGCCCCGTGTAATGAAGGCATCCGCAGCCCAATGACTGGTGCACCACCGCCATTCCCAGTGCTGTCACCTGGAACTGTCAGGCTGGGAAATGACTTTTCCCCAGGAAGTTTCAGTCCCAGCGCTCAGAAGACAAATTCCTAGCCAAGTGCAGCATCGCTAGTCCCATCAGCTAAGGCAGCCACTGACCGCTGGACAGACTCTATCAGCCCAAAGTGAAAGGCAAAGTTCTGGGAGTGACGGCCCAGCGCTCAGTCCTGCAGGGTCACTGCTCACTGAAGGAGAAGGCTGAGTAAAAACAAAGGTGGGGAGACTTGCCGGTGAGATGGATGGCTACTTAAACCTCTTCCTGGCGGAGAGATCTTTCCAAACAGGGAGGAGAACGAGAGGAGAGACTGGAGTGCGTCGCTGGTTTGAGATAGAGAATGAGTAGCCTGTTTATAAAAGGATGGAAGGCAAATGAGAAAAAGAAAAACCTGCCAGAGGCAATATTGCCCCAGGAAATAAAAAGCCATGCAGTAACGTGCACGTGGTGCGTGCGCCTCTAGCTATGGACTAAGCGCTGGATGGAATGGGGAGGGCAGGGGATGGAATAGAAGGTGGCTTCCTCTACGCTGCCGTCACAGGGTGTGATTGTAGCTCATGGAGGCGTGCCTGAGTGACACCGCAGTGGCACACACGTCAGCGTGGGCGGTACCAACACGACTGAATTCTGGCTCACTGCTCTCATGGGCAGCCTGTGCTGCCATGGCTTTACCGCGCTGGTACTCTGAGCCTGCCTCAGTAAAGTGAGCGTGGGTCACCTCTACAGTCACACACTGTGATTGCCCTGGAGCTGTACCCGCCAGCAGCACTTCTTTCATCTGTTGCATTTATAGTGCACCCATCACGGCAGTACCTGGGCACCTCTCTGTGTAGGTCTACGCTGCAGCGGGGAGGTGCGCTAGCACGTTAAAAATAGCAGTGTGGACATTGCGCCATGGGCAGCGGCTTGGGCTAGCTGCCCAAGCTCACACCCTGGGGGTTGACAGGCTTGGACTTGGGCATCCTGGCCCTGAGTTACCACCAGTGCCACAACATCCCTCGTGCTATTTTTAGCTAGCTGAGCTCCTGTGAATCTGTCTGCCCACGCTGGCGCTCACACTTCGGACCCTTTGACCCCGTTTCTCCCAGAGCACTGCACAAGCCATGAGTTAGTTGCCAGAAGCACAGAGATGGTGTGGACAAAACCAGCAGCCACCGTGTGTTGAGCTCTAGCTCGCATGCACCTGAGGCGTGGGAACCTGCTGGGTTTTATGAGAGAGAGGGACGAGTGGCCAGGACAGTGGGATTAGCCTGATGTGTCTCCATAATCGCGGTGGAAGTTTTTTCTGCCATCTGAACGCCCATGGGAGCGAAGCGGAATCCCTGTAACAGCCTTGGCCCCGGCTAGCTTGGAGCAAGCAAGTGGATCTGGGTTTCTCTACAAGGCAGAGTATTAGCCACATACCTAATGGGGCTGCCTCCAAAAGTCAGTGGGACTTCTTATGAAAAACATCTTCTTCAGACCTTGTATGCAGCTGGAAACAAGAAAGAAAAAGCCAGTGTCTGCTGAGGCTTTGATGTTAACCAGCTTTACTGCAAACCAAGAACTGAGCATGGAGCCAAAGTGGCAAATTCCTGATTTAATCTCTCTCCTGCGGGTGGGGGGAGAGGATGCTTTGTCTGGATTTTTATCGTAACCAGTTAAGAGGCTGATTTCTAGAGCGGCAAGGCGGGGCTTTGGGGAGACATTCTTCTGTGCTCGGTCGCCTTGGAGATGAGCTGTTGGCACCCAAAGCAACGTAACCGCTCTGAGATGGGCACAGTAGGCTCGGCTGGAGGCTACCCTTAAAGACCATTTAAAAATGTGCTCCTGCAGCGCATGGTTGTTCAATTAGGGTCTGAGCCAGCTCCATAGATGTCAATGGGAATATTTCCCCTGGCCTCACTGGGAACAGGGCCGGGCCTTTCGTTAGCCATATGGACCACATTAGCCTGTTCTCCAGAAAGCTGACTTGCAATTCACTGCAGAATGGAAACCAGGGGGGTTGATTTTTCCCTGCACTAATGCCCGTTGATGCCACTGTGTAATATTTCCTTGGAGAAATATTTTCTGTGTAAGGGTCCACCAAGCTGCCAGAATGGCCCAACATTAGGCCACCCCAGCCCCTGTGTAAGGGGCATGTTGGGGCAGGGCAGGTTTGATAATAAGATAAATAATAAATATTCATTGTTTCCCATGGCCCTTATGCCACAGCTCTACTGACATAAAGACCATACCTGCCCCAGCTCTGTTCCTGCACTTAGTGCACGGAGGAAGTGACTGAGCCTAGGAAGGAGTGGATATTGATATGTAAGGCCTTGATGGACTGCCTCTGAGAAAGACCAGATGACCTCCCTAGGCTCTGTCATGACAGCTGAGGTCAGCTGTTTCATTCCCTAGGTTGGCTGCTCAAGGCAGGGCCTTCTCAGAGGACACTCAGCTGTGACATTCACCCCGCCCAGTGGGAGCCTGGGTCTGCTGACCTTCAGGGCTAATCTGCTCTGACCATCTCTCAGAGGTGGCACAGTGGCATGAAGCCACATAGGTGAGTTTGCCCTGCAGACCCTCCGCGTCCAAGGCTGGAACCCAGCCCTGTTCTCCACGAAAGCCATCTTTTTTATTTTTTAATTATTAGTCCTTGTATGGCTTTTTTCCCACTGCTTTAGTACCAAGCCCAGCCCCCCACATGCCCTGCTTGGGTTATGGGGAGCTGCTCCATTCCTCAGCATGTGATTTATTAGGTGCAACCCAACTCATATTACTGAGCCCTCCCCCCAAGCCTTCTCACATGGTCTGGATGAATGAGAGGCAGCTGGTTGCTCTGTTATTACAGGACAAATCCTGCTGAGAAGGAGAGTGCAAGGATAGCTTCACGCAGTGTGAACGATTTCCTTTCCTCTCAATCCTCGTTAGAACATCCAGCCTCCTGCCAGACGCCCCCCAAAACTGTCTGAAAGCTGCATGCGCACCTCCTTCCGTGCACATGCTGCGTCACACCCCACTGTTACTCTGTACCCACTGGCTTGTGTCCCTGTCGGACACTCCAGAAATAGACCCTGGGTCTTTGGTTCCAGCTACTCTGGTTTCCTCCTCTGCTGTTAGCTGATCAGCCCCTGCTGGGCTCAGGAGGACAGAACTAAGCTTTGCTCACCTGTTTTCACTCATAAATCTTCCCTCCATCTTCATGTTGCTGTCACGGTTGCTTGGAGGGTTAGCAAACAATTCACAGCCGTGGGGCTGTCTGGCTGATTGGAGTCAAAACCATCTCCCCAGCAGGATATGATACAGCAACCAGTGCTGTGCACTGTGTGGACTAGCTGATCTCCCAGATTCATTTGGATGTGACTAGTAAAAGCAACCGGGATACCCTGCTGATTATTAACAGTGCCACTGGACCTAAGCCAAACCCCAAGGTCCAAATGCTTCCAGGAGGGGCGAGGGTACAAATGCCGCCAGCTCTTCCCGCTGCAGCTCAGCTCCATCTCTGTTTGCAAGAGAGCCGTGTTGGCCCCCTGGGCTCAGAGCACTGGACTTATTCACCCCGCCTTGCCCTGCAATTTCACCTTGAGCTTCCGAGGCTGCCCCTGGAATCTGTGCGATGGCCACTGGTGTATATGATCAGTGTCTGCCTAGCAGGGTTGAGGCTGTGTCTAACTAGACTAGGCGGAACACCTTGAGAAGTTGGCATGACCTGGACGTGCATCACCAGGGGGCTTCAGCTGGGTTGCATGCCACTAGCTGGGGTGGGGAAGGGAGCAGAAAGAACACATGGTTGCTAGGAACCAATGTAAGGCTAGGCAGGGAAAGGAAGAAGCAGCTTATCTGCTGCTCCTCCCTCTTGCTGATAGAATTTAGGCACCTCTATTCAACGGTTAGAACAGGAACTGGGAAACAGGATTCCTGGGTTAAACTCCCAGCTTTTCCACTGATTTGGACACCTTGCCCTCTCTGTCCCTCAGTTTCCCTATCTGAAAAAGGCCAGAAGGAGGCTGAAGGGTGGGCATTTTGCACCCGATCACACCCCGATCATGGGGCTGCTGGGGATGCCATGGCCCTAGGGCAGGTTGTCTTAAACTGAAGACTGTCCTGTTTGCCACAGCCCCTATGGGCCTTGCAGTAGCTGGGGAATGTCCTGCCCAGGCCTCTTTCTGCTGCTGATCTGCCCCCAACTCCCCCTCTCCTCCAAGCCAGTGGCTCCTGCAGGCCAGCTGTGCACCTGCTGACGAGTTGCCTGCACAGGAGAGATGGTGACTCTGGCAGACCCAGTGTCATCTCATGCCAAGTTCCAAGGTCCCAGTGCCAAATGCATAGCTGGAAACCCGTCCGGCTCACCTGTGGGTTAGTATAGTTACAGCAGACATTAGTGATAGAAGCCAGCGGTTAGACTTTCTGGAACGCTTGTAGGATGCTGCATGTATCAATCCTACTTAGAATATCTGTGCCCCATGGTATAAGGCAATATTTAAATGTTTGCTCTGTAACTATAAAAATGTTTGCTAAGATTCTGAATGCCACAGAGTCAGGGAAGAAGCATTTCCAAGTGTGAAATACTAGCTTACCACAAGAGGTGTTATCTCCTCCCCAACAAAAGGTCTAGAGACATCAGCCAAGTCATTGTGGACATAAGACTCTGCTGATTGCTTCCCCCATACCCCGGATGAGGGTACGTGGACAGACATCCCATCACAGCACAGCCACTAAGGGAAGGGAATAAAAATATCTGTTAAAGAAAAATTGTTATTCCCGTACTGCTTGAACTCAGAGGGGGTGAAGATTTCTAAGCATAAGTCAGGGGTCCCCAGCTGCTTAGCTTGGGTTAGCCCTGAAGGACATATAAAGCTTGCATGTTATAGCCGCTACTATCCTCTTTTGGTACCTAAGACTATATCTCATTTGTGTGTATGTTTAACCTTGTAAATAATTCTCGTTTCTTTTTCCTAGTTAATAAATCTTTAGTTAATTTGTTACAGGACTGGCTACAAGTGTTGTCCTTGGTTTGAGATCCGAGTACAATTGGCCTGGGATAAGTGACTGGTCCTTTGGGAATGGGAGTAACCCGAATATTGTTGTGGTTTTTGGTGGAAGGAACCATCTACCACAGAGACAAGCTTTCCTGGTGGCAAGCTAGACTGGCGTGCCCGAGAGGACGGCCCGTGACTCAGTGTTAAGGTTATTAGATTGCGATAGGAGTTCACACTTGCCACTTGGTTGGTGAAATCTAATTCCAGAACATAAAAGCAGTTTGGGTTTGTGCCCTGTTCCTGGACAGTCTGCCCTGAGGTTGGCACTCATGCTTGTGAACCATTCCAGACAGCATGAGGGCAAAGGGCAGTCTTACCACTGCTTTGTGGCTCCTTTGTGCTCACAAAGCCTTCACAAAGGGTGCACAGGTCACCAGGGAGCCAGGCCCTAGCATTATGCACTTTCTCACAACACGGAACAAATAATCACTAACTTGTGCTCTTTTTCCCCTGGAGAGGGACCACAGTACAATTATCCCCATTTTACAGGTGGGGAAACTGAGCACAGAGAGGTGAAGTGACCTGCCCAAGGTCGCACAAAGAGAGAGTCTGTGGCAGGGCCACGAATCGAATCCAGACATTCCCATCCCAGAGCTTCTGTCCACTAGACCCACTGCCTCCCTAGCACATTTGCAAAACAGAGAGAGATGTTTGTGCTGCATGCACCCATGCAAAGTCATATTATATACATATGTGTCTCGGGAACTTTCCCTCACAGCGTGTACAGCTAAGGGGTGGAACATTTGCTTAATGACTAGTGGGCATGGTGTTTAGGCTGCTAATGCATCCTAAATCTGGAGGCTAACTTTCTGTTGTTTGGAATTGCCACAGAATTGAAGCAGTCGGTTCAGATGAGAAAATTTACTTCAATACTTTTAGAATAAATTTGTTGTTTTCTCTTCCTCTTGCTCCTGTGTTCTTTTACATTTCAAGACTTTTCCCTGCATTTGCTGCTTGTTTCCTCCCTCACGAGCTTCCCCAGGGCCTTGTTGTTTGACTGCCTGTCTGGGAACCAGAGATAAAGCCAAGCAAACGTGAGGAACCTGAATGGGCAGGCTTTTCTTAGCAACAGTTACACGAAATATTTCACTCTGTCCCTTGTATCTCTGATCTCTTAGACGGCGCCTAGATGTTCAGGTGATAGGTGTCTTAATACGCTAGACAGAAAGGTTAGACAGACAGTAGATGCAAGTGAATTATCCATGAGAAAGAGGGTGGGTTGGTTAGTGGTCAGGCCCTGTTTCTCCTAAGGTGCACAACGCCTGTGACAGCTGAGTGAGGAAGAACTATAGGTACATTTTTAATTTAGTAAATAATATTATAATAAAATGCTAACGCTATTTTGCCCTTCTGCAGCACCTTGCATAAGAGGCTTGCAGACAACACCCCAGTACAAGCACTCATTAACTTGTGAGGCAATTAATGAAAAAAATCTCAAAGTACCCTTGTGAAGTAGGCAAGCTTTGCCCACATTTTACAGAGGAGGAAACTGAGTCATACGGCAGGTAAAGCTTCCATTTTCATAAGTGCTCACTGATTTTGGTGCCTCCGGTTTTGGGTGTGTAACTTGAGACCCCTAGGGCCTGATTTTCTGAGGTGCTAAGCATCCACTGTTGGCACTGGCTTCAGTACAAACAAAGTCATTGCCTGAAGTATCTTTAGGGACTAATTGGTGTCCTAAAGACAGCTACGGGGTCTTTAAGGAAACAGAGCCCCCACCTAGCAGGAGGGGCCAATTTCAGGGCAGCCTTATTAGAGAGGGAGGGGCCTGTTGTGTGAGGATAATGTTGATTAGCTGAGGAACCGGCAGTAGGTGGGAATGAAGGGTAGCATTTGGCAAAATAACCCATTGTCACTTGATGAACATGTGGCAACATTTGGCAAAAATGATCATTTTCCACCTGGGGAAGCTGCCTGCCACTTTCACCAAATTGTTCAAAGCAAAGACAAGAAACATTTTGTTTCGTGCAAACCTGTGTCTGGCCTAATTAATTCCCTGCCATTGCAGGGACCTCTGTGCTGATGGCACCTTGGTGTCCCCGGTTCTGTGCCGGTGGCCCACAACAGCAGTTCAGATTCCTGAGGACTAGAATGCTTTGGTTTAACTGAAGTAATAGGGCCCTAACATTGGGGAATTTGATGGCTTATGGGCAGATTAGGTGCTCTAATGTTCTCCTAAACTCTATGAAACTATGAATCCTCTAAACATTTGACACTAACTGATTACTTCTGTGCAGCTCTAGCTAGATGCTCTGGTTGCGTGTAATGTGTAATATACCATCTGACCCTTCAGCCTGGGAGAAATCTCAGAATCTACAGAATGAGAGCAACAAAAAGGGGAAATATTATTCATAATGAACTTAAGGGGAATCCAAACGTGCACACACACAGAGTCTTGCATCCTACTCATTTCCTACCTACTCAACACACTTGAGTGCACAAGAGCAGCAGCAACTAATTGCTGGATTTAGGAATGTCCGTGGTTACTCCTCTGGGAGCACAACGCCGCACTGTGTAACCACTGCCCATTCCAGTGGCTCGGAATTGCTGTGAAAGCAAAGGAGAAGGAAGAGGGAGCAATCACTTTCTCAGCTGAGCTAGCTGGACACTTCGTGCAGAGTGGCAGGAATAGGCCAGCATGAGCACGGAAGTTTCTGAACAATTGGGGATGTCATCTCAAAAAGGGTTTTACAATGGGATGACTTCTTGCTATTGAGCTCACGGATCCATCTGCCCATTCCATAGTACTTGGTATTGGTTAATGAAAAGCCCGGTGTCACCACTGGGGTTCAACGTTGATAAACATGATTGTAATAGAGAGACAAGGTGGGTGAGGTAAGGTCGATGAGGGAATAGCTTTTAGTGGACCAACTTCTGCGGGTGGAAAGCTCAAGATTTGAGCTTCATAGAGTTCTCCTTTATTTAATTAGTTCCCTGCGTCATTAATTTTAAGACGTGTCTATACGACATTTCCAGATGCAATTCAGCAAGGAAGTATCAGAAAACACATTGTTAACCCAATGATAGCTTTGGAGTCTCTTCAGTCTGTATGTCACAGACTCCTTCTTCCTCCTTTGTAACCTAGAAAACAAAAGGATTCAGTGTGTGAATACCTTTTGTGTTGCACACAAGGGCCAGTTTTCCTTTGGTGAACATACAGACTTCCACCAGCACTTTGCATATACATACGCTTCTGTGTATTAACATCCGCGTGTGCACCGTCGTCTAACCTGGTGCAGGTGCAAGTGTTAGAATTTGCACCTGACAAACCGACTGAAGGGGGTGGCTTTGCAGATGCAAGGGCTAATATTTTTGTGTTTGCAGCTGTTGGCTGTAGATGTTTAGCAACAAGCGTGTCTGCGTACAAAATTGGGCAGTGATGTGGAGTACAAGTAAGGCTCTACTGAAGATCGACCTCTCTGTTTGTCTTTCAGATGAGATCCTTCTCACTTGCGGTCATTGCTGATCTTCGGGCGCTTTTCATGAACAGAGAGATGTGAGCAAGGCTAAATTCCAAACTGGGTAATTACATTCTGCTGACCTGCTTTCTCCCTGACTGAAACTATCAGGGAAGTTATTTTCCATTTCCCCTTGTAGCAACAACGGTGTGGTGAATACCTGCTATATTCCATTCCAACAGATTGCGTGAATTTCACTGGTGAGTGAACGGTTCCTTTCTATACTGTATGTAAAGCATTTTGTGGTCTTTAGAATAAAAGGTGCTATACAAGACTATATATAAACTCTTATAATTTTAAATTGCAAGTACTGCAGGTGAAATGCAGCCAGAACATATGCTTTCATTAACAAGTCTTCAAGATGCATTGATATTAAATTCTAACTAATATCAAATCTCTGTTCCTATCTGAGTCTGGTCAGTACAGCTTTCTAGTTGGTTGTTAATACTAGGGGATTGACTACATCACAAGGCCCCTAAATCAACCCACAAATGGTTTTAAGGCAGTAAGTCAGAGAGAGAAAGAAAATGACTGTGCCACTTTATCTGTTCTTTCTAAATCCAGAGAGATTATGGAGACGAACGAGTAAGCAGAGAGCCAATGGTAAATTCCTATGTAATAGAAACCGAAGCACAAAAATGTCTAAGGAAGCCAGAGAGCAAGAAACTCAGGAAACTGGTTTATCAGTTTTGGGATTGTTCAATCCCTGGCTCTCGGGTGCAAAGAGGGATAGCATCTCTATTTAGAGCATTCTTCATACACTGTCCCAGAACTATACATATGTGCTTTTGGCCCACATTTATTCATCGCAGTTCAGGAAAGCACTTAAGCATACGCTTACATCCTATAAAAGTCAATGAGACATAAGCACTTGTCTGAGTGGTTTGCTGAATAAAGTCTGTGAGCTCAATAGCCGTGACTATCAGCAAGAAAGCATTTTAGATGTTTACTCGCACTTCTCCTCTGACAGTGGTGCCAGCCTTCATTGCCCACATAATAAACTTTCAAACAGACACTTCCATGCTTTTTCCCATGCCGCCTGCCATGTCTCCCTGTGAACACGTGCAAAACCAGCTCATTGTCTCCTCAAACATCTCCTAAAAGCTCTCCTGTGCAGTCATGCCTACAAAAGCTTGGCAACCGTTAGACAGTTGGTGTGCGGAGACCACTGCCTTTCAATTGGCCATTACTGTCTTATTGTTTCCTTGTGCTCTACCGTCTGCGTGCACCTGTTGTCCCTTGCCTTATAATTACACTGTAAGCTCTTTGGGGCAGGGACCATCATTTTGTTGTTTTTGTACAATGGCTCCTTGGTCCATGACTGAGGGTCCTGGGTCCTACCACAGGACAAACCTTCTTCTTTCATCATGTGTCACAAGTCGCTATCTAGATTGATCCAGCAGCCACCCTCCTCTCAGGCTCTGGGTTCTAGGTGGTCAGAATAGGTACCAAGGGTTGAGACTAGATGTGGTGTCGGGACCGGGCTAAGGGCAGTGCTGAACCGAGTCGAGGGGACAGGCTGTGAGTCAGAACCAGGGTCCCCGTCCAAATGAGGATCATAGTTTGAAGTCCAGATGCAGGCCAAAGGGCAGATCCAGGCTGGAGTCATTCCAAGGGCCTGAGGATCAAACGGTGGGTTCTGGGCAGGAGGGGTTCTGGAGCAGAGCTGGAGTGAGGATGGAATAGGGCCTGGACAAGGCTGAGGCAGGACCAGGGACAGGCCTGAGGGCAGGCTGGACAGCTAGGGAAGTCTGTAACACCACAAGGCAGCAGGAGGTTTCCTAGCCCAGAAGTGCTATTGCACTTTCTAACTCACGGCTCTGGGGGTGAGAGTGAAACACCTGCCTCTGAGGGTCATCTGACCTGGGCCCTGCCCAGGGAGAGGCTCCTGCAGCATGCCTGATGGGTGAGTCACTGCTGGCTCCAACCACCCTTGGAAGGCTAGTCTAGAGATTCATTAGTTAGGATTTTTTCCCAATATCCAACCTAAATCTACCTTGCTGTAAATTAAGCCCTTATAGTGTTTGTCCTACCTCAGTTGACATGGAGAACAACAGATAGATCACTGTCCTCGGCATAACAGCCCTTAACACATTTGAAGACTGTTGTCATGTCCTCTCTCAATCTTCTTTTCTCAAGACTAAACATGCCCAGTTTTTTTTAACCTTTCCTTGTAGGTCAGGTTTTCTAAACCTTTTCTCATTTGTTTTGCTCTCCTCTGGACTCTCTCCAATGTATTCACATCTCTCCTAAAGTGTGGCGCCCAGAACTGGACTCCGTACTCTGTCAATGCTGAGTAGAGCAGGACAATTATCTCCCTTGTCTTACACACAACACTCCCGTTAACACACGCCAGAATGATATTAGCCTTTTTTGCAGCTGCATCATGTTGTTGACTCATTCAGTTTGTGATCCACCCAGATCCTTTGAGCAGTATTATTGCCTAGCCAATTATTTCCCATTTTGTATTTGTGCATTTGATTTTTCCTTCCTCAGTGTTGCACTTTGTAATTCTTTTTACTGAATTTCATCTTGTTGATTTCAAACCAATTCTCCAATTTGTCTGTGGCTAAATGCTAGTACTTCATAGAACTGCCTTATTTTTCTGCTCTTCCTCTGAAGTGGTAGGACTGTATAAATTAAAATTAAAATTAAACATGTGGTCATGAATTATCAGTTGATTGTCCACCATGCTCCCCTGTCCCATCAATTAGATTCTCCTGCAAATGGTGGTGTTAGGCATCCTTGAAGACCACATACCCAGCTGAATGCATTAACGGTTTAACACTCTATTAAAACCATTACCAACCAAAGAGCAGTAGAATTGAATGACAACAGAAGAACTGTGAGGTCTGAAATTTGCTTCCTCTTATGATGGAGGATGGGAAGTGCAAATTACATAACTGAAGAGAAATGTGTACATGGTCAGAAAAACTTCCCTGGTGCCATCAAAACTGAAATGTTTCATGAAATTGTGTCAATTGAGCTGAAAAAAAGAGTTCTGAAAATGTCAAAACATCCCGTTTTAACATTTTTGGAATTAAACATTTCAATGTTACATTTTAAAATGACTTTTTTTTTCATTTTGTATGGTACTATATATTAGTATAGCAAATGAGATTTTAAAAAGTGAAAGTGAAAAAATCTAACTGACCCAAAACAATGTAAAAAAGCTTTTCCTTCGCAGAGAATTGTCAGGTTTTACTCCTATTTGGGATGAAGCTAAATTTTGAAACGTTAAAATTCTTCACAACATGGAATTACCACCCTCTGCTCAACTCTAGTGTATCTGTATCCACAGTTACAGTGCGTGAGTCTGAATGTGGGTGGTTGTGGCTACATATGCAGAGCATGCTTTGTCTTTTCCCTGTTATAGTTTGCAAGTCCTACTATATTTCTGCTGTGTGTTATTGCTGTCAAATATAGATATGTATACACACATTTGTGAGGTCCATTTAATTTTTGCAGGTGCATCTGAGCGCCTATTTTTGTGCACACCACTAATACATTTGCTTGCGCAGATCAGCCACATGGCCACATGGTGAGTGCTTGGACCTTTAAACTCTATTTGCATTTGCAGGTCTCTTATGCAAAAATGCACATGGAACTTGGGGCTCACTTTACATTCATGGTGAAAGAGCGAGAAGGCGGGGGGTAAGAGTTAGCTTGAGCTTTACAGTAATACACAATGGACAAGTCATAAAGCCAATTAACTGTAACAGGGAATGGGGTTCATGACCTAATTACAGGCCCGTTTCAAGCAAAGTGAGCAAAACGCCCTGCATGAAGGGAGAGCAGTAAGTTTACCCTGTCTTGAGGCTATGGCCAGCTAGTCCCAGGGAGGTGTTGCTAAAATTCTGCTTCCACTCAGCCATCTGGGTTGGAGACTGTACATACATGGTCACGATTGCTGCTGAGAGCAAGCCACAGCACAAGCATGCTTACCCCTGTACATGAGATGCTGTTGCCCAGACACGCCGGTAGCCTAGACTCTGCTATAGGAGCCCCTGGTTCTGTACGCTGGAGAGTGCAGTCTGTGCACATCTTGGCTGCAAAACATCCTTTGTGCCACCCTGTGGCAAGGAAGGAAAAAAAATCCAGATTCCAGACCTAAGATTTCAAACGTCAAGCAGCAAGCTCAGGGCTCGGCCTGAAAGGCTGGAGCCGCCAGCGTCCAGTGTGTGTGCAGGAGGGAGAGACCTCACATTTCAGGAAGTTAGGGGTGGAAGTCAGCTTCAGACATCACCATCTGGCTGCACCGTTGACATTATCCTGGGTATTGTCCTGATTGTGGTTTCATGGGGTAATTTTTCAAAAGGCCGGAAGCCTGACTGCCTCCTGTTATGTGGGTACAATGAATTCACACCCGCTTTCTTGGGCCTGCAAAATGAATAGTGGGCACCACTCAGATCACCTGCACCTTACAGCAATCATCTCAGCTTCAGATTGAATTTAAAAGCCTCTGGGCAAGCCCTGGGCATCAGGACAATGTGCTCAATTCATAGTCTGTTGGAATAACCACCCAGCAACATAACAGCCGTCCCATCTAATAAAGCAAATTAATCTGACCGGAAATGATGTAGTGAAAGGAGCAAGTACCCAGATTTGTTCCTTCAGGTCTGTTGCAGGTACAAAAATGTGGGCCCTAATTGCTCCCACAAGAAGGGAGGTGGGGTCTCGGCTCTTTTGAAACTTGGCTCTATAAGTCAGCATAAGTGTGTGTGTTTGTTGGATGTTAGGAAGATCTCCAAGGACAGTTCCGTTCTGGAATCAGTTGGAAACGACGGAGGAGGAGAAGGACCTTGGGGTATTGGTTGATAACAGGATGACTATGAGCCGCCAATGTGATATGGCTGTTAAAAAAGCAAATGCAGTTTTAGGATGCATCAGGCGAGGTATTTCCAGCAAGGAGAAGGAGGTGTTAGTGCCGTTATATACGGCGCTGGTGAGACCCCACCTGGAATATTGTGTGCAGTTCTGGTGTCCCATGTTTAAGAAGGATGAATTCAAACTGGAACAGGTTCAGAGACGGGCTACTAGGATGATCCGAGGAATGGAAAATCTGCCTTATGAAAGGAGACTCAAAGAGCTTGGCTTGTTGAGCCTGGCCAAAAGAAGGCTCCGGGGGGATATGCTTGCTATATATAAATATATCAGGGGGATTAACGTTAGGGAGGGAGAGGAATTATTTAAGTTTAGTACTATTATAGGCACGAGGACGAATGGGTACAAATTGGATATTAGGAAATTTAGACTAGAAATTAGACGAAGGTTTCTAACCATTAGGGGAGTGAAGTTCTGGAATAGCCTTCCGAGGGAAGTAGTGGGGGCAAATGACTTATCTGGCTTTAAGACTAAGCTTGATAAGTATATGGAGGGGATGTTATGATGGGATAGTTTAATTTGAGCAATTGATTTTGGATTATCGGCAGATAAGTCTGCTCAATGGTCTGTGGGAATGCTGGATGGGATGGGAACTGAGTTACTGCAGAGAAATCTTTTTTGGGTGCTGGCTGGTGAGTCTTGCCCACATGCTCAGGGTTTAGCTGATCGCCATATTTGGGGTCGGGAAGGAATTTTCCTCCGGGGCGGATTGGCAGGGGCCACGGAGGTTTTTCGCCTTCCTCTGCAGCATGGGGCATGAGTCGCTTGCTGGTGGATTCCCTGCAGCTTGAGGTCTTCAAATCTCACTTTTGAGGATTTCAATAACTCAGTCATGGGTTCGGGGTTGTTATAAATGTGTATGGGTAGGGTTTTGTGGCCTGCCTTGTGCGGGAGGTCAGACTAGATGATCATATTGGTCCCTTCTGACCTATGAGTCTATGAGTCTATGAATAGGTTACTTTAGGAAGTGGTGGAATCCCAGTCATGGGAGGTTTTAAGTAAAGGTCAGACAAATACCTGTCAGGGATGATCTCGGTTTATTTTATTCTGCCTCAGTGCTGGGGGGGCAGGACTAGATGACCTTTTGAGAGCCCTTCCAGCCCTACCTTTCTATGACTCTATGCGTAGTGGGTCTGGGTGTGCAGGACTATTTGTACAATTGTGTGTCTCTACATCCATTGTCTTTGTTTCTCAATGTACAGGACAGGTTTGCAGATACAGGTGAATATCCTGTGCTCACCATTGCAAAGTTGACCTTTATTGCATTTCCACACCACAGAATAGGAGTGTATCTATTCTTATTCTAGTCGCTATATCTCATTCTACATGTAGGAGAACATTGAGCTAACTGTGGGGCAGTTGTTGGTAAAGGCTGACTTTTCACTGGTGACCACTTCATGTGTCATAGATGCCAAAATATATGCGTGTGCACGTGGGGGTGTCTCTGTACATGGATGCTAAGACTAGTAGCAAGTCAGAAGTCAGAGAGCAGATAACTTGTCCTCCCATTGTGCACATTATGTGTATAGCCAGGAATTCTAGGAAAGGCAGCAGGAAGAGCTAGTGAAATCATCTGAGACAGGTGAAACACTAGAGCCCCAGTATCGATTCTCCAAAACTAACAGTCAACCCCCGGGGCTGCTGATTGTGGAGAGGCTGCATTACCATCTTGACTAGGCAGAGACCGATGGCCAGATTTTCAAAAGTGCTCAGGTCCCCACCCCCCATCTCAGAATAATTAGCTGCTGGGTGCTGAGCGCAGTTCAAAATCTGGCTTTAGGGTTTTAATCCCACCCGCCCACTCTTATCAAGATCAGAGTCCATGACCTACGACCTCACCATTTCCATTAGAATTACATATAGCAAAACCACGCCCCAAACCCATATTCACACCCTGCTCTCATCTCAGCGTAGCAGTGACGACGGTGTGTGTATCACACTTCAGTCTGTAATGGCGTCACTTTTCCAGCAGAGGGTTCTAGAGCCCCTAATATAAGGGAATAGAAAAACATCTGCTGCTTTTGGTTGGCATGATCGCTTTCTGCCAGGGAGTTATTTTACAGCCTCTCCATTCTAGACGGCAGCTGGTATTTCTGGGCTGGAATCTCTGTGGGGTATTAGGTTTGGAATATTTCCTTGCAGTAACATGCATATCATCTCACAGCTTTCAGTTACATCTTGACGGGGGCGAGAGTCTCTTTCATTTCTCCCAAAAACCAAACACCCCCAAAACCAATACCTTTCCTTAGGCTGAAGCAACTCTTCCAGCTGAGGAAGGCAGCAAGTAATCTGGAACCCGTGAATAACATGGCAGGGGCAGCTGAGTGGCCAATGAGCAGCGTAGGCTACCTCTGTAGTGCTCCCACGCCATCCACCCCAGCTCCTCGAGTGACGTTGCCATTCGGGGCTGCTTTGCCCACTTTTTGAAAAGTTCTTCCTTGAAATTAAAATCTGTCCCATAATTAGAATGACTTCCCCTCCGTTGTGCATGTAGGCGTTCATAAATTTGTTATTGTAGGATTGCTTATGAGCACAGATCTGCACACTAGCTTGTTGTTTATTAAAGGGTCTCCTCCCTGAGTGCTGAAATGTTGTACTCTGATTTGTTACGGTACTGTAGGGTCACTCGTGAGCGATGGGCAGCGTGCCCTGCTCTGTTATTGTAGGGTCTCCCTCAATGCTGAATTGCGTGCGGCTCGCATCAAAGTTTTAAAAAGCCAGAACTGACACGTCCGTCTTGAAAAAAGATTCCTTAAGAAAGCCCTGAATTTTGCAGAGATGTAAAGGAATAAAATCGGGTGTCATGAGTCAAATTCTCAGCCACACAATCCTAAGCATTCCTTTAAAAAATGAAGTAAGGCTGCCACGTCCTAATCAGGCCCTCCCCTGGCCTTTGACTCTAAAAATACACAATAAATGAAGTGAGCAGATAACGGTTTATTATTGCACGTAACCCAGCAGAACTGATTTAAAATTCTGGCTGGTATTACACCGATCATAGTACACCTCTGGCAAAACCTGTGAAGAAGGCGTTCCTTGTGAAGAATGAAATCTTTGTAAGACCTGAAAAGTTTATCAAAATATCCTAGTCAGTTCTGAAGGCATGCAGTTTGAGGTAAATCTGTTACTCTGCATCTAAAGAAACAAAAGCCCTAAAGCCTTATGTCACATAAAAGCAAATCTACCTACTTTTTTCAGAACATTGCTGGGAACAAAGCACGTTACTAAGTGCACATCACATGCATACAAAACTGGGAGCGAAATCATCTCAGCATTTTTGAAAAAATCTGGTTTTGTGCTTAGAGATAAATAAAGATCTTTTCGATTTCTCGATCATATTCATGGTTAAATAAAGCAACAGGCATATTGAACTGTACAGCTGGCAACTAAGTGCCGGAAAATGGGTTATAAAATTTCAAAGCAACTGAGCCTGGTGTTTACAATACATTTATATTTAGAAAAAGAAGGGGGGAAAAAGATGAATTGCTCGCACCCTGTGAAAGCTCTGTGAAAGTTCCTAAGATATACTTCCCTGCTTTCTCAAGGCTGGAACAGCCACATGGTTTCCAGACAGGGATCAAATTAATTTCCCCTCCCACAATTAATATAATGTAATTGCTACTGTTGCAACATTCCTGAGCTAAATAAGTCACAAAATAAACATGGATTGGGGGAAAAAAAGAAAAGAATTATCGTCACTCCTGTATATCTTAATTTTATCTTCAACAATGTATAAATTATACCTAAATCGCACAGAGGATTTTACACCTGTGTCTACAGTCTGTATTAACCCCTGCACATTTGCCACATTGTATCTGAAATCTTTACAGACTGGCATTTGGAACTGTCTGTTTTTTTTCCTTTAACCATCATTTTTCTGCCATTCTTTTCGATCTCACATTTTCTCCCTGTTAGTACTGTGCTGTGGGCCTTCAGAGTACATGACATGCATGATTAACTGTAAATATATTTTTCAATTACCTTAGAAATTGATACAAAATACAAATGGATTTTAAAAAGGAAGAACTGTCCAAGCACTCAGTCTCACACTAAACTGTAACTTCATCTGTGCCATCTTTATATACTTACATTGCTAAGTGTCAGAACGTAGCATGGAGGAAGCATCTCACTGCAAAAGTACAGTAGGGCTATCAGTTTGTATTTCTTTGTGAGGGTTATTGCATATCACAAAGGCCTTTAAGTCTAGAACACCAGAACAATGCCTAGAATTATCCCCTCTTTATTTTATTGCTGGTTAAAGCCTATATGCTGTGTATTTTACATCAGAGTCTGCCTGGACCGCTTGTTTTGTTTTTTTCACAAAAAAACCTGACCTCTTTCATTTTAATTGTGCTGTATACATTTGTTAGAAAAAGCCGTTCCTTTTTGTTGGAACAACAAGGTCGGAAGGCCATGCCTGCAGCCCAAGCATGAAAGAGAGAAGAAACTGGAGATGTGCACTGATGGCACTTCTGTGTTTTGAAGCAAGTTGCCTCGTTTAATAGCAACTTACAGCAGATTCTGAATACATTTTAATTGAGTTTAAAAAAAAAAAAAGAGGAATTCAGGCCAAACATTTCTTCTCAGATTACAACCGTGGACTAATTTTCTGCAAAATGATCCTATCTAATGGCCAGTGATGTGGACAACTCTCAGCAACGAGACCTAATGCCTGTGTGCTACATAGTCCGTAAATAGACATGAATGAACAGCCTGGGATTAGCCAATCTGTCAAGCATGTATAACACCATGCAACCTGCCCACTGGTTCTTCAGCAGCATCATGTGTGATCCATCTCTCTGGTCATGGGTGCTTGCTTGTTTTACACTCAGCCCCATTTTAGTTGCCCCTCAGCAGGAAACTATTACAGAAGACAGGAGAGGAAATGATTTTGGTTTCTTCACTTGGATGATATTAGGTTCAGCGACTTCCAAGTATGGGTTTCCTCAAGGCTATGCCTTGTGAGTAAATCATTTAACCCCATTTCTGTAGCATTAGGGGAAGAAGCCTAAGGCTTTTGCTGACAGAGGACTGATAATACACTTGGGTTTATGTGAATGGTTGAACATCCCCAGCTGTAGCATGGCTATTAAGAGTGTCCCTGGCTATCAAGTGCATTGCATTATCTACTTGTGTTTACTGATATTCTCTGGGAAAATCCCTAACACTGAGTCAGTCAAGGGAGTCAAAGAACACAAGGCACTTAAGAGTGCATGTTTCTACAACTACAGAGGGATTTTTATCTTCCTTGGCATGATCAGTGACTTTGGTGAGAACACTTTAAGGCAATGGCTAGTTCCAACAAAGGAAAGAATGAGGAAGGACTGCAGAAATCCAGGCTCCTTCTTCTTGGACTGAAAAGTCATCCATCAACTGGGAGCAGTGAGGCTAAGCAGATAATCAGAAAGCTTTCTTTTAAGGTTCATGTTTGTTGTGCAACTTTGGGTTCTAAAGTCCTCCTTTTTGATGGTTCCATATGTCTGAGAGCTTAATCACTGCCAAGGTCCATGGTCTACATCAGTGGCAACACCTGTTCTGGACAAAGATCAGTGGAAGAATCAGTGAGGAGCAATATGTAGAACCATTCATCTTTATGTTGTATGAGACCATGAGGAGCATGTGCTCAGAGTGAATGTGCTAGGATGGCATCTCCCTTTCTGCTTGAATAATAGGGTCTCTCCTTTCCTTTAAAATGGAGGAAGCTGGTAGTGCTTGAGGCTGAAACACATGCATCACATTCTGCATGATGTCAGTGGGCAGATTTGGAATGAACTTGACCTGGTCACTTTCAAAAAAATCTCTTTAAATTTAAATCAACAAAAATTTACCATGCCTGGCCGCTCAGAGCTGCTGTTTATCCTACTGCAAAAGGCCGTAAATAATACAAATGTATTTCCCTCACAGGTTTCATTCACAGAATTGGAATAATGATTCATAAATAAAGCTAAATAAAGCAATGTTTCGTTGAGCAGTTTTATCTACTGGTCGCCCCAACAGAAAAGGAGCTTGATTCAAGCTCTGAATGGATATGGGCTGAAGAAGGGCCTGTGAGCATTAAGTTCAGGGTTGAGGCCAAGTCAGGACCAAGGTTAGGATGAAGAGTCAATAGTTTTCTTGCAAGTTTTCAGCCCCAAATGGTAGAAAACTGGTGTGAATTTATGAGAGATTTACTGTTTGGGCCTGTAGTTTCACAGGGATCGTATGCAAGGTTTTAACACCACCAAGCCTAAAATAAGCCCTCATCCCCATTCAATGTCCAGACTACTCTTTGAACCCAGTTTAACTCTAATCTGCACCTGGCTAGCGCTATCACAGCTCATTTCTACTCTTGGCAAAACCACTAAACCAGATTCCCTGCAGAAAAAGTATTAACATTGGTGCTAATTAGAGCTACGTAAAATTCCTATCAATATTCATTCAAATTTGCTTTGATTCTGCTCATGCCCTGTTTGTGTGAGTTCCAATAAATATTCTAGCTCATTAAATACCTGGCAGCAATGTTCAGGGGAACAGAAAATTTGAAGTGACTTTTGGAGAACATTCATGGAAAACAAATATCAAATTCAGCATCAAAAGTCCTTGCACTGGAAATCTTATTCTCTGAGTCATGGTCACCTAACTAGAGTGAGAGAGGGGAGGGGCAAAAGGCTATCATGTGACTTACATCCACTCAAAACAGTTCAGATTTGAATGTTGAAAAACTAATTCCCTCCATGCAAAACCAACCAACCAAGAATTCTTCACTGAAGTTATTCCACAAATAATTTTAATAATGAATACATTTAAGGATCTTTACTTATTTGCAAACTAATGACAAACACAAAAGAAGTGACACTTATTGAATAAATTATTTGCTATGAATTTTTTGCCCTGCCAGCAAAGTTGGCCGTATAAAAGAGGAAAAAATTGGAGTTGTCCTTTAAGGAAATATTTGAAAAAGCAGTAGGGAATTTTCTCCCACTGAACGCATTTCACTGTTTCATTTCTGTGCATTTGTTGAGCTTACCTTGTCTGAGGGGCACATCATGTCAGAAAATGTACAAATAAGATGGCCAGACCAATATTCAATAAGATGACCATGCAGATCATGATTGTATTAGGTCCCTAAGGAAAAAAACAAAGCAGAGTATTATCTACCATGATTCAAATGAGGACACAGCTACAGTTCCCTGAGCTACCACCCAATTCAAAAGACATTTTTAAAACTATTTCTTTCAAAAGTGGGTGCCTACGTGTAGGCGTCTAAATAACTGGCCTGATTTTCAAAAGTGCTGAGTATCCAGCAGCTCCCACACTTGGTCCTTTGATTAAATCTTTTCTATCTGACCGGGCTGAAAATAGATCAGACGAAGCCAGCCTCCTTGATCTTGGGCAAACAAATTTGTACAACTCATTTCAAGTTGTTTTTCAAAATTCCACCGCCTCTGCCACAGATTGTCCCTGTTTGTAATGCTGCTGTCTTTATTTTTGTTAAATTGTCCTAATTTCGGACTAAAAGATAAAATAGCATGTGAAGAGAAAAGCCATTTTCTTGTGATATTGATCTTCTGTCACTGTTGTTTTATTGTAGTATTGGAGGTTCTAATGCTGCCATGGGGCTGAGAGAAAACCAATTTTCATTTCCTCATAGGTGGAGAGATGGATGAAACATAGGCCTATTTTATACACCTCCATCAAATGCATGAAAACTGTTCCAGGAATAGGGTCAGACAAAGAAACATTTTTAATATAATGCTGGAGAATAATTTTCTGTATGATAATTTCTTTCTCATGGGACTAGCTGTGAAAATTACTTTGGGAGAAAAAAAATAATTCGCAAATGGCTATGGGGTCCAAAAGGGACTAGACGCCTGTAAATGATTACATTGCATCACTGAGGCCAGAGGCTGTCGATCACTTTTGGTCCCTTTTGTGTCATGCATGTGAACTGCATAGCCAGACTGCAGCAGCACCTGGTGTTACAATGACCAGGGAAGAGAAGGCCATTGCCTGTAACTGGGGCAGGAGAAATCACCTGATAACAAAAGTCGGCAAACTGAATGCATATTACTTTCAGGCTGACTAGTAACTGGATTCCTTTTCAGGGGGACAGTTTTATATAGTAACATGAGTGTAATAATCAGTCACTCTCACACACTTGTCACGGGGGCTACGTCAGACTGGTTCAGAATAACTTTTTAACAGAATTCTGCCTTCAAGCATTGAAGCCTTATCGAGCTATGAGCCCAAACCAAAACCTCAGATTTAACTGCCCCCAGGACTTGAGATCTTGATCTGCTGGCCAGCCTCTTCCTCTCTACTGGCAGATTGAAACCTGGCATCAGAACACAAACATGAGTTTCAGGGAAAATTCAGATCCCAATTTCAGGACAGGGGCCTGTCCTAGTATCAGAGAAGAAGGATAATCCAGTGTTTAGGATAGTATCCTGGGGTACAGAAAACCTGCTTTCAATTCCCCACTCTGTCACAGAATTCTTGTGTGACTGTGGGCAAATCTCTTAGGCTGAGATTTTCAAAAGCAACTAATCATTCTGAGTGTCTTAAATTTGGGGAGCCTTGCTTAAGACACGGGAAAAGGGCCCAATTTTCAGAGGATGGGTGCTCAGCACTTTCTGAAAATGAGGGCCCTTTAAATGGCCTCAAGTTGGGCCCCCCCAAACGGAAGCATGTAAAATCACCAGTTACTTTTGAAAATCACACTTGGTTCCTCTGTGCCTCACTTCCCCATCTGTACTAACACAGAGCTGTTGTGGGATAAAATACAGTGAGAGATAGTGAGGCACTCAGGTACTATGGTAACAAGGGCCATAAAAGTTCCTTTAGATAGATTATATGGATAGGGGTTTTGTGACATGGGAATCCGACCACTAGGCCACTATGCTGGCTTTAGACCACTGGTTCACTCAATAGAGGCCACCTATCGCTCTGGTGGTAACAAGGGTTTTTGATTACTGCTAGGAAGAGGTAAGTCACTTAAGGTAACGTAAGGACCCCACTCTAACATTCACCCAAACCTTGAAGCAGAAAGTTATACCCAAACCTCATCTGACAGTAAAAAAAAAAATATTGGTAACAAAAGATTCCAAGCACCTATTTCACCTGAGACTGGAAGACTGGAGACTATCAAAATAAAATGAGAAACACTACCCTTGTGGTATTACGGGTCCAGTTAAACCCAGCAGACACTGGGAAAGCCAAGTTTTATGAGGGTTCCAGCCCAATTTCTAGGCCATAAAGGTTTGAAGAAGTCTCAAACTCTAAGCATCTAAATCTTTGGACTCTTTTGAGGTTCACCTACTAGCAGTCACTGTCGAGTTGTCCAGATACAAACCAGTGAGCTGGAGGTGAAAAGCCAATTCCCAGTGTCCTGAACCATCCTGTCGCTAGCAGGAACCCTTCATTAGGCCTGGATATAACTACACCAAAGACCTTTCATTGTTTCATAGATATTAAAGCCAGAAGAAACCCTGGAGCATCTAGTCTGACCTAAAGTTGTATTAAGTTTAAATTACCTTCTTAAAGTTAAAAACTAACCAAGACACTGGAAAGATGTTTCACTAGAAGCTGAACTCTCAAGCCAGCCTTCCAAAGCGCATGTGCAGATTTTGTACCCACACCTTTGCACGTGCAGACCAGTGAGAGATGTGCAACCACTCTCGGTGAACGCACAATTTCAGAAGCCGCTTTGAAAACCTGCCCCGCATGCATGAAATTTCCATTCTACGTAAGGCTACCATGCAACATCACCTCTTCAAATTCATCCTCGTCCTGTGCCACTGCTTCTGGGGAAAGCTCCTTAGCTACCAGCAGAGGTATGGGTTTAGCCAGAGCCTTGGTCTGAGTCTTTTGCTCAAGCTTGGCTTCAGTCGCAGCTTCCATTTCCACAGCAGCCTTGTGCTCGGCTGTCTGATGTTGCTTCGCTTCTTGTTTATGATTGGGCTCTGGCTTGGGCTGTTCCGGCTTAGATTCTGCTTTGGGCAATAGTTTCTCTTCAGGTACTGGTTCCTGCTGAGTGCCGGGTGTACCTCCCCTCCCCTGAGGTTCTGCTTCATGTTCAATAGCCCTCACCTCAGTTCTCGGATCTGGGGAGACCGACTTGGTAGGTGATTTGGGGACAGGGAATGGTTCTTCCTCAAAGTCCAAGGGGGGAGTGACTGGGGAGGTCTTCACTGCATAGCTGTGATAGCCTTGGTATAATTCGACATCGGGTTCTTGCACTCTCCTCTGAAGGGGTTTGATCTCCATCTGGTCGGCTGAACTCCTCATATTGCTGACCCGAGTGGAGCTCTGTGAAGCAGGTCTGCTACTGGCTGCTGCCTTTTCCCTGTGTGCCGAGAGTGCACTGGATGGCGTGTTGGGCCTACTTCCTGTGCGGCTTCCATCTCTGCTGTGACCCCCATTCCAGCTGCCAGAGCTGAGGAAGCCATCCTTCTGTGAACTCTGCCTTGCCCGCTTTGCCTCCGGTGGCGTTCCAGCAGGACTCGGAGATGGTGTTTGGGCTGGACTTTCTTTGCAGTGGGCAGAGTCTTTCTCGTGGAGCTGAGGGCTTTCTGGAGGGGTTGGTGGTGGCGGCGCTTTGGTTGGTGGCACTACCTCTTCCATGTTCTCAGCATTCTCAATGATTTCCTGAAGCAGCTTCCTCTTCTGGTACTCAGGGCCTGGGAGAGAAGAAAGGAAGAGATGTTCAAAATCTTTTATGAGTAGCCGGTCACCTACTGCCAGGTTCTCATGAGCTAAAGGGCGTGAGTGAACACATGTTCAATGGCCCCTTCAGATACTGGTTATCATGTGGGAACGCAGGGGATCCACTTTTCTGATGCCCCAACACCTGGCAGCTGTTTTTGAGGGTGCAAATTTGTGCCTGAAAATAACTTCACCTACATTTTTGGATCTGCACTTCACTACAGGTACAAATACTACAAACCAAGTGACCTGATTTGTAGGTACCAACAGGAAGTTAGATTCTAGCCACTAATATGCCACACAGACCCAATTTTACACCTCCAAAACTAAATATCTGAAAATCAGGAATGGTGTTTTCTGAATCATAGACATTATAGATGGGAAAGATCCTGTAGTCCATTGAATTGGCCAGGATTGCTCCCTTCAGTTAAAAGCAGGACCTGCTCACAGATGGCAACGTCTACATTGTCACTTTGTCAAGATCCTAGCCTAGGATAAGGTAAATTAGAGAGACAAAATGGGTGAAGGAATATCTTTTATTGGACCAACTTCTGTTGGTGAGAGAGATGAACTTTCAAGCTACACAGAGCACTTCAGGTCGAGGTAAGGTAACTCCCTCTGGGTGCGTTAGCTGGTTCCTACAGCCCTGCTGCCTGAATGCTGCCAGGCCAGCTCTGTGCTGTCTCTGTCATGTACTCTATATAAAGCACTGAGTTCAAGTAAATAAGCCTTTACCTTAAAATATACTGAAGCCCTCTTATGGGGACTGTCTAGTTCAACGGGAGACAGTCTAGGTCAATAGCTTGGATGTGACCCAGCAGAAAGACGGGGTACCACCCATATTATATTTTTAAGGACAGCCCTAATTTCATGGGTTCATAAAGTTCTGAGTTCTGCACGGCCAGGCTGATACAGACACCAGTCGGTGATTCCACACTTTCCTATCGGAAACTGGCACATGAACCCTGCAGGGTTCCACTGAAAAAACAGAGAATTTGCAGAAAGACAAGGAGGTTCTTCTCAACTGGAGAATATTATTGCATTTCAATCAAGTACCTCCCAAACCAGCCTTTCATTTGCATTTCCCAGCAGCTAACCAGTCCTGCTTCATTTCTCCAAGTGAGTGACTTAACCAGCTGGGACTCTTGCCGAAGATGACACCCTAGTCTGGGTTAAAGGATACACTGAAAAACCCAAGAGAAAATTCTCACCCTCTCTGTTAATAAATCTGCCAACTGAAGAAAAATCCCTGCTATTCTAGGGAGTGGACGAGAGGGAAATAAACATTCTCCCATATACCGTTTTAGCTGCTTTCACCCAAGGAGCAGAATGTTCTTTACAAACAATCAGGTACCACAATCAGAGCTAAGCAGAAGTAGTATAGAGGTAGCTGCTGTTCTCTCCATTATGCAGATGGAGAAGCTAAGGCAAAGAGACACATAGTGACTTTCCAAGGTCACACATTCAGTCACATGAAGAGCTGGAATAGGACCGCAGAGTTCTGGCTTCGCTAAGTACATACCCACTGGTTTCAGGCAATTTGTACTTGACACAGTTCAGCCATGCCTCAACTGCCACTACTAGCATGAAGAGAGCTAGTTCGAGTATGTATACACGTGCAGGAGAATCACACCCCTCATTCGTAGTGTAGACGTAGCCTCAACCTCACCTCCTTGTTTTTCTCCAGACACCTTCACTCCCATCCATCTGAAGCATATGCAAATGTCTCTCACTCTTATATTCTTTGTTCAATATTCATATAATATTCACTTGCCCTAGAAATTTGTTCCATGCATTGATTTCCCTTTGCCGGAAGAAAGGACTTTCTAACCATCCCATGTGAAAAGAGCCAGGTTGGATTTTCCACAATACATCTAAACTCATAAAACCACAGTATGTTTTCACAGAAGGGATTCACTGCACATTGGAAAGAGAGGCTTCGTTCTGTCTCTGACGCTGCCCTTCAAACAGGCAGTTACGGGAAAACTGAGACAAGGAGCTATAGGTCAAAATAATAGATCATTCCTTGATTGGACTTTTCTGCACCTGCATGAGGAAAGCCAAATGAGTCATTCAGGGAAAAGGGCCTGCTGTGACAGCAGAGTGTGTAGATGGAGCCTGACTGTAAGCAGATACGCAGACTGTGCAACGTCCAGCTAGATGACGCCTGGCATGGCGAACCTGTTCACAGCCGCAGGGTAAAGACTGATCGCAATTCCACAAGGTGACTCCAGGATTTAGGTTTCACTCTGACCTCATCTGACTTGCTCATGTCAACACATCTTAGATTATTGTTTGCTTATCAGTAGATCTTTGCTGCTCCTTAGCCCTGCACAAAGACTGCATGGCAAATCCTCACCAAGCAAACCGGCTTACATTTTGAAGTACAGGAGTATAATCTGCTCTAATTAAAACAACCAACAAAACCCTCCAGCACAACACACCCTGCACATGCGGGGAGATGATGAGAAAACAAACAACAAACTGAGGTGTGCTTAAAGCACTGCTCGAAGGTGCTCACATTCCACAGGGGCAAGTGCAGTGTAAGATTCTGAACAGAATGGAATAGAGCCATTGGCCTATGCTGGCTGTCAAAGGCAGCAGGCAAAGGAAAGGGGATGCATGGGCCCTAAGCAGGAGACCATGTCATGTTTCCACTGGCTGCAGCATGATTCCCTTCCACTCCACGTAGTCACAATTCACAACACCCACGCTAAAAATCCTTCTGAGCGGTGGTGGAGAAGATGGAGTCTGTTTCATTTAAGTACAAAAGCAAAAAAATCCTGTCAACACTAGAGCAAACAAACCAGATTTAAATTCAGATCTGGGTGCTTAATAAGTGAAACATGTCTGTTGCTATTCATCTGAATGAAAGACTGAGTTCACGCTCCTTTTGTGGTCACTTTCCGCCAGCATTTCAGCAAACAAGTTTGCTGGCAGAGACAGTGAATTTTAAGGGACTGTTCAAGCATATCATTCATGTAAAGCAAATTTTGAATTTGTAACCTGGAAAGCTGATTCTAAGAGCTCTGCTTAGCCAGTCAGGGAACAGAAATATACCAGGTGATATAGGCGTTCAGTTAAAAATGTTTACCTTTTGAACATCGAATGCAATATGCTGCCTGTGAGTGATCAGCAGCAAGAACCACTGGAGTGGCAGGAATTACTTGGCGAATCCTTTTGAATAATGAATTTGTTCAGACTTTGTCCAGCACCTAGCAGTGGGTCCTTGTCTATGGCTCCTTGTACAATGGTAATACACATGATTCATAATTAGAGAAAATCTTAAACTGCTCACGGGCAATCTGGGAACAGACAGAGGCAACACACATGAAAACATTTGCTCTGAATTATGCTTTTGGCTTCTGTTCAAACCAGGCCACTTACAACTGTGTGGTTCTGCTGAACCTGACAGCTTCTGGGGAACACAGATGTATGAAGCAGAGTATGTGCTCCAGAGGGGACAGAGACATTGAGTCTCCTTGCAGTGGACGATCTAGCAAGTCCACCTCTATTTCTCCCCTTTCCCAAGTATGAACAGAGGTTTTGAGCGTGGCCTGGAAGTTGAACTTTGCTGATTTACTCTCTCTAAAAAATCAACGGTGTGAGCTGTGTGCTGCTAACTCTGGCTTGCATAGGGTGACTCTTACCACAGGTGGGGGTGGGGAAGAGGTATAGAATTTATTTTAACCACCCTACCCTGCCTGCACGCTCTTGTCAATCATACGAAGACCCATTCAGGGCCATTTATTTCTGGCTGCAACGAGATTATTTGGAGGCCATTTCTCCAGTTGTTCAGTCTCCTCAAAATAGCGCTCAGCAGCTCCCTGCCTGCCTGGGCTTCCTCGTCTCTCCGTTGGTGCCATCTTCTCCCTCTGAATAATTCACACAAGAAAAATCAATATCTTAGCGGGTATGTCAAACATCCCGTCACTCCCAGCCTCTCTCCCTCTCCAGCTTTTGCTCAGTCTGTGCCTCGTCACCTGCATCTGAGAGCACGATGTTCAGATAGGCCCTCTCTCTGCAGGACTTTTGCCCCCTTTTGTTACATCTGTGATACTGGCCGGGACAAAGTGCCCAATGCTTACGAAAGGGCTGAGGCCCGCCTTATTGCTGGTGTGGTTTGCGCTGGTAACGTATACACTGTTTTTGCACTTGTCTAAATGAACTGCAGGTGCAAATATGAGCACTTTGTACTTCTGACTACTTGAGTTGCACCCACAAAAGAGGGGCAGCCCTCTTGGGCTATGTCTTCACTGCACAGTTACCAAGGCCCCTGTCTGTGTTTTAGCCCAAAACCCCAAACAGTACACACAGAAAAAACTCTGACCTGGGTTTGGAGATGCTTTAAGCCCAGGCTGGTTGGTCCAGATGGGGGTGTGGGTTAGAAACTGCTTTCATTCAGGCTGGAAACTGCCCACTTTATAGTGAGACTTGAGGCAAAAATCACTCAAGTAATGACAGTCCCCCAATGCCTTCTCACAGTTCCACCCAGAGGATAGACAAGTTCTCCCACAATTGACATAATTAAATGGGAATGAATCTAGAGAGTTTCCACACAAAGAACCATGGGATATGCCGCTAGGGAGAGATGAGGTCAGGTGAGAACACAGAAACAACTTGTGTGTCAATCCCCCAAGCTAACTCTGACGTGAAGACATACAATGGGGAACTTGACTCTGTAAGTCCCGGACTCCTTTAACAAGAGCAGTGCAGACAGTAGGCTTTCAGTTTGCTGCCAGTTCTGAAAAATCAGAACAAAAATCGTGTCAAGTCTAACCAAAAATAAAATTTTTGGAGTTCTTAATGAAGCAAAAAGTAAAAAATATTAAAAAATTCATTTTGGTTTGAAAGAAGGATTTTGGTTGACTCAAAATGAAACATTTTGTTTCAATTCTGAGCAGTGTTTGTACCTTTTTGCATTTAAAAAAAATAAAATGGATGGAAATATTGCAATAAAAAGTCATTTTGAGCCCAAAAAATCAACACATTTCATTTTGAAAATGTTGATATAAAATGTTATGCCTGTTTTAGACAATTTGACAAAACCGCCATGAACTTGCAAAACTTTTGCTGTTGCCAAAAAGTTTCATCCAAAAACCTTTACCCAGCTCTATTTCGCACACATAACATGGGGAAGGACGCCTCTGCAATGAAAATATGCTGCCAGATGTGTGTGACCAGTTGGGGCCTGACTCTTGAGCACTGTGAATAGAAATGACGGATGTGTCACGTGATGAGATGCCATGGGAATTACTGCCATGGGATTGAAACCATGCAAAAGAGAATAAATGTGTATATCTGATTTCTGGGTATTTATTTGGTCCTCATAAACTCAAGTCTGCAGATAAACTGGAGGTTGTTGTGTTATTTAAAAAACACGTACTTAAAATAAAACTCAGTAAAAAAGAGAAGACCGTCCTGAGGTAAGGAAGATTGACATGAAGGAATTCCATTTGTATAACACCACTTGGCTTGAATTTGATTGCTAGTGGGCCAGATTCTCAGTTATGCTCTGTTTACACCCTTTTAAACTGGCAAAGCGTTATAAAGGGATCTTAGTGTAAATGAAAACTCGGGCCGTCGTAATTTTGTTTACAGATGCATCTTTTCCTGGTACCATTGTATCATTTTGCTTATCTGTACTCCACTCTCAATAAAATATAATTTACGTTAAAAAGAGAGTAGAAGAAGAAAACCAGAAATGTTAATAAAATAGTAGAAGACACAAGAATCTGATGTGAATCTAAATGCAAAAGGCTTTTAGATGATTCAAGCACCTGAGGTTTGAAGCAGGAGTGACATGCTGTTTCAGCCTGAGGGGCATTTTGCAAAGGCTGCACAAATTATGTCATGGAATCACCACAGATACAAAAAAAATCTAAATATATACTGAAAAAAAACCTACACTGGGAATTCCGATTTCCTCTTACATGCATGCTATAAATACCCTGGTATGTGCTGGGTGAATTGTGGAACCATGAGTGACAGGTGACAGTCTCATAGTGAGATCAAATGAGCTATTGTTAACTGAAGTGTCACATGTTGGCTCACACATATGCCAAGGTGTTCTGGTGCTTCCCAGCTTAAAGCCAGCTACAACAGAATTTACCATGCTTTGGGTACCCAGGAAGTCCTCCCACAAAGTGACGAATTTCCGCTATTATAGCCAAGGACAACAGAAGTCTGCAGGGAATTTGGACAATATCTGTGAGGATTTTTCTCCAACCTGCAAAATTTCTCTCTTTGGAGAGGAGCAGTTTTTCTTTCCTACTATGTGTCCTGTTTTCCTGTATTAATACCAGAGATCATTGTAATCTTCAAGGTATTCAATCAAAAGAGAAGTAAGCATCATAATGTAATGCTTAATGAAGGGGAATACGAATCGGGATATCTGAATTCTATTCCCATCTCTGCTACTGATTGCCTGTGTTACCTTAGGCAAATCATCTAGCCTCTTTGTAAACTCAGGCACGGAGAGACGTGACTTTCTTGAAGTAACAAAACAAGTCAGGAAAAAGATGTCAGAGTTTGGACTGCAAGTTGTCTATACCAGCCGCTAGAACTGCTCCCTCACTTGACAAAGTCAGGGTTACAAAACTCAAGAAGAATGTATGTCCAGTCGGTTGTAGTTAGGGAATGTTTCTGGCATTTACTTTGCAGGTTCTAATACTAAACATCACATCTATTAACCCCCTAATGCTCAATCTCCAGAAATAGCCTCCCAAGTATTTTCCTAACAGATTAATCTGCATAGAGGGGAACAAATTAAATAGTCACTAATGATAACATTTTGCAGTAGTAACCTTCTCACAGCATTGTACAGGCATTAATTAGCTAAACCTGACAGCCCGCCTGTCCAGTGTAGAGCCACACATGAAACTATGTATTCCTCTGGCAAAGCTGGACCAACAAAATTCAAGGTAAAGCTCCACAAAAGTGCAGGTCTCCATGCAATGAACAGCTACAACCCCGATGCACAAGCAGATGATTATGGGAACACAATTAAGGCACAGGTAAATCTGCAGCCGGACCCACAGAAAGGGGAAAATGGGGGGAGGGGTGCTAGCTCCAATTTATTTAATGATTTATTGGCTTCTTTTCCTCCAAGTCATTTCTAGCCCTTGCTGACCTGGGGAGCAAAAGGCTTTTGGGAACGTGACTTGGGTCAGTATCACTGAGCAAACTGGCCAGTCCATGTTGTACCAGTGGGTGCATTTGACTCATTGGGAAATCGCACAACACTCTTCTGCTCTTCTCAGCCTCTGTTCCTCTTGCACTCTTCCTCTCCCTGCTGACTGGGGCACAGCAGCGGAGAAGGAAGTGGAAGCTGCTCCCCCACCTTACCTGGCTGGTAGAAGTCTGGGGACAGTTCCCTGGCCATAGTCCTGGCTATGCTCGATTCACTGTTAGCGGCTTGAGCTGCTTGCTCAGCTCCATCTGCCTTGGCTTTGGCATGGGCGGTCCTGTGAAGAGAACACCATCATGACGTTAAGTGCCGTCCAAAGTCATGCTCAGTATTGGCACATTGGCATTGGTACACGCAGAACACAGAAAGCATTAAAAATCTGGCCCCTCATTTCCCAAGTGCGCTGACGGAGCATTGAAAAATTCAGCCTATCCACCTGCCAATTAGCAATCTCACTAGGACGTGCTCTCGAATATGTCTTGCACAGCTTGGGCATTTGTACATGACAACAACATTATGGACGAGGGGCCAAACTGCAGCCTCAAAGGTCTCGTGTGTGGTACACTGTCAGCTTCATCTTTCCTGCATTGGAGTGGCCCACACAGATCCCAGAATGCTACAGTGGGCAAAATTGGCAAGTTCTGTCCTGAATGCCTCTCAAGTAACCCTAAAGAAACATGAGTCCAGTCTTTCAGGCAGAATCCCCTATCCACACCAACCACCGGAGCTGCCCTTGTACTATGAAAATCACAGACACCTCCTCTTGAATATCTTGGCTTCTTGAGTCCCGTACAGAAACATCTCCTGCTTGCTTCAGAAAGCTACCTAAATTATCTGTCTGGCCATGAGATTTCTAAGATACTTAGCACTTTGGTCACGATGGTCTTCATGAGAGAAGTTAAGCTAGCTTTATAACAAGGATGCCTGTTTAGTATGAAACTGACTTCAACAGTTCAATTGAACCTCCAAAACAGAAGAGACCAATTTTATACACATACAAGCCACCCTGTTCCATCCAAAGCCTATGAATATTTGTTTTCCTAACACGGTCATCAAGAGCAGATTTTCAGCAGCTTCTTGTGTCAAACCAATCCATATTGGTGGATACGTAAATGTGCCTATGCAAAACCCCACACATTTGTATGCATATGGACAGTTAGATGTACAATTATTGATCTGCATGCACAGACCCCTTTGGGGTGAAACGCACATGCTGTTTGATGGGACACAATGGTATAGCAACCTCTTAGAACTAGAACTGAGGAAACGGACTATATTCCATTGAGCCTAAAAAAAGAATTTAAGGTCAGCAGAATGTAATCACCCAAGTTTCGTTTAGCCAGTACACCAGGATTAATTCTCTTACACCCAGTACCCCCCCAATATGCATAAGGGGGTGGGAGGAAGGGTGTTGGTGCATGCAAATATTGCAGGTGCAATAAAAGAGGCTGCTGAAATATTGCCCCCATGTTTCTTTAGGGTGAAATGTGATAGAAACTTCCACAATTCTTGGTCATAAAGATTATAGAAAAGAATCAAATGGCTAGAATATTCCCAAATCTTCATGCTCAGCAATGCTGTAAAATACCTGGGAACGGGAAGGGCATTCTGCCTCTTGACATGCAGATGACCATGACACATCCCCCTATGTTTCAGATTTCCTCTATCTGGAATCATCTCTCTTTATGTTGGGAGCAGGATTCATCCTATTGCTTCTCTTTACCCATAATCTTGCTTCTGAGCTTGCAAACTGAGCTGTTTGCTACATTTTTCTACAATTATTGTTTTTCTGTCCAAAATTATTAGAGCTCCTGAAACTTTCAGAGACACTAGCTGATGAGACAGAAGTCTGCAATTTTAAATCTCAACTGCATGCAGGAGATCATGGGAAGCTGTAAACAGAGAAAGTGTCTCCTTTTTTGGTAGCATATAAGCAGTGTGATTAATTCCACTACAATCTGGGGAGGGCCTGGTGGCATATTTATGTGCTTTTCGTGCCTGGGGAATCAGTATAGATTCAGAGTGCTGCATGTGCAGCCTGAAAGCAGCCCTCACCTTGCAGAGAGCTGCTCATTTTAACTCTCCAAAGCAACGCTTCAAGAATGAGTCCACCTTGACAAACCCTGCCAGCGCAGCTCTCGCACCTGGATCCTTGAGGGAGAGAAAGCAGCTCAGGGTTTAGCTCCTAAATCTGGCTGGGAATCTCAGAACCAGCCCGACAGTGTCTGAGGATGTTGTCTGCCCGCTGATCAAGAGGCTGAAGTTGCATGTTTGGGGCTCAAACGGGCCACCCTTGTGCGTGTTGGGAAGCGCCCACTCCCTTGTAGTCCCATTGAAAGATGGGTCAGATCCTCTGTTCCTCCAGCACAGGAACAGAGGGGCTTTAAACCATCACAACAAGGGCTGGATTTGTGCGACCCTCACTGACCATGGCAAGCACATACTCACACAAGTGGTCCCACGGGGCTAGAGTCTGTGTTCTGCTCCAACCCCTCTATGCCACTCCACCAGCAGTAAACCTAGCAGAGATGGCCCCCAGGGATCGCGGTACATAAGAAGGGCTCTATACTGCCTCTCTCACAGCCCCCAGCAGAGAGGGTGTGTTGGGGGATGAAGGTGACATGGTCCAAGCATGATGGGTATATGTTAGGGTGGCTATGAGGCAGCTCTGACTTTAAACAAGAGCCAAGAAAAGCTGAGGAATGCTGTTCAAATTCCTGTTACACTAGTCTGAGATCAGAGCCAAACTCCTTCCTCCGGGGGAGCTGCACAGGAGTTCAGGACAGGAAGTGAAGGAGGGTACGGTACCCAACTGAAACCATAGCAGGTGTGTAGGGCGACAGATGGGAGAGGCCTCACTGGAATGTGGATGGGGCCAATCCTGATCTCAGTTATTGCAGGCAGTGGAGTGAGTCCGGAGTCTCACCACAACAGATTGTGATTTGCCCCCAGACATAGTCTAAGTTGGATCCTCCTCGTGCTGTGTAAAGAAGAAAGACTGTCATGATGTCGATGGATTTCCCCTCATTTTGCAAGGCTTGCCTCTGCCTCATTCCAACTGACGCAGCGTTTTCCCACAATCCTTCTAACACGATGAACTTGGGGCTACGGCTACTGCAGCTGCAGCATGCTGTGGCGCCACTGTTTAGAAATTGGCACCTTGCCTGCCTCATGTGTCGAGATCTGCCAGCCGCTGGGAGCCCAAGCAGCCGAGTCAGCTCCGCAACCTGTGCCTAGGCAACAAACAAGTTCTCTTCCGCTTGGGCATCCCTCCACAGGCTCGGTGTCTGATTACCCCCCCACACATCAGGATCCTGTTCCCAGGTGGAGATGCTGACCGCCTGGGCTTAGGTGCTACCGTTATTTAGATCATTTATTACAGCCCAGGTCCTGGGATTAGTGCCTGTGTTTTGCAGACCTTGATTGGCTTTGGAAAGCAATATGGTGCATTCACTTTCCACACGCAACATGCTTGTGGCAGGGTGATACGGGGACTGTAGCAGCGAGGAAGGCAGGCGTGGAGATTGCTAAGGAGGATGTGCTAACATGCTGGTCTGGGTGGGAGGAAGGGAGAAGGCGATAAGGCACAAGTTACAGCAGAGGAGCTCGTGTTCCGCCCGCAGCAGGACAGGAACGGGCAGGCATTCATAGCGTTGGCTGGCCAGTCAGATGCTCGTTAGTGATTCTGAATAACGACAAACCCTAGCTCTTACAGAGCCCTTTAAAATGTATTAATTATTATTTGTATTATTCTAGCACCTGGGAGCCCCCATCATGGCCAGGACCCCATTGCACTAGGTGCTGTACAAACACAGAACAAAAAGATGGTCCCCACCCCAAAGAGCTTCCAATAAAAGTATAAGACAAGAGACAGCAAGTGGAGGCAGACAGACAGACAGGGAAGCCCCAAGAAACAAGACAATATTGCTCAGCATGGTGGGCAGTGGTCTCAGCACACTAGCTGTCTAACTCTTGCTAAGTTTTTTGTCGGCATCTCAGCAGAGGAGAATTTTCAGGAGGGATTGGAAGGAGGACAAAGAGGGAGCTTTTCAGCTGTAGACCTGAAAGTGCTTAAGAGCCAGTAATTTCCCCCAAGGCTAGAGCTAGTGAAAAATGGGAACATTTTTCTATCAGCTCTATGCAAACACCTAGCACCACACCAGGAAGCAATCCACGGGGAGACAAGGAGGGCAGGATATTTATGTGGGAAGGAGGGTGTTGCATCTAAATTTACCGGTGGCAGAAGTCAATAGCTCTTCTTCAAACCGGCGCTAGACAATACACACAATCCCAATCTAATGTATCACAGTGAACAGAAACGAAGGAGAGGGGACCTTACAAATCATGACACGGCTCTCTGTCCCAGCTAGGGAGGCAGAAATCTAGGAATGCACCCCCGGGAGAGCTGGCAGCAGCCTACAGATGAGGGAGCACAGATTTCAGGTTGTTGCAGTGGAGAAGTTCTCATCCTAATTTCATCTCCCCAGTCGGCACAATTAAAAATAGCTTGCCTGAATTCTTTGGAAGGGGGAGCACTTGTCTGAAGCTGACGTCAGAAGGAGATATGCATGTGATGCATGCGGCATGCTGTCCATTGCCCTGAAGTGCATTGCCCTGTACTTCAGTCCCCCTTTATGGTACTCTGGGGAGTTGATATCCTGCTATTGCTCCAGAATCAGCCTTTCCTATATGGTGATGTCCTGTGCTGCTGTTGAGCCACCAGCATGGCTTAAGATTTAGCTAGTTCTCCCTTTGAGAGAGTAGAAAAGCTTTAATGCTGCAGTCATTTTTGTATAAGGGCAGGGATACAGCGCCATTCCTCTCTTTTCTGGCTGACTCCCAGTAGTGTTGCCCAATCTATTCCTCTGGTTGCTACTAATATCCCATGAGGACACCAGAATTGCAGTTGAGCATGATCACTAACAGGTGAGCCCATAAGCCAAGCCAATAAATCCATCTTCTTGGACTTTTTATGAATTTTGTGCACCCACGTTTTATTAGACTGTAGATGAGATGAGAATTACCCGAGAATGCCGCAAATGCCAGATATGGCCCGAGAGTCACTTACAACCTACAGGTGCTGAGCTGACCTTGTAGCCAAAAATAGTGGAATAGCTCAGATGCCTGCTCCAACTATTTCACATTCCGTGGGGAGAGTTATTCTGCGCACTGTACAGAAGTACAGCCCCATTCAGCACAGCTCTTACCACTCAGTGCTTTCCTCGGTCAGACTGAGGCAGACACCCCCATCAGGAATGATTAACTGAGTGAGCCCCTTTTTGCTGATCATTTCAAATATCACCGGTTCCAAAAATGTTACATGAATTTTGGCTAATCAGCAAGTTAAATGAAAGGCAGCTTGGCTTCTCTGCTAAACCCTGTTTGCTCTATTGTTACACTCTATTCTCAACCCACACCTACTCCATTTGTTTCATCAGCTTGTTGTGTCCTGTCTTGGGAGCTCTCAGGGACAGGACTATCTTCTTAGCTATTTGTTTGTACAGTGCCTTGCACAATGAGGCCCTGGTCCTGCCTAGGATTTCTACATGCTACATATTACATGCATCAATTTGACAGGTCAGATAGTGCTATATATGATATATATAACAAACTGGCCTCAGGTATTCAGAAAAGTTGGATGTGCAAAATGAAGATAGAATTGCACAACTAACTGAATGCACAATTGCTGCACTTGCAAATTCAAACTCGATAATTGTGTATACACATGGCTAGTTATGTTCATTTTGAGTGTGCAAGTACCTGATTGCATGTATAGTTACTCTAACTGAAACTGCAAAGTGAACTCCCAACTCTTCTAAAAGCCTGGGTCTTGATGGCCGCTGTCCATTTAATCAGTACATGCCACACTGGGTACATTGCAGTTCCAGTACTGTGGGGAATTTAAGATATCATAATTTGACTCAGCGGTAACATTTACAACTTTCTGAAAAAAACAGGGAAAGTTCCATACGCATTTTCCCTACGGCAACACCAGGACTTGGGGGATGAGAGCCAATGGCCAATATGTATAGATCCTTTTGACACCTTCTCCATTTTTGGTTCTATGCTTGGAGCCTTCTCTTCCCAATCACTGATCACCCATAACTCTATTGCAACATTCTGCTCTACCTCCTTTAGCCGTCTCTTCTCCTCTTTCCCTTGCCCATGCTTCTATTCAGATTTGTCCCATCCATCTCCCTCTCCCAGCCCTTCACCCCTATGCAAATAGAGAAGTATCTGCTCTAGATGCTAGATGGAAGCCTCACTATCCACTCACCCTTTGCATATCATCCTTTGTGTTGTGTCCATCCAATTTAAGCTCCTTAGGGCAGGGTTTTTGTTGATAGTTGTTAACAATCATGCACACCAAGGGCTAGTCTACCTTTAAAACTTACAGCGACACAGCTGTATTGGCACAGCTGGAAGAGGACTTGTGTAGCCACATTATGTTGGCAGGAGCGAGCTTTCCTGCCGACATAATAAAACCGCCTAAACGGGCGGCGGTAGCTATGTTGGAGGAAAAGCATCTCCCACCAGCGTAGCGCTGTCCACGCAAGCACTCATGCTAGCAAAACTTGCATGGCTTAGGAGGGTGGTTTTTTCACACCCCTGAGGGACACACATTTTGCCAAGTGCTACAAGTGTTACTACAAGCGCTAGCGCAGGCAAGGCTCAGCGGGCGCTATGTACGTAGTAAATGCAGTAAAAACGATCCAGCACTACTTAATGCAGGAAAGAGACGTACTGTTCTAAAGCACGTCACTGTAATTAAAAAAGTGAAAATGCAATAATCTTTACAAGCACTCAGATACCGAAGTAATCGTCACCGTGCAAATACCTGTGCTAGTTAGCTAGATAAACAGCACCTTCTCTCCTTCCTTCTGCAGATCGGGCAATGCCCAGACCATCCTGTCTTGGAGGAAAGCATCTTTTTAGGGACTGTTTAAGGAGCAAGGAATTGTTGTCAAGGTTCTCTGAAATCTAAGCAGTTCAGCAAGCATTCGTCTTTATGGTTACCTGGTGAATTTTTAAAATACTGAAATATTCTCCTCAGCCCTAAATAGCTCAAAGCCACTTGTATCCTCCACTGGAATTATACTTCCCCACAGCACAATTAAAGTGATACTAATCTTATGGCAGACGAGCCTGCAGCTCTATTCATCAAGATGTCTACCGAAGGATCCCCATTCTGAGCAGGGGAAACTTGTTCACTAAAATATTCTAAGGTTTCCTAATTCAGTATTGCTTTCTTGCTGCTTAATTAATAGATCATGTTCTTCAATGCTGCATGCAGGCAGCCACTGTCCCAGATGAGGGGCCAACATGACTAGTTGGGAGTCCAAGGTTATAGGTGGCGAAGAGCTGCCCTTCTCTTTCAAATGGAGACTGCAGATACCAACATGCGGTGCCCAGACGCAGCTCAGGATGGAACACTGCCTGCTGGGACCTGCAGTCTCCTTAGGCCACACATATCAGAAATAAAGTGGACTGCATTATACAACTGCATGGGCCTTGTTTGCCCTGCAAGAGTCGAGGGCATCAGAGACATCAGTGCAAGGAATGTAGCAAATGCTTTAACTCTTACTGCTGTCATCACCTGCTACAGGAAGAACATAGAGCCCTGAATTAGAATCTAAAAGCTTTTCTTTCCATTCATCCTCCAGCTTGGCTGGAAAGTACGTCCTGACAAAGTCCGTGCAGTTCTCTGCAGACAGAACGGCAGATTCAATCTCTCACTCTCCGCTGCTGCACTTCCTTTCCCCTGTTTTCCTGGCCTGCTCCCATGCTTTTGTCTGAGACTGAGCATACAACTTCCTCCAATCACAGCATACAGCCTAGCAACCCTACGATAACAAACCAGTCTGTGCAGCCCAGTGCCTGCGATCCACCACGCAGTAATACACCAAGGCGCACTGCCCTCCTGTGTGAGCAATCCCTACAAATGCTAGTGATTTAGACTGACAAACTATATAAAGAGGAGCTCATCTCATGTTTCGTGCACCACTTTTATAATTAACTTCCACAGTAAGACCAAATTGGACGATGCATTCCACCTACAAATACAATAAAGCAAAACCCTTTTACAGAAGACGCAGCAATCAAGCTCTTCCAACCTTCCGTCCACTCCCTCTTTGGGGATGCATTTGGGCCTAATAGCGTGCACCTTAGATTGACAAATTTGGGCTATTCCATATCAAGTGCACGCATGCGTGTGTGGGGGGGAAGGGTCAATTCCAAGGTCAAAGACCCCGTGGAGAACAACACCCTTCCAGACTCCTTTTGTTCAAGTGCAGTATGGCACAGGGAGAAAGGTGGGGGTGACAGGACTAAAAACAGATTCCATCCGTGATAAAGGCAGCACATTTTTCAGTGGTTCCAAGATTAAATATGTTGCTTTTATTAGTAAAGGCATGTTTTTCCTGACTGACAGCCCTGCAAACTAAACTTGGGCTCGAGGGCTGATTAGCAAAGAGTATTTTTCTCTTAGGAAAATGTTGATTTTTCATCAAAACCCACATATTTTTCAGTTTTTAGCAACCATAAACCAAAAATATTTTTGGCCTAAAATTGAGAAACCAAGGTATTTTCCGTTTGGGTTTTTTCCATTTTCCAACAAAAAGAAAAAAATGGAAATTTTCAAAGAAAACAAACAGCTTCTGTGAAAAATTTTCATTAAAGCAAAAAGTCAATTACCCAGTGCAAATAAGCTGTGACACAAAATTTTCCTACCCAGCCCTTTGGGCTCAAGAGTAAAAATTCACAAATTTTAAGTCCAGAAGGGACCATTATGATCACCTAGTCTGACCTCGTGCACAACATGCAGTTCTGGACTATCTCCCTCATGTGTATCACCACCAGTCAGAAAGGTTATGCAGTAAATACAGACCCTCAGTGACACATCTGCAACCACTTTGTCTTCTGTGGGTTTGCCCAAGTGTCACTGATTGAAACTCAGTAAACAATTCCATTGACGATACACATGAAGGAATAGACTCCAGCTCCGTCCTGTCTGTGGAGGCTCGCTAATGGGAATAAAAAAGAAAAATCTCATTTGTCAGAAGAGCAGGTGGCTGTGGCCTTGCATAACATAGCAGATCTGTTGATTGAGAAGCTGACATTTTTTACAGTCACTCTTCAGAATGAAACTGTGCTTTGATTTCCTCCCCCCCCTTTTTTTTAATTGTTGAGATAAGGATTTCCCTTGAGATCAGGAATTTGGAAAACTGATAAAGCTGTGTGCAAACGCCTTTGGATGAAGATGAAATCCTTTTCAGTTTAAAAATGCACTAGGCCAGAAATATGTCAACATCTGTTGCTTTGACTATACAGAAGTGGTGGCTAGTTTGTGTTTTAGATAAAAACTCAGTTCTGGGAAAGATCTAAAAAAAGCCATTTGTATCAGGTGTCTTATTTATGTACATCTGTCTGTTGTTCATGACTATAGTATCTTTTCACATCACAAGCATTAATGAATGAAGCCCAACACAATCTCTGTATTAGCAGCCCCACTTTACACATGGGGAAAGTGAGGCACACAGGAAGTTTACAGCAGACCTAGCAGCAGAACCCAGTTCTCCCGAATCCCAGCTCTGTACCCTAATCCCAAAACCCACTGTCCTTCGGCTCAGAGTGTAGATGCATTGGAAAGTGTCGTCAGGCTAACCCAAAGTCTGTTCTATAACCAAATTCTAACCCCTTTATTCCCAGAATAACTACATGTCTGTGAAAATAACCAAAGGGAATCTCATTCAGATGTGTATTCTCTGCTAGGTTACCGAAGGAAAAGGAGAACAGCTGGGAGCAGCAAAGACTTTTTGTTATTCCATTTCCTTAGTATTAACAAATAATAGTGGAGTCATTCCAGAGACCACCTCTGTGAGAATCCAGTTAAAGGTGACGCTTCATTGACATGATCAACCTGCAGATCAGTGGAAATGGTTCTACTGGCCCTGGGCTACAATGGTGAGTAAGGGTGGCAGGCTAACTGCCTTGGGGATCTAGTCTCGTTCAGGGAAGGATTTGTTCTGGTCACTAACTATGCTACCCAACTGGTACTATTGAGAGGCGCTTTGTGGCTATTTCAAATAATCTTTGATTCATCAGAGTTTATGCTGCAGGGCAGGGCTGTTGTCCATCGCACCAAGTGAAAGATACAGAGCTGGGGGTAGTCTGAGCATCCTGACATGCAGGCGGCTCCTTGGAGTTTCACTGGACCTCTGGAACTGGCAGCTGGGCTGGCAGTGGTGAAAATGGCCCCTTCTTTCCCCAGGATTTCAGTGTTTCTGCTTCTGGCCACAAAAACTCATTGCAGCAAACAAAGCTAGGCATTAAAGCTGCAATCCTGCAAATGGGCACAACAAGGGTTCACAGCAAGTTTCGAGTCACGGTTCAGGTCCATTTCTCTGAACTGGTTCGTTTTGGGTCCAAATCCAAACCCCAGATCCAACCTTTGTGTCCCCTTTCCCCACCCAGCCTGCAGGGCAATCAGGATCCGGACCTGAACAATACAGCTCCAGCCTCTCTCATCTCTGCACTTTCAGACTTTAGTCCCAACTCATTTCCCTGTTTACTCTTTTGTGCCACTGCTGGTTGCAAAATGTGCTGCCCTCCCTGCCACACAGATGAGCTTCCCTCCTGCTTCTCAGAGAGCCAAGCCCATTGCTAGACTGGGAAGAAGGGTGTTTAGGTGACCGGTCAAACAAACGGGTTGTCACAAGTTGTTACTCAGTAGCCCCTGCTAAGAGGATTGTTGTAGCAGGAGATGGACGGCTCAAAGCATGTGAGGACGTCAGGGAACCCCTCACCATGCACTGTCACTCATGCAAAGGGGGGGGAAGAGCAGGATGAGGCAATCAGCAGAAGTGGCTCATGCACCCCATCTTGGGCACAGTTTAAGAGCCCAGATAGAACAGAGAAGGGAAGGGATGGGAAGATACAACACACCCTCCCACACCAAATGTCTGTATGAGAAGAGCCTGGAGACCTCAGCTTCCCCCCTGTCCACTCAGACTTTCGAAGTTCCCATCTGAATGTTTGCACCTATCCCCAAGAGCAATGAACTGGAATTCATGAACCGGACTGTGATCATTAGGAGGATCCATGGAGGAGACATCTGGGGGCCCTGGGGTGAGCACTCAGAAACCCTTGACACAAATGGAAGGTGTTTTAGCTGCACAGGCAGTGAAATATCACCCAGCAGTGGCTGCACAGAACAAAGTCCCCTCCAGCTACAGTCAGGTGTGTACTGTTCACCCTCTGCCCACATTAGAGAACCTGCAGCAGGACAGCCTAAGCTCAGGGTGTAGAACAGCATCAGACAAACACAGCAGCTGCCACCCCCACACCAAGCAAAGCTACCTTGGGCACACGTAGTGCTCATGCACCAGGTGAAGCTTATATAAGCCTGCAGAGTCCACAAACCAGGTGAATGTGATTTCCTTAAAGGGGCCACTCTCCATTCCCCAGCATCCTGCCGTGTCATTTACTATTACCCTGAAGGGAGTTAGCACCAGGCAGCAATCCTTCCTTCCAGCCCTTAATTAGAGGCCTCCTATAGGCAAATCCATAGCTAGCTCACCTGGCACCTTTAGAAACACTGCTGTCTCTCATGGCCAGATTTGTCAAGGTATTTAGGTGCCTAAAGATACAGGTAGGCATCTAGTGGGATTTACAACAATGCCTAGGTGCCTAACTCCCATAGATTTCAATGGGAATTAGGCATCTAGGTGCTTTAGAAAATCCCATTAGGCACCTATCTCCATCTGTTGATGCCTAAATACTTTTAAAAATCTTCATCCTTATCAATACAAGTGAGATTCAAAATGGAAAATAAAAATCCACAAAGGTCTCAGTCACTCCTTACAAAACCTGATTCAAAAGGAAGAAGCAGACTTTACTGGGGCCTGACTAAAACATCCTGCCCTTCTTCAAAGCCAGACTGTAGAGTCCTTCAGTAATGACTAGGAAACCACTCAGTCTCACTGCTGAGAGAGAGAAATGTGGACTGGGAGACAAATGCTGCTGACCTCTAACCCCGTCTTTGACACCAAATCCCTCTGACACCTTGTCAAGTCTCTTAGCTGTGCGCGCCCCAGCCTCCCTCGGGACACTAACATCTCCTTCACACTGAGCGGGATGAGGAGACAGCAGCTAAAGCATACACAGCGCTTTGATGCTTGTAAAGCGTTTTATAAGGGCTCAGTATTGGGGTTTGGGAGCAGTATTGCAGAACACCAAAATATTTCTTGTATTTTTTTTTTTCTTTAAAGAAAACACAACCTTCTTCTGATTTAGTTTTCAGCATTTTTGTAGAGATAACTATGCTGCGTCACCTCTGAAAACACAAGGATTGTTTCCTGGCACTCTCGGCTAGGTGGAGGGCCATACTCTTTGTTTTAAAAAAAAAGCCAAACCAGCCCCTATAATTCAGGCTCATGAAGCTAAAGTGACCTGTTCTGTAGCTCCAGAACAAGAACTGTGTGATAAGAGCTACTAGACTAGTCCGCAGATATAAATGAGGCAACATTTTTGATCTGGCATTGGGGTAGGAAGAGCCTATTGACATATTTCTCCTTCTCTAGAAATCCTGGGGAGGATAGAGGAGTTCTGGGGGATGTAGGAAAGGCAAACTGGGGAAATGTCACTGCAAGGAGGGAAGAGAGAAAAGATATACATGACGGGAAGCGCCAGAGAAAAGCTGCCCAGCAACAAGTACTGCCTAGCAATGCAGCCTGAGCTGTCCCAAAACCAGCAAGGTTGACCTCAGCAGAGAGAGTGATATTCCCATCCATTCCACAAACAGCCTGGAAAAACAAGAGTCAGTCATCACACACACGAGGAAAGGGCTGCATCAAGTTCAGCCAACGAGGCTAGTGTCCCACTGACACCAGAAAATTTCAGACCACAGTCTCCGTGTGTGTATCATCCCCCCACCCCCCCAGAGCTAAGGGATTGTGACATAACCACAGCCCATACATTGGTACACACAGCCCAAAGCCATGTATGCCACAGGCAGTGATGGGGCAAACTTCCAACACACTGCTCCCCATCAACGCTCTTCATTCCTAGTCTGGGGGAACACTTCTAAGGGTGAAAAAGGAGCTGAGTCTCCCTAGCGTATTCAGTGTTCAGCCTCTCTGCTGACCCTTTTAAAGAAGGGACCAATTACTACACATTTAGCTATCAAGAGAGTGGTGGAAAATGTTCTTCAGTACATGTAAAAACTCATTGGATCACACTAACCTACATCTAAATATATAGACAGGGTGGCCTGGCTACTCCACCCATGAGCACAGCAACAGTTCTTGTTTCCCTTGTTTCTACTGACAAATCCAGCGAACGGCTTCCTTTAGAAGTTCACCTTGGCACCCTGCTCCGTCTGTGCTAGCTGGCTAATGGGCTTTCCTCATGTTTTGAAGACAGACCTATTTTAGGTGCATATGTGAGTCAGCCTGGAAAGGAAGTTCAGGTACGTGAGAAGCTGAGGCAAGGAAAGCAAAGAGGAGCATGGAAACACGCTCTCCATTCTAAGTGGACACTGTGCATTACAGTAACCCAATACGGTGCAGACAGCAGATTCTGTGAAAGCCCTTGAGATCTCTTTTGTCAGTGATTCCCCAGCCCCAAGGCTCCCACAGACCATATGTCATAAAAGAGGCTCTTTCAGAGTCACCACGTCCTATTCAGTCAATAAACTGAATGCTATGGCTGTTGAATCCCAAATTTTCAGCAAGCCTCCCTTTTGTGCTTGTGCTCCCTCCTTTGTATGCCCATAGACCTTGAATTTGTACCAGCAAACAGCACCCATAGGATAATGTGTGCTCAATAGCCTAGCTCATGCAGACAAATAGCATCATGCGCAATGCAGGGATTTACAGATGCAGGAAGAGCATTATTCATTTTGCTTCATGTGAGAGAAACAAACATTTCAGTGCAGCTTCAAGATGCCTCTAAAAAGCATTTAAACACAGCAACCAGCCAAAAACCAAAGTATTGTACTCCCTGACTTCATCTGGTGCTAAAGTAAATGCAGGTGGTTTGGAGCTGTATGAATGAATGATGAATTAACAGGCTTTATTTAGTACCACACCCTTTCCAAATACATTGAATTGTAACGGTATGGGAGATGTCTCATTGTACAGTAACACTTCAAGCTGGAGGTACCATTTCCAGTTTGAGGAGACCTACCTAAAACAGCGCAGCCATGGCAGCGAGATAAGCTAGCCACCCCGAGTACACACCTAGAGTCTCAGACAAGATTGTACTTGGGAAAGCTAGTCTCTGCCACGCCTTGCCCTGCTGCTATTTTCAGTGTGCTAACTCAATCACAACTAGCACAGATATGGTTCCTCAAATGGGAAGTTACACCTCTAGCTCAACGCGTAGACGTACACTCCGTTGGAAAAGAGAGAAAAAACCACTTCCCTTAACCACTGCAGTCATGGTCCCAGTGAGCTGGGGAATAGCACACAAGCTCCAGGGGTGTGGCTCATGGGTATGTTCCCTTCTCCTTGCCCATGTGTACAGAGAGTGTCTCCTGCTGAGCCGATGAGATGATCATTCATATGATTCCAGATCAAATGAGGCCTGGACAGTCTGGCTGATCGGTGGAGGCTGAACATGCTGCTGTGTGAGGGATCTGAGTTTGGCTCCATGGCTCAGTCACTTGCTCCCCAGCACAGCGTGAGCTTGGGGTGCCTTTCGCAGACCTGGAGGGACTCCCTGTTACTGTTACTGTTATAGACTTCAAGGCCAGAAGGGACCATTCTGATTGTCGAATCCAACTTCCTGCATTACACAGGCCAGAGAACTCCACTAAGTGATTCCGGCATCGAGCCCAACGTCTTCTGGTTGAGCTAGATGGTGTCTTTTAGAAAATGTAAAGATTTCAAGAGATGGATACTCAGGGAAGCTTTAATGGCACTAGAGGGGACTGTGGATAACCCAACTTGGCAAGGAAAAGGCGTCTTCAATGGGGCATCTTGGGAACAAAGTAAAGGACCTGGAATGATCTCTCCCTCCCACCCTCTCAATATTTCTTTGCTCATACTATGGAAATGGGCTGGAATGAGAGAGTGCGCTATGATGCAGTAATGTGACCTGCGTTTCCTCTCACTGGAGCAGCAGGGACCAGTGAGCATTGACTGCAGAACTGTCACTGTCAACAGAATTTTATTTTGGGCGACTCCTTTTTTTTTTTAAAGGGGTCTGCTCACGTGACTCTGGAAATGCTGTTCCCAACTATTCTGGCTCCCTGGCAACCCTACCTGGGAGGCTATTATAGCAAATGTCCCACGTAGAACTCATTTCTGTCCTTAGTAAGCGGGCTCACTTCAGTTCCTCCATATTGCCTGCTTCTTACGTGGATAGAGTGCATTTCCATTCATTACTCGTCCATCATGTGGCATCCAGCAGGCCCGGGAGCGAGCACAAAATCAGGCCAATGAAGAAGGGCCCAGGCCCTTATCTAAACTTGGGAAAACCTCCCTAGTACAGCTAGGTCTGAACACCACGCTGCCCACACTTGCAATTTTATGATGCATGTCACAATGCCTGGTCTTTTTCTTAAAGTGCCAGCTCATGCAGTCATGTCCAGAACTATGTGAATACTGAGCTTAAAACATGACCTCACTGTACTCTAAATACACAGAAGTCAGAAGGGAAAGAAAATTAACCCAAAATGTATGGTTTTTATGCAAATCTCATGATTTTTAAGCCAAATCTCACAATATTGATGCCCACCTAGTGAACTTTGAATGCTTGGGGCTGGCAGTATTGAAACACCCAGATTCACACACTCCCCAACTTTGGGGAAGTTTAGATACAGATACAAACTCTGCAGTTAGAACCTGCCTATATCATAGACTGAACTCCAGCTACAAACACTCCCGGACTCGGGCGTCGGTTTGGCGCCATTGTCACAGGTTGGGTCCTGCTCTCTTTCAGAGAGAGTCTGAATATTAGGTAAGGAGTTCATTTGTGAAAGGCCGTGAGCCATTCCTTATGCTGTTTGTTTGCCTATTGACTAGTGTAACCCTTTCAAATAGTCCAGGACAGAACGGATGGTGGCTCTTCGATGGGATTTGGGAAAGTCTTGACAGTTCAAGTACTTTATTACTGGAACAAGGAAGTTAAGGTCCACCTTAGTGGGCTCAAGTTTTGTTGGCTAACAGCCACAGGCCTTGGCTCTCAGCTATTGCATTCTCCTGTAGCTCTGATAAACTACTGCTGAGCATTCCCTTATTTAGTCAGGGACTCTCTGCTGACTTCAGTGCTTTCAGGACGTCATTTACACCGTACACCACGGTTCCCTAAGGAGACGCTCATTCCTGCCTGTGTAATGTAAATTTGAAAGGCTGAGCACATGGAGATATAAGTAACACTGCTTAAGAATGTGAAACGGGCAGAAGAGTTCAGAAAAGTGATATGAGAGTGTCAGTTTAAGTCTCAGCAGACAAGTGCCTCTGTTAATTTAAGGGAGAGCTAAGACGTGCCCCATAGAACACAGACAGAAAGGCTGTTTAGAATTCAAAACTTTGGAGCAAATCATTTAGCTGGCAAGAAGAGAGTCCCACACACAATTTTAATTGAGGCCAGGCCTTGGGAAAGAAGGTCCGATCGTGTTTTCCTGTACCCAGAACTTCACCCCACTTCAGTTATGCTATTTATATGCTGCCTGGCCTCTCCTTGAATGATTTCAGCTTACTCTTCAGAGGTTTTCCATTCTTGTATTAAAAGGACAATGCAAAGCACTTTGAATCTATGTTATAAAGCTGTGGAAAGACATATGTTCAGAGAGCAGATACTCTACGGATTTTGGATATTATACGGCCCAAATGTAAAGCAGTGCTGATTTTGATTTGTGTTTGTCTCCAGTAAAAAATCCTGGTGCTTAGATACTCGGACGCCTATGGATAAATTGTTGAGGTGCGGCAGTGATTTCTTCCTGCTGTCACATATCCGGTTTTCTGGATGATAATAAAAACTATATGTCAGATGACAGATATATTCCAGAGGATATTTGTGAACAGGATACACAACTTTCAAGGTGTTCAAAAGACAGGGCCATAACTAGAGTGTGCACATTACAGAACACAGGGCAGGGTGCCTTTAAAAACACGGATTTCATTGCAGCTGGCTAAGAAGTACTAGGATTTAACTTAGCAAAGAAGCCAAATTGCAGAGATGTCCACTGGTCTCTGAGAGCTGAGGTTGACCCAGAGCAAGAATGGGTTGCTGAATTTGCACTGTAGATTTGGTCCTTTTAAAAGCCACCTTAAGCAAAGAAGGAAATTCACTCTCGTTAGCAATTGGAAGGCCTGTTTGGTAACTAATGACTTGCGAGGTCTCCAGCCTCCAGCAAACCAAGAAGTGAATCACTCCAGGCTTACCCTTCAAAAAGCAGCCAGACTCTGCGCCTCATCAGGTCTTTTTATTTTTAAGATGAAAGCTGTCCCTCAGCTGTCTGTTTTGGAAGGGATCACTTACCCTCTGCTTGACAAGCTAGCACATAGCCTGCATTCTAGCACAGATGCCTTCCTTCAGGTGACCACCCAGACACCAGTCTTCCTAACTGCACAGCAATCAGCAGCTCCGTGTTCTTGCTACTGACCAGAAACAAGAGGAGCTTCTCAAGGAAGAAAAGTGCCGGCCTGAGGCACCAGCCATGTCAGCAGCTGCTTGAGGCCTCATGTATTTGGGGCATCCACTGCACAGACTCAACAAATCTAGGGCTGGCCTAAGAGCACCTTTTGTTAGGGTCATGTCACCCCAAACTGAAATACTGGATGCATGTGTACTACAGCTAGTTCTCTTGCCTTAGTACTATGCCCCACCCAGGGGATTTTGCTCTGCCAGTTCACAGGGGAACACGCTCAACGCACAAGGAACGGAAAATCAAAGGCTGTTCTTCGGAATGGGCAACATTCCCTGGCACCGTGATTCCCATTTGAATGAAACATCCCAATACAGCTTCTTGCCATGTAGGCCAGTACCTTTTTGGTTGTTATGTAGCCTGGTCATTTGCTCCTACAAGGTATTTTCTTTTCACTCGCCCTAACATGATGCTTGTCCTGTACCCAGTGGCTCTCAACCTTTCCAGACCACTGAACACCTTTCAGGAGTCTGATTTGTCTTGTGTACCTCAAGTTTCACCTCACTTAAAAACTATTTGCTTACAGAATCAGACATAAAAATACAAAAGCGCCAGAGCACGCTATTACTGAACAATTGCTTGCTTTCTCATTTTTACCATGTAATTATAAATTAAATCAATTGGAATAAATATTGTACTTACATTTCAGTGCATAGTAGATAGAGCAGTACGAACAAGCCATTGTCTGTATGGAATTTTAGTCTGCACTGACTTCGCTAGTGTGTTTTATGCAGCCTGTTGTAAACCTAGGCAAATATCTAGATGAGTTGACGTATCCCGTGGAAGACTTCTGTGTACTCGCAGGAGTACATGTGGCCCTGGTTGAGAACCACTGCTTTAGGAGTTCACAATTGCTACTTGGTTGGTGAAATCTAATTATAAAACATAAAACCAGTTTGAGTTTGTGCCCTGTTCCTGGACAGTCTGCTCTGAGGTTGCTCATGAACCACTCAAGACAGCATGCCAAGCGGGTGAACCAAAGCCGTAGCCAACCTTCCTTACATGGACAATTGGTAAGTGATTTCCCATGTGGTATCTCAAGACCTCACTTGTCACTTTCCTTAACCATATTAGCCGCACTCCATCACACATTGTCACTTAACGAGCCACCCAGCCTTGGGTAACTGATGAAGAACGAAGAGGACTGGTTTGTGCGCAGCAGTTGTGCATTCAGGCTTTGCCACACCGAACAGCTGGGTTTCCATTCAAAGGTTGCAAGCAAACGTGACGGTCAATCTAGTTCACACTTGACACTTGGCCACATCACAAAACCAGTAACGGGGTTTAACGGACAGTCCCTGCTCGTTAAACTGGCTGTTGTAGGTCTTGAATGAGATTGAGTTTTTTACTAAAATCATAAAATTCAGAATGGGATGTGATGTCAGCTAGGTCTTCATCCAAGTGCGTAACATGGAATACTGCTGCATTTCTAATTCAGAGAGAACTATATTGGGACCTGCTAGCCACAACAGTACATTTTTGGAAAGAACACACACTCAATGGATCATATTCTGGCTGGAGACGCTCAGAGAAAGACTAGAAAAATCCACAACCAGCAGGGGGCCGAAACGGCAACCCAGATTCTGTTCCCTTTGAAACTCGGCAGAGATGCGGCTCCATAGACATTTCACAGCAAAAGACATGGAAGAGTTGTGACCCAGAGGTAAAGTTGTCTACATGTTTGACCCCTGATCTGTCAATGCTTGTTACATATAGAGGGTCATGCTCCCAATAAAGGCTTGGGTTTTGGCCAAAATGTGGAAGCACATTAGTGCAGAGACTCTGCAGTGTAGTTGTGGGTTTATCTTTCTTCACACCTCTGTAGCTCGCCTGAGCCTCCAAAGCTGCAGAGAGCTGGGGTTTGGGCAGGTTCTAGCATTCGGGGTTGTGTTTCACTGGTTTTTCCATGCCTCAAGGAATCTTTTATGGGGCCAAAAAAAAAAAAAAAAGTGAGTACAGGTCTTCTCATGATATTTCCCCTTCCAAATGGTGGAAATACTGTGAGGAGGCCAGAATTTGCTCCTTAAATGGCTCCCTGAGGTGGAAAAAGCCAGTGAAAAATCAGCATCATGTAGATGCTCAGATTTATTTAGGTTCTTGCAGAATCTAGCTGTTTGGCCTGAATAACCAGACCTTAACGATAACCTCACATTCCCACACAAAAATGCGCACGATCCTCCCTAAATGGAGGAGTCACATAGCCCTCCCATGCAGCTAAAGGCATTTCCATGAGGACCAAAAGCCAGGACACTTTTTAACAATTGGAACCAGGGTTCCGTGCTGTTAGATTCTGCGCTGGGGTAAGCAAGGCAGTTGACTTCAGTGCACTTTTCATTGTGACTCCAGTGGCTCATTCTGCATTTTGATCCTCCAGCTTCACCCCCGTAGAATTTGTGCTTTAAAGGCACTCTTGTACCACCTGGCACCACCTTCCCATTTCTGCTAAATTCCAATGTCGCTTCCTTCATAATCCCCAAGTTTCAACTCTTAATTTGCAGAGCCATGTGTTCCACCTGGGAAGTGATGCATTCAGATCATCAGCACATTTACCAAGGCTGCCCCCCAGTTTACCTCATTGGCAGGGCTGGATTTACACCTGACAACCCCTAGGCACTGCATCTTCAGTGGGATCCCTCCCCCCCACACCTGCACGTGCCTAACTGGAAATCAAGCCCTACCCCTTGGCAAGTGCCCTGCTGCACAGCCAGATGAGGTTGGTAGTAGTTCCCTCCCTCCACATGCCAGGGGCTAACTCCCCTTTCAGCGCCCTCTAGATTTATTTCACTCAGCTTTGTAGGCACCACAGTGATCCTGACATGCTTAGCCCAGGACATGCCAAAGTCTACTGCTTCAGCTAGTAGTCACAGGAGGTGTTAGGATGGAGGACGTGTTGGAGGGCGGTCGGGTCACTAATGGCTAGTTAGGGACAGGGACCGAGATTCTCTGGGTAGCTCTGATGGGAGATGAAGGGTTGGAAATTTTCTTAATACTGAAAATAAATCCAGTCTCTAGAATGGCTTAGGAAGGAGCAGCAGGAGGGGATGGTCTCTGCGGGTCTCTGGCTAGGTCACCCAATCACCAAGTAAGGTGCCTGCAGTGGTGTGGAGACGCTAGAGGGACACACAAAGGGACAGGATTGTAGCACGAAGCCAGCACCAGTGCTGGCTCTGACAGGTCTCCCAGTGAGGCAGGGTGATGCTGTTGTTAGGGGGCTAGCCTAAAACTTGGGAGACCTGCGTTCAATTCCACGCTCCCACAGACTTCCTGTGTGGCCTTGGGCAAGTCACTTAGTCTCTCTGTGCCTCAGTTCCCCATCTGTACAAGGGGGACATAGGACTGCCCTGCCTCCTGGGGTGCTGTGAAGATAAACTTGGCGAGAATTATGAGGTGCTCAAGTACCATGGTGATGGGAGTGACGTAGGCTATGTCTACACTGCAATTAAGAAGCCACTGCTGGCCCCTGCCCGCTGGCTCGAACTCGGGCTAAGGGGCTCTTTAACTGCCATGTAAATGGTTTAATTCAGGCACTGGAGGCTGGGCTCTAGAATCCGGCAAGGTGGGAGGATCCCAGAGCTCAGGCTGCAGCCAGAGCCCCCGTGCCCCAACGTCTACACCATGATTAAACAGTCCCTCAGCCTGAGCCCCCCGAGCGTGAGTCAGCTGCCACAGGCCAGCTGCAAGTGTCTAACTCCAATGTAGACAGACCCAGGAGAACCTTAGTTAGCTAGATAGCTCCACCTGCAGGAGGGCCCAGAAGCCTAGTTGCAAGACTTGTGAGAGGAGAAAAGCTCTGTGGTTGGAAGAAAGTGAATGATGATATTAGTCAACTAGTTCTCACCCTCTCAGGAAGGTAGGAGCCTCATTTTACAGGTGGGGAAACTGAGGCAGGGATCAAGTGGCTTGCCTAAGGTCACAGAGGAAGTCAGTGGCAGGGCTAGAGCTCGAAAGTTTCCTCCAGTCAACACTCCAAGTATGAGATTTATTCTAGACCTCAGCGCTGAGATTAAAGGAGAGGGCAGGGACACACTAACAAAAATTAAAAGACTTAGTGGGTAGGGACGTTAGCCCCTCACAAAGCGAAGGTAGCAGTTATCGCCCCTTACTCAAACTTCACTGAAACCATGAATTGGTTTGGAAGGGAGCAGAAGATAAAGCTCCGCTCACCCCTTTCCTGTGTCACCACCCTCACCCACAGGTGATCTGGGCTAGATAACCTGCAAGGCCTCCCCTGGCAGCAGCTCGAACACAAACTTGTAGTCACAGCTCATTGCATTCAGGAGCCAGAAGCCTGAGCAGGGCTCTCGGTATTGTGTAAGGCTGCCTGAGCTGACTGTCCCAAGAGGAAACCCAGGCACTGCAGAAGCAAGGCTGGCGTTGCCAGGCCCAGCCTAGGGCAGCCCACGAGCGTCGGCTGGTTCCGATCATTGCTTCACGTTTAGGAAAGGACATACATTTGGTTTTAGATAGGCACCCAGCTGGAAAACCAGTGAACCATGCTCAGAGGCAAGCTATCTGTTCACTGCCTCAACAGATGCATTAACACAATGCATGGAGGGGAGGACTCATTAAGGAAAACTGCTGTAATGCCTTATTTCCTCTGACTCAAAAGTTTCCTTAATAGGAAATGATTTCCAAGTTGTGCTAGCAGGGATGCAGTCCCCTGTGAGAGCAGTGGATGCATTCCAAACCCTGATGGAAAACACCGCAGAGTCTCCTTTGGATTTGAAGTGTAAATCATGTATACAAAAGAGAGCCTTACATAAACTGACCAGTGCTTGGGGAGCAGCTTTGCCACTCTGACAGCATTATTTATGGCTTTTCAGCTCCCTGAATGTGCCTTTTCCAGTGCACAACAAAGCCATGCAGGAATGAAGAGAGCACCAGGCCCGTCCAAATGATGTAACAGGGAGCGCCCTGTGCCAAGACGAACATGGCCCAGTGCCGCTCGCGAGCCCAGGCAGCAGCACTGATCTGTTCTTTTGATCGCAGCCGTCTCTGGAAGACGCTCTTTTGAAACCTTGCTGCTGTCTTGCTGACAGTCTCTGTGCTAACTGGGTTCCACCGAAAGCAAGCAAGCTCGACCTTCACTTGGTTCAAAACTCGGAGCTGAAATATCACCAGGCAAAAAAATATCTGCCTGGCTGCCAAGGGATTTCTGGATGAAGCCAGAGCTGATGGTTTTTAACCGTCCTGTATTTCACCAGGCCAACGTTGTTCCCCAAACCTGCCTGGCAACGAGGCAAAGTCATTAAAAAAAAATCATCTCCTGAGAAGCTGAACAAAGCTAAAGGGGATAAACAAGTCAAGAACCATGAGCCACATCCAGAAGTCCTTACTCAGGCCAAAGGTCCATTGACTTCAATAGCCGTTTGCCTGGGTAAGAAACGAGTACAAATCTCATGCCTGATCCTGCTCCCCCCCAACTCACACTGAGTAGTACATTACTCATGACGCTGAAATCAAATTGGCAACATACAAAAGGAACAGCTTGGGTTTTTTTTAAATACACAGGGCCAAATCCTTTGGTTCTTATTAATAGCTAGATTCCAGCACCATTATTCATACTGAAATCAGTGGGACACTCCCAAAGTAAGCTACTACTTAGCATAAGGGTGGCAGAACTACCCCTCAGTGAGGACCTAAGGTACTGGCCCTGTATATTTTAATAAAAGCCTCCTCCTCTATATTACCAATAACTCTTTTGATCATTAAAGCTGAATAAACTTTCAAAAATCTAAATGCACTTTCACACTTGCTGCAGGTTACCTTGCACTTCACTCTGCTTGTCAAGTGAAATTAAATGGGTCAATTCCACCTTCTGATCTGTCCTAGCAGCTGCAAGGGTTTTAAGTGATCAGTGCAAGCAGCTCTGTGCAGCAGAGAGTAAGCATGTTCAGTGGTTAGAGCATTGGCCCGGGCTCCCGGAGATTCAAGTTCATGTCCCTGCGCCACCACAGACTTTCCTGGGTGACCTTGGACAAGTCACTTACCCTCTCAGTGTCTCAACTTTCCTTCTGTGAAATGTGGAGAACAGACCTTCCCTAACCCCCAGGGGTGTTGTGAAAATCCATTAATGACAGGGAGCTTCTGGCTGCCAGATGCTGGGACTGGTTGACGGGCTGGGTCGCATGAGGATGGCCCTGTTCTGTTCATGCCCTTTGAAGCATCTGGCATTGGCCACTCTCAGAAGACAGGATACCAGGACAGATGGACCCTTGGTCTGACCCAGTAGAGCCATTCTTACGAGGTGCTAGACGTGACAGCAGTGGGAGGCCTAGCTTGGCTGCATGCAACAACATATTGCTCAGCTGCAGGGAGCTCTGCTCTTGGAAAAGCAGGCATCCTACCTATTCGTCCAAAACCGCAATGACGCACCCCAGTCGGCAATGAACCCGGGTGTCTAGAACACCGCAGAGCGTTAGCGCTGGAGTCAGAGCGCCTACCTGGAAGCTGCGATCTCCGCCTTCTGCCTGGCGATGGCCGCTGCTCTCTGAGCGCCTTCCACGCTCCTGTCCACCTTCTGCCTGATCTTGGAGCTCTTCAGAGCTATCACCCGCTTCTTCATGCCTTTGATCAGGACGTTCTGCCGGTATTTGCCTTCCTCCTTCTTGCCATCCGGCAGGGTGGTGCAGCCGTAGCCGTGCCGCACGTTGTCCAGCCACTCGCCCTCGTACTTCAGGCCGCTCGACCGCTCGCTCACCCCGAAGCCGGCGCGCTTGTCGTTCTTCCACTCGCCCATGTAGGACTCGGTCGTGGTGGCATCGATGTCCGACTCAAAGGGCGGGAAGGCCTCCCTTTCTGCCCCCTCGCCCAGGCTGACGGTGGAGGTGGCATCGCTGGCAGCGGAGCTGATGCCACTCTCGCTCTTGAGGAAGCTGACTCGGCTCTTCTGGCTGGCCAGGGAGGTTTTGGACTCCGATTTCTTTAGCTTCCCAAGCAGAGAGCCCCGTCTGAAGAGGCTCCCCTTCTTTGGCTTGCTGGCTTCAGCATCTGAATACAGACTGAGTGCAAAGCCTCCCCGGGTGATAGTGGGTGACATGAGGATGCTTTCTGGGCTGGCCGCTGGCGAGTCCTGTTGTGGCAAGGTGCCGTTGCTGTGCTCGCTACGGAGGGAAGACAGCGAGGTTCGCAGAGGGGAGCGGACCACGGATGCCATGCCGTACGGGACGCTCTGACGGACGCCGTATCCATGACGCATGCCATTGGTGAACTGGCCTTGGTATGTTCCTAAGGGCAAGAATAGGGACCTGGTTAAGCCTGGCACTTTTTTCCCCTCTCACTCCCCCTCAAACAGATGCCTCAATACGATGAACATGCAGAGCAAATCAAACCACCACATGACATAACGGCTGCCCTGGTGCCTACGCACCAGCTGCAGCCCTCTGCTGGGTGGGAAAGGTCAGACCTGCATAAGCAATTATCACTTTGCAAAGTTAGCAGTTCTTAGAGACAGGCAGCCTGGAGAGAGGATGCAAGCCATATTCCCTGCCCTGACAGACAACTGGTGTTCTCCTTTAGCTCACCAGGTAGATGCCAGGGGCAAATTCTGTTCTAATTACACCAGTGTAAACCCAAAATAACTCTAATGGATTTACACAAGTGTGACTGGAAGCAGAGTCTGGCCCAACCCGTCTGGAATTTTAGGTTGTGTGTCCTATGCCTGATAGCTGATAGCCCTGGAATTTATTCTGTGTGTGTGCATAGTCTGGCATTTAAACAGCTCTTCTCTAGCATCATGGCAGCCGCTTTCAGTCCACTTCCCTGCTCCACTCTTAGTGGTGGGTGATAACGTGAATCACATACACACGACCCAGGGAAAACGGCTAATATTGGACACAGTGAAAATGATCGTGTGGCCAAGGCACTGGAGTAACCTGGGGTCAGTTTTTGGCTCTTCCTCAGAGTCTTTGGGCAAGTCACTCAGCCCGAGTTCCTTATCTGAATAATGACACTGAGGAGTGTTGAGAGGCTAATTAGTATCCGAGCACCTTACAGTCTTTTAATGTAAAGTGGCTGGGCCCAAAGAAGCACCTACATAGAACAAGACTCTCCTCAAAATGCTGGGGAGACAACACTAAAAGGATTGTCTGTTGGAGACGCTCCATCCTTAGCCCAGGCTGAACTGTGTGTCGGTCTTGGAGAGCCCCTGAATACACGCTTCTTCCTTGTTCTCGGAACACGGCACGGAACATGTTGTTACCATCAATAAAGCTCCTAGAGATGGATAGGTAGAAGAGAGACAGCCACACTCCAAAGGCCTAGCACTGACCCAAGGCACCCTCTCCCTTTCCCCCGCATCTCTGAAGGATTTGCATTACACCAAGCTTCTCGCTGGCTGTGGAGAACTCCCTCAGCATCCCCTTGTGGAAGGGGAAAGAAGGGGGATCATCAAGAGATTGATGCCAAGGGCTCCCTTCCCCATTAGGAATGAGTAGGCTGCCTCCAGCGAATGCCCAGCCCCTGCTGGCCTTGGAGGCCAGCTTCCCAAAAGCAGATCTCTGCCCGGCAGTGTCATGTGCATTAGAAGCCTGACCCAAAGCCTATTGAAATCAGACTCCCATTAGTTTCAAGGGGCTTTGGATCAGGTTGCTAGATGCTCTTATTAGTCAACCAGGGAGGCTCCTTTCTTGTGGTCCCTTCATTTACAAAGCTCTGGATACATTCAACCCAAAATGGCTCTGCTGGGGAGTGAAAATATCCCTTCTGTAACAGCCTGCCAGCCAGTTTTCTTCTGGCCATTTGAGAAGATGCCCTCAAATGTGCAGAGTTCAAAAGGCTGCCTTAAGCCATCCATTCAGAACAGAACTGACTTGGCAATTCATCAGTTGGCAGGTCTGTGGGTGCCTTCCCTCACTCATTACTTCAGTGTGGAGTCAAACTGCCCCTTGCATAAGCTACTGTCATAGAATCAGACATGTAGGGCCAGCAGTGACCTGAAGAGATCACTCATTCAGCCCCCCACAGGGAGGCAGAATATACCTAGCCCCTCCTGACAGGTGTTTGTCTAACCTGTTCTTAAAAACATCCCATAACAGGGATTCCACAGCCTCCATAGGTAACCTGTTCCAGAGTTTAACTACCCTTAGAGTTAGAAAGTTTTCCTAATGTCCAACCTAAATCTCCCCTGCTGTGAACTAAGCTAATTTACTTCTCAGGCTACCCTCAGTGGCTATGACGAACCATTGATCACCAACCTCTTTAGAATGACCGTGTGCATATTTGAGGACTCTAACGTTGCCCACTCAAAATTCTCTTCTCTAGACTTGGGGAAGTCATTTCAGCCCGTGCCTCAGTCTCCATAGCTGTCAAATAGAGCCAATAATCCTGCTGTCTGTCACAGGATGTGAGTGAGGCTTGATTTCTGAACATCAAGATCCACCCTAAGAAGAGCTCTTGAGAAGAGCAGAATGGGCAACAGGGAAAACCTTTGCTCATTGTGTTGGGGGCAGGAATATTGTTGTGGAGCCTCAGTACAGAATGATCAGAAAGAAGCAGATATTCACTGCTGCAGCTGCTTCCAAAGCTTCCCAAGAGGGAACCTGTTTCTGCCTGGCCAATACCCCAGAATGCTAATTCTGCTCACACTAGAACCCCTCTCCTGGGATCTCCCTCACTCTGTTGATACAGTTGCCTCAGTAACTGGCAAACAACCAAAACCAAAAGCAGCATCAGCATTTATCACCGGTGCTGCAGAGCGTGGAATAGGCCATCCCACCCCGAAATCTGCAAACTACAGCGTAGAACACACTCCCCTCACCAAGCTGCCCTCGGTTGGCAGCTGAAAGGTGCTAGTGGAGTGCAGATATTAAATACTGTTGCAAAGCATGGCCTTGCCAATGGCTCAGTTTCTCACAGACAAATGGCCAGCTGTGCAGGGGGCATTTTTATGAGCCTCTGTTCTAAATGGGCTGCTCCCCATTAAGCAGGGACAAGATACAGAGTCAGCGATTTACAGAAATATACATTGGCTAGCCAGTGATTCCACAGTTAGTTTAAGCTGTTTTTGGCCCGGACCACAGTACCCAGCCAACTCTTGTTAAAGATGAATTTGTTTCAAACAGTTGAGCTCAAGTGGCTAAATGCCTCGTGTAGACAGGACCTGAGCAGGATCCCCAGACGGAGCAGGCCGAGAAGACCACTGAAAGTCCTTGACCGAGCTCACTGGATGTTTCTGGACAAACAGCGATTCCCTGTAAAGTGCGGAGACACAGCTTTGTGTTTTCCATGTCACTTCCCAAGCCATGATTTATAGCCTCTCTCAGAGCTTTCATCTTCTTACCCAGAAAAAGCCATAAAACAAACTCCAGAGCCTTGCAGGGCAACTGCTGAGAGCAGTTAGAAAACCTGAGGTAGCCACTGTTGTGTAGCAGTGATCAATGAAGTCAGGGAGCAGCAGAAAGAAAACTTATTCCTGCACCAGTCTGCCAGTCACATAGCAAAGAACAGCATATGGAAACAGTCAAGACATATCCTCTTCCTAAGAAGATCCCTGATCAGTGCAATGGGAGCAGAAAGTGACAGGGAGAAACCCAGGGAAAGAGGTATTGACCAGACAGAATCAATGCTAGTGTCAATCTTTACTCACAGTCCACTAACCTGCTAAGAGACAATTCTCTCACTTACACTAGTGAGAATCAGGAGCAGATTTCACTGTAATCAGTGAAGTTACAGTGGCATGAAAGTGATGTCACAGGAGGATAACGCCCAGCAGTTAGTCCAGGGCACACAGAAAAGAGGGCATGGTCAACCCCGAGTAGGGGTGAAAGGGATATAATACTGAGTCACCGAGTGACCTTGTTATTTACCTCGCTGTAAAAATACCACCTCTCTGTCTATAAAGACAAAGCCAAGATCAACTTAGCTAACGCCTATGTAAAGGTTAGTCTGGCTATTCCCCAAATGTGTGTTGTTAGCTACCATAGGGACCAGCCTATGGTAAACCACATGCACCTGTAGCTGTGCAATCAATTATCAAGGTATAAAACAATAGTGAAGACAAGCCTTAAAAAAGAAGCACTATCTTAACTGGGGGGGGGAGTGTCATTTTAATCCATGAGAACCAATATGTGATATCCTAGTGTAGACAAGATAAGTGTAGTTTTAACATGTTAGTGGGGTTCCCCTTTAGGGTTTAAACTAACGTGCCAGAACTACAACTGCCTTGTTTACATGAGGATTTTAACACATGGAAGCTACCTTTTTCTCCTAATGTAGACATGTGCAGAGTAGGCAGACCAGGTTTTACTGTGGTTTAACTAATTCAGTTTAAAAACACAGCTTGCACTAATTGGAACAAGTTGGAACAGAGCTTACGTAATTCATGCGTGTCAAGCCCTTTAAGTTCCCTGATCAAAGGAGCTGTAAAAGGGAGATGTGTAACTATTTATTCTGCACCATTAATACATGTGGGATTAGGACCGCGTGCAAATCATCCATCTTCCACTTAGTGAAGATCAAAGCTGGTTGCTAATTTTTAAAAAATTAACTACAACTATGGCTGGGGTGGGATGTGGAAGAAGCGTGTAAACTTTTATTATGGCCAGCTTTAGTGAACATCCACATTCAGAAATGGCTATATGTATGCATTCCCCATAGCAAACAGCTGTCTTCAGAGGAAATCACAATATTACCCCTTTGCCTGGGCTGAGCTGAGGATTTGTAGCATTTTAATGGGAAAGTTTCCTCTCCTCTCCTTTAAAAAAAAAAATCCAAAAAACAAAAACAAATTTTTTTTTAAATGGTCATAATAACTGGTCCCAGCCTCTGAAATCTCCCATTTGCTTTCCCCCAAAATCAGAGGCAATAGCAGAACAGTGAAACAGTTTGGAGAGCCTTGAAAAGCCTTGAGTACTCTCGTTAGAGTCTGAAGCTTGTTGCTGGTGACCCCATTTCAGAGCAGGGATATAGAGCTGGCAACAGCTGACAAAGAAGTCTTCAAAGCAGTTTTGAAAAATGCTGCTTAATGGCATCATCTTAGCATGAAAAATTGTCCAGAGTTAGAATAGCAGATTCCTCAGGGGTGAGTGGAGGCAGAAGGAAAAGACTTCAAAAAGGTTTCAGAGGCCTGGGCTGGAAATCACATCTGAATAAAGGCCCAGCCTGATGCAGTCAGCCCTGGTCTCTGTCTTCAGATCCACAGAGCTATGTGGATAGCCTCATACCACTGCACAGAACGGGCATGCCTCCCTCCATTACTCCCTTGAGAAATACAACTGTTCACAGGACCAAGGGTAGCCTGCAGGAGAAGGGCAATTAAAGGGGACACCCAGCTGTGTTCCGTCACCACTGAACTGGAGAGAAAGCAACGGCCCTCCCGTGCCAAGGCACATAAGGACAAGCCCAATGATGGAAAGCAGGGAAAGAAACATACAGAAGCAAGTGGGAGCAGGGTAAACAGACTCGGATTTTCCTTAGTTCTTCTTAATGGCCTGTATAAGTTTGTGAACATGAATAAGGGCACTGGCCAGAATGAGATCTAATGCAGGCAGCTACTGAACAATCTCCACCGGAAGAGCTTTGCCAATGTACCTCAGCCCTGCCCTCCCCAACCCTCTAGTGCCACAGCAACCCCTGCTACTCCAATCCTGGCACCCCCACAGCTCCACCCTGACCCACAGCAACCCCTGCTACTGCTGCCCTGAGCCCCAAAATCTCAGCCAACATGCAGTGTTTTTTGTGATGTGGAAAATCCTATATTTAGGTCTAGGACAGGCCTCAGCCTTGCTTCTCTCCCCCACCAAATGGCTTTCCCTTGCGCCTGAAGTCAAAGCCTGGCATACACAGATCTGCAGAGGTGAAAGGCCAGAATGTTAATTCGCTGAGTCACTCGATCACTAAGAACTTCCCACTGGTATTAATTCCCGAGCATCTGCAGGCTCGGCCAGGGCTGATAGATGAAATGACAGGGTGGATGGGGAGGTGTGTAGATGAGAAAGAAAACAACAAAAAGCCAAAACTGCCCCTTTGTATCATCGGTGGAAAGCTCTGTTGTTGATTTTTAATGAGAAGAAATCCTATAAAATGCCTCTTCCCCAATAGATACTAAGAAACAAGTACAGTAACCCCTGCTAGGAGGCACATACAGGAGTCTGGCTGGTTTCTGTGCTTTTGCTGTGTTTCTAGAGATTTCTGTGTGTGTTCCTAAAGAAATGGAGCTGACCCTTTCTATTTATATACTCACAAGATGGGAAGGATCAAGTTGCAGAGTGGATTAAACTTTCTCTCAGGAGACCTCAGCCCCAATCACTCTGATTCACAAATGGATTTTGATGTGCCCCCTGCTTACGCTGATGACATATCACACCTTCCATGAGTAGCTGTGGTCAGTTAGTAAAGAGGCAGGATGATCCACAGGTTGTTGACAGGTTCAAAAGCCAGGGCCGAAATTTGAGTCAGGAACCAGGGTCTGTTTTTCAGGAAATGCCACCCTCTTCCCTTTCCACAGTGGGCATAAGGTGTAGGATGATAAACTCTTACTGTAGTTTTAAAGATCTTAGGGGCTATCTTACTGGCACTCCCAAAATTATATCCCTAACTCTTACAGTTGTAAAGTTCCATGCCCAGATACCATGATGATAAACAAGTTAGAAGCACTTAGTGGGATGGACAGACAGCTTAAATAGACACACAAGTAAGACAAACGAATGAAAACGTAGTGCTTGCTGTTAGCGCAAAAGTCACGTGAGTGAGGATTGATTTAAGACAGAGATGACTAAGAAGCATCAATGTTGGGGGCAAATTCAGCATGGGCTAGTGGACAGGAAACAGGACTCCATCAGGAGACTGGGATTCTGTTCCCGACTTTGTTACTGACTTGCTGCGTGACCAAGGGGGAGTCATTTATCCTCAGTTAAATGTAAAGCACTTTAAGATCTATGGAGGAACAATACTATATTAGCCCTGTTATGGTTGTTTTTAGGGTCAGGAAAGTTACACTAGGGCTGAGTTTGGGCCAAACAATTTAGAAACATCCAAGGCCCTTTGCTGTCTGAGGACTGCAGTTCAGAATTAGTAGGAAAGGTGAAGAATTCTAGAACCTCTGCTGGCTATTGTCTGCACTTGGCAATGCAGAGAACTAGCGGCAAAATCATAGCTACTGCTTCAGGTCTGGCTCTAGAGAAACCCTCCTCTAAGCCTCAGTTCCCTCTCAGCTTGATTATTGCTGCTAATTTCCTTTTTGATGGCCTCCCCGTAGCCCAGGTGCTCAGACTCCAACAGATGCACTGCCTGCTGCTGCTGCTCACCATGTATGCACAAAGAAGCCTGGCTACAACACTCCACCCATTAATTCCCTTTCCAGGTTCCCCATTCACTTCAGAGTCCAGAAAATTGCCCTCCCTGTTTTTAAAACTCTCCAGACTCACTTTGGCCAGCCCCACAGACCTTTTCTCTTTCTTTTCCAGCTGCCTCCCGGCACTCATCTAAGCATCACCACTGTTGGTGCAAGAACTTTCTTCTCTACAGCTCCTATCAGCTGCAACAGCCTTTTTGTACCTCTTCACCTCATTTCACATCTCACCTGAAACTCATCTCATCATTTCTTTCCACCTCTCCCAGTCCCACCTTTTCACCTGTCTCATGACGACCAAATTTAATTATTTTCCCATGAGATGAATTTACACTAGTACTTTCACTCAGCTGTCCTGCACTATTTAACACTGCAAGCTGTTTTCAGGCCACAGTGGGGCAAAAGACTTGTTAAAAAGATATACAATCATATTGCAAAACAGGGGTTGAAGACCAGATTTTTACATTAGCAGCATCTTCTGTGTGGTTTAGTCTGATCAAATACCTCCAAACACCCCCATCTCTCTTTTGCACAAATATGATGGGGTTTTGTTTGTGTTGGAAATAAGGTGAGAGACAGGACCTCAAGCAATGAGCCATTTACTCAGTGCTATAATGTGCTTAGCTCATTCACACCTACCCAGTGCATTCCTGCTCCTAGATCACCTTCCCCTTTACCTATAATGCCCTGTTCTCTTAAAGGGCACCAGGCTCACTCTCTATGAATAGAACTATACCATGATGCTTTGAGTTAACCACATTTAACCCCCTCCCCCAAACATACATATTCTTAAACCTTTGGAAACAGCTGTGTCTTCTTTAAACATGACTCGCTAATGTCCAACTGGGGCCCTCAAACAGCTGGTGAAGGCCCTCACCTTAGTGGAGATCATCTTCCTTTCATGCCTACTTGCGAGGGAGCTAGAGAGAAGCAATTCAAGCTTGCTCCTCTTCACAGCACATGGTGGGCCCAGCAGGCTTTCCCAGATCTTTTATTTGAGTGCCTCAAGTACAAATGTTTGCAAGTCACGTTATAGATGAGTCAGATCACACTTGGATCTCGCAAATGACCAGCAGATACAGGTGGGTGGGAGTCAGGTTGGATGCATCTCGCACAACATAACATGTCCAATGCCTACAAATGCCACCTCCCTCCTCATTTTAAATGTCAGTTACTATTCACAAGCCTGGCTTCTGGCATAGCACTCTGTGTATTATCTTTCCTTAACGACAGAGAAGTTCACATGCAGAATGATCTGCTCAGACACACATTAAGCATGGACCTAATTGTCCAATAACATTAGGACATACTTGGCAGCTCCATCATCTTGATCTGTGAACTTCTCAGCTCTCCCAAGCTAACCAGCATCAAACTAGTTCAGACCTTGGGTGGGAGAATCCCCCAGGAATACTTGGATATGGCATAAAATGGTTTTGGTGATTTAGTAAGTCATACCTCTTTCTGAGTCAGTATTTAGCCTGTGGCTCATGGTTGTGTTAGGTATATGTTAGGTGACATGATCTCTAATGAATCTGGGTTCTGCTTCAGTGTTGAACCCGTAGTGTAAGTCAGCGTTTCACAACCTTTTTGTCTCAAGGGCCACAAATATTTTTACAACCCTGAAAGGCCACCAGCCTATCACCTCATAATAAATGTATTGACGTATACACCATTAAGGACTACAAATCACTACATAGTTAAAGTAAGCATTTGGATGCTATGTGCTCATTTTGACATTCACTATTTTACACCTACTCACATTTACATTTACTCACAGCATGTCACACGCTCACAGACAAAGCACTAGTGTAGATGAGTGACTGTCACTACACACTGAAGCACATGGCCTGGCAGCTAAATCAAGGTGCGTGGCCTGCTAAATGCAGGCCAAACCGGAAAGCACTGATTTTTAGAGCCCTGCCCCTCTCCTCAAGCATGGTGGGTCCCAGCTGCTCCGCCAGCAGCCCCTTCCCCCTACTGCAGCCAGATGGAAGTTATTCAGCGAGGAGGCTGCCTCTTTGCTGATCTCCTGTCACCCTGGCAGCAGCCGTGACATTGCACACTCCTGTAGCCCCGTGCACTCTACCTGGATACCTAGGCAGTGGCTCCCTTCTGCAGCCAGGGGGAATGGGAGATCAGCAGGAATGCCAGTGCCTAGGGACCCAGGCAGAGCATTTTGCCATTCTCCCTGCTGGAGCTGGGGAGGGGAGCGCTGATCTCCCATCCCATTGGATTCAGCAAGGAGCTTGCACCGGTCTTGTAGCCCCACAGCAATGCACTCCGCCTGGGTCCTTAGGCAGCAGCTCCCTTCTACAGGCAGTGGGAGGGGAGTGGCGGGCCACTTGGAAAACCTCATGGGGCACTTTTGGCCCGTGGGCCACAGGTTGGGAACCACTGATGTAAGTGATACTCTTTGGGGAATTCTGCGCACATACAGAATTCATGTCCCCTACAGAGTCCTCTGCAGAAAATAGATTCTGCCAGGGAGGTGCTGCAATTACACCTTTCACTCACCAGGGCTGCTGTGGCCCCAGAAGAGAGGGCAGCCGGCTCAGAGCCAGAGCAGCCAGCCATGGAGAGGGAGGGGTCAGAGGCTGCATTCCTCAGTGACCTACCCGCAGGGCCAGATGAGGACAGAGGCACAGGATGTGAGGGCGATGGACAGAGTGGGCACAGGGGGCTGCTGGCAGTGGGGGTCACAGACTGCAGCTTAGAAAGGCTAGTGGGAGGGACAGATTGGGGTGGGGGCACAGGCCTTAGTGAGTGACAGCATTGAGCCAGGCGCTGAATGGGAATGGGGGTGCAGGGACATGGGGGCAGAGAAGGATGCACAACCACATGAGGATGGGAAGAGGGGGTGACTGAGTGGGGATGCAAGGATACACAGGAACAGGTGCACCTGACTGAGGGAGAGAGGCTAGGAGTCAACTAAGGGCTGCATGGAGGAGGCTCCCCAATTCCCTAACAATCCCTCCCTCCCAAAAAAACCTGTTCTCTACATCTCCCACCCACACTCAACAACCCTCCAGCTTCACTCCCAGGCTCCTCCCTTGCCTCTCAATCTCCCCCAAGCCTTTGGACTGCTTCTGAAGGGTGCAGGAAATAAATTTCTACACTGTAGTTTAAATGAATGATTCCTCTAACTTTGTATTAATATGCCTAGCAAGCAATCAAAAAACACTTCCTGCAGCTTTGTTGGGGGCGGTATCGTTAGACATACTTGCTGACAGCTGTTTTGAAATAAATTACCCAAATAATTGAAACTGGCGTGATTCTATTGTGTTATTTTGACATAAAATATGCGGAATTTTAAAATCGTGTACGCAGAATTTTTAATTTTTTGCACAGAACGCCCACAGGAGTAAAGCAAGCGCTACTGCCATTACAGAGGCATCCGAGTTAGGATGACACACAACATTAAAGTTGACTCAAAGCAGAGAAAACTACTACAGGGGTTTGATTTATTTTGATGCAAGAGCAGGGAAGCGTTCACCCTACAATGCCAGTTAAACTCCAATTTCTGTGCCAAACTCGGCCTCCCTAGATGCCCTTCCTGTGTAGTGCTAACATCACCTGTTGAATATCTGCAGCATCGCAGCCAAAAGGGAGCTGCATTTCACTGGTGAGTGAAACAATTGCTGCATATAGTTTAAGGCAGTTTGACATGCTTCAGAATGAAAGGTGTTATATAAATGAAAGATACTAGCTGGGCAACAGCTGTATGGGTGTGTCATTACATACCTTACAAGTGACCTAAAGATCCTTATGTTAATAGTTCAATTCATTACAAACATACAGTTTAGCTTCTGCCGTCTACTATCACTGTACAGTAAACTGCAATGGATTATTTGACAAATCCCATGGCCTGAAGACAGAAGGAGGATGAAGTTTAAAGAACTGGACAAACAAAATGGGTCTCCTTTAATCTGCAGCTTTAACTGCAACTTCACGTGCCATAAGTGTAAGAACTTCACCAGGGCTAAACACTTGCTTAAAGTTAGTCATGTGCTTGCTGAAAAAGGGCACATTAAAGCAAAACCCTGGAAAGCCAATAGTGTATCTTGAATTCTCCCATTATTCTAACTTCATGTAATACGCTTTTTTATGGTGAGATACATTTCCCAAATTATTTTTCTTCATAAATAATTGGCATTGTGGGTCCTGAATAATAATAAAGTGGCATCCTCAGGCATAGATTGACAACCACTTTCCTCCCCTTCCCCACTTACCCCTCTTGACTTAGCCATACTACAACCATGGCAGCACACAATGTTACACTATTGAAGAGCTGCAGAATTACTTGCACAGGATTCCTGTGATGTTGCATTATTATTCATCAGTTTCGGAATCTTTCCACCTTGTCTAATTTTTTTCTTCACTGTTCAGTGAAGAATTTTCTGTAATCATGGACCTGGAATCAGAACCTGGAATCTGGAATCAGAAGTCCCATAGTCTAGTCCAAAGATAAATTGGTCCAGTCTTTCACTAGCCACAAGCTATAGAAAATAGTTTGGAGGAAACATCTATCATTTGAGGAAATTCTTCAAAGTATAAAGCATAGTCATCCAGAAGCATTACAATTATTTGGGGGTATTTCTCACTTTTAGGTGTACAGAAATGAGAATGTATATAGATCACTGAATGTTGCAATTTTTCAAGGGTCAGCCAGATTCATGGCCTAAATAAGAGTAGATTAAAAAGATGTCACACAGAAAGCTCACTCACATGGAATTATATAAAATATATGGTAGAGGTAGAATGTTAAAGTGCCTTGATTTCTCCTCCCCAGCTTTTGCTGTTGGTGATCAGAATTGAACTCCCTCTCTCCTGGGATAATTTAGTCTCTGGATTTACAGGTCAAACATCACACTGCTCACTGGCCTGACCCCACTCCATTGTCACCCTTACCTCCATCAGCGTAAGTCTCGGTGCCATAACCATCCTGCAGCCCATTATTCCAGGTGCCTTCATACTTTGCTCCACTGCTCATGCTCTGCCTTGTCCCATACCGTCCCTTAAAACCATGGGTCCATTCGCCTTTGTAAAGCCACCGTCCTTTGGCCTCGATCCCTAAACCATGCCTCTTGCCTTGAGACCAGTAGCCTTCATAGGTGTTGCCACTGGGCCACGTGTATATGCCCACCACTTCAAAACCATAATTCCATGAGCCCGAGTACTCCCCTTGGCCCTTGGGACCAGTGCAGATGCCATGGCCATGGGCTTTGCCTCCTTCCCAGCCCCCACAATACGCCCCTCCATCATCAAAATCAAACCTTCCTCCACTCATGGTGCCATCCAAGCCCAGGAAGCTGGGATCTCCACTTTGCTCCTTCCTTCTTACTTAGCTAGACTGTTTTCCATAAGCAAAAGTTTGGGGAATTTAAAATATTGCCCCATTTCCCAATCAAACATGCTTAAAGCAAGGTGCTGGGACAAGGTGACTATTGCCTTGTGCTGCCCTGCCAGAGGATAGAGGGAAGGAGGAAGGGATTTGGGAAGCGATCCTGTCTTGGGGAGGAGAGAAAGATGGGTGCGAGGGCAAGGCAGACGCTGTGAATGCCACAAGGACCTCTGCAAGGCAGCGCCCAGCCCAGCACTAACCTGCCATCTAGGGGATCAGACAAGCAGGCATGGACCATGCTGCGGGACTGGGACGGATTGGGAGGGAGAAGTAAAGAACTCTCAGCTGCAAGATCTGACGCCTATCTCTGCAGACTTCACAATGCCCGGAGGGTGCATTGGGGAAGCGTGGGGCCCCTTTAAAGAGGCTTTCCAGGAAAGTTGGGGGGTCCCTGGCTCCTCTGGGGGGTCCACCTTTCCAGATCACACCCCTTCCCAGGCTGTATGCCCCCAAGGCTCCTGCTGCGGCTCCGGCTCCCTGCACAGTCCCTCCCTTCTTAGAGTCCCATTGTGTGTGTGTCTCTCTCTCCTCCTTCACAGCCCCTTCCCTCTCTCCTCCTCCTGCGGTAGAAAGGTCAGCGCTGCCCTAACAAGGCCATCGGATCCCAGGAGCTGCTCCCAAAATAAACCCCCCGAGGCCCGGCCCCCGCCCCACGGACCTTTTATGAAGGAGGAAAGAGACAACCCGCCCCTTGGGCAGGAATCCAGAGAAAGAAGAGGGGAGGGGAGAAGCTGGGAAAATAAGTAAGTGCCTGCTTAAAAATAGACCCTGGGAAGTGGCTAGGGGAGGTGTGCATGCGTGAGAGAGACAGAGTGCTTCTGCTAAGATCCTGGCATTCTTCCTCCTCTGCACACAGACAGCTCAGTGACTGGAGCATGATTCCTGATTTTGGGGGGCAAGGGGGAGAGAACCAGAGAATGCAGGGGGCAGGAAGTGGATGGATGACTGGCTCACAGAACAGTCATTACAAAACAATGGCCAGGACTCAAGGCGTGGGGGAGACAAGAGGTGAATGGCCAGGAGGGCCACCACGTCCCTCAAAAGTCAGTTCAGAAGGCCCAGTTGCTCCTGCTCTGCTTCCCCCCATAGGAGCAGAAACACCCAAGGCAAAAAGCTCATATAAAGCTAATGTTTCTCCCCAGCATGCCTCTGCAAGCTGCTCCCACTGCTTCCCGGCTCACTGGGGCAAAGGGATAACTCCCACCTTTGTAAGCATCCACTCACCGCTCCCTCCCCCCCCTTTCCCAGCATAGCTGGAGAGCAAGACCTAGGCTCAGATCGGTCCCCCAGTTCTCAGGAGAGGAAGCAGCCTTACTGGACCTGCAGCTGCCTCTCCTGCTAAGCTGGACAGAATAGGACCTTTAGTCTGCAGTGAAGTGACTCAGGTCACTGTTAATTGGACTGTCCTGTGAGGACAGTTGCTCAGTCTTCACTCCCTAGTAACACCATCCCTTCCACCCCATTTTCAACCCTATTTATGTGAATGGGGTAGAGGCCATGCTGAATGGGCAGGTTAGTGTTTAGGTGACAAAAGCTTTGGGGAATCAGACGAAGCATGCAGCATGAAGCACTACTCAAATTTTAAATCACCACCCATTTGTTCATTGACAGGCAATAGTGGGGGGGCAGGGGGAGAGGAGGAAGACAAGATTACACGTTAAAATGAAATCCTGAGAAAGGTTCTGAGTTACAAACATTTGAAATTTGCTCATCTCCATCACTCCTGCCAAGGGGTGCCGGTTGCCCTGCTGACAATCCAGTGTCTTGTCATTGCACTTTCCCATTTTCACGCTAATATATAGTGCGAGCCAGGATCATCTTAAGCCTGATCTGCAATGGAACAATCTCGTTTAAATTATTCAAGGTGATAGTGGAGACAGTGTTTAAACCAGTTTTGCTTGCATCTGTAATTTATAGAATTAAACTAAGCAGATTTAAGCATCTGAGTTGGATCTAGATTGGGATGGTTTGCACATTTTCGATCAATTTTAAACCTTTCTGAGATAGCCAATGCATGTTTTCAAATAGAGACAAGCCCTCAAAGATCTAGCAACTATAAATGCACGTAAAGCATCTGCTGAAATCCACTTTCCAGGTCAGCTGAGCCCAAGTTTGCACAGAGGATGCATTCATCTGGAAGGAGAAGGTATTGGCTACTCCAGTGTTCCCTACCTACTTTAGAGGGGCCTATTTTAAAAATCACATCTCAGGAGGTGTTTCACTTTAGGGTAGCTTTTGTTTCATAGCCAATCAACATGTTTGCTACTCCAAAAGATTTACAAGTGACTCTGGCTAGTAGTTGATGTGGCATCGCTTATTTTCACTATGCTTGGAAAAGACACGACTAACCTACAGAGCCAAGTACAGCTGCTATGTTAGCTAGAATACATCTAATCACATAACTCCCATCTTCAAATACGAGACTGGTGAGTGCACATAGAGAGGGGGTAGTTACCCCAGCACATCACACTGATCCAAATTTTTCCCTCCTTCAGCCACACCTGTTCCACACCCAAAGGAGTGAGGCTATAAAAGGATGATGTGCTATTTAGTGACAACCATATTACTAAGAGCAGGTACTTATCTCAAAGGAAACAATGGCAGCTATGGAGCTAAATTGTGTTTCTTTTGGCACATTATGTACCCCTACTTAGAAGCAAAGTATTTAGACAGGAACTCCAACATTCTAAATCCAGGTCCATCACTAGTTTGTTGTATGGGTTCAGGCACACTGCAACCTATTGTCTTATCTGTAAAATTAGAACAACTCACTGTATACTTGTACAGGGCTTTACAACTGATGCTACCAGTATGGGCTTACGTTTTTAGAACTGCAAAAGTATATGCCTAAATGCAGCTGCACATGCAAATACACCTAGCCATTTGCGCACACACACACACCAAAGAACAAAGTTAAGCACAAAAGCCCCTCAGGCTAACCTTGTTATAGAAGAAAACAGATCACCAGCTTTAAAGCACATTTTTGACCAAGGATCTTCCCTTAGCCAGCCATTCAGATTAATTACTGAGGTCATTCAGCAAGAAAGGAACTAGCAACAAAATTGTATTATACATAGTTTCTTAGACCACGCTTATCACCATAGTATCTGAGCACCAGATCTGTGGCTCAGAAATGCTAGCTGCAGAACTGTCAACCCCAAGCATTCAGAACTCATGAGTTGACCACAAAAGTTATGAGACTGGATTAAAACTAAGATTCTAAAATAAGTCTTGGATTCTTTACGAACTTCTGATTCGAGCCTTTAGGGCAGTGGTTCTCACACTGAGGGTATCCAGATTCTTCCAGGGGATGAATCAACTCATCTAGATATCTGCCTAGTTTTAAAACAGGCTACATAAAACGCACTAGCGAAGTCAGTACAAACTAAAATTTCATTCAGACAAGGACTTGCTTATACTGTTCTATATACTATACACTGAAATGTAACTTAAGTACAATATTTATATTCCAATAGATCTGTTTTATAATTATATGGTAAAAATGAGAAAGTAAGCAATTTTTCAGTAATAGTGTGGTTTTGTATTTTTATGTTTGATTTTGTAAGCAAGTAGTTTTTAAGTGTGGTGAAACTTGGGGTATGCAAGACAAATCAGACTCCTGAAAGGGGTACAGTACTGTAGAAAGGTTTAGAGCCACTGCTTTAGGGTACAGACAGGTCCCATTTTGACACTCTCTGCACTGAGGAGTGGTAGAACTTTTTTTTTTTAAAAACTGATATTCTCATGTAGTCAATTTACTCCAACTGCTGAGACTAAGACAAACACCAAATATTGAAAGACTTATGATAAAATTGAAGCGTTATTAACAAGTGTCTTCAAGTACCTTTGATGCTGTTCTAGAAGAGCAAAGTTTATTATTCCTATCTGGTTACCAGCACCAATATGTCATTGCCTTAAAACAGGCCAAGTTCAACACCACGAAAGTTATTTGCATTACCAATTGCAGCACTGTTCCATAACAAAACTGTAAACGTAATTACGTTCAACAAATGTGTACTTTAAACACAACTTGGCTGCGGGGCTCCCAAGTGGCTGAACTGATGCACCACTTAGAAAGTTTAGGATAAGTATGTTAGCCAGCAGTTCTATCTTGTCATGGAGATGGAGTAAAGGTGACATCTAGTGGCCAGACATGGATTACCAACTTTTTTGGGTGCTTTTCCTTCACTAACCAGCAAATAGTTCACTCAACTACTGTACATTTTTCCTTTAGGGTCCCTACTGGATATCGACTCTCACTACTTGAGTCACTCTTCACAGAACGCAGTAAAAAGTAGTTGACTGTACCAGGTCCACCACATTGCACTTCACATATTACAAAACTGAGCAATCAAAATATAAATCCTTACCCCTTAAGTTTATGAAACTCCAATGAAAAAACAGAATAATGGAATGGTAAGTTGGGCCTCTTCTCTATGAAACTACTCCCATTCCCAGGATGTAATACCTACTGCACCAACTAGAAGATGAGCAATGCAATGAGTTGGTACTGGCATATACATGGAAAAAAACCCAAAGAATGAGGATTTGGGAGATGACAAAATTTCACAGCTTACAATTCTAATTCTATTTCTGCAGTAGACAACCACACACAAGGAAATGGAGATACTTCACAAATAGATAGAAATCTTATGGCGTTATCTAAATATAGGGAAATTTAAGGGAAAAATGGACCCAGCACAGCCTGCCTCTTTAGAACTTCTGATGTTAAGAAATGCTAGTTAGTCTGGGGTCGTTGATTCTGTCTTCATTATGAGGCCACTTCAATTGGCTCAATTATAATGCTTTGATAGACAATGACCATCCAGTGTCATTAAACCATAACAAGCTGCAGATAATGGAGCAGGGCTGACACTCTTAATAAGCAGAAGTGCCAATGGAATTTAGCAAAGTCTTCCTCCTAAATTCTTCTATTCTCTCACACAAGGCAGAGAACTGCAAAAGCATCAAGTGATAATGCCTGGTTCATCCCCTCCCCACAAGTGGTGGTGCAGAGTACCTGGTAGCACACTCCCTTGCCTCACTCCACTGCTACACCGAGAACAGGAGACAGCTGTTGGTGCTGCTTTGATGTGATCACATGCAGATTTGAAACACTGCAGCTGCTCTTTTGTGCAGAGCGATATGCACTACAGGCAGTTGGGGACCATACTGTCTCCATCAGCACTCTGCCTCAGGACAAGACAAGGATCATGCTACCTAGGGAAAAACATCCCTAATCTTTTTATGTTTTAGTAAAGGGGTTGCCATTAGGGAGGGAAAGGAGAACATATGGATGCAGCAGGAAGGCCAAGGCTTGGTGACTGACCAAGTATTAGTTGAAGCCTGCAAGTCTATTACGTCTCAATTCACTATTAAGAAATTAGCAATTGCAGGGAGGAAAAATATTTGGGTATTTTTGTTTAACTACAAACAAGATTACAGTGGAGGAAGGGCGTGCAGATAAAGCACATTGAAGAAGTTGGCAAATGCTAATCTGGGTCTTTTGATGAACTTTAAAAAAAACAAACCACAAAAGAGTCAACTCACCTCACCAACTGTTTTTCCTTTGGCTATTAATGAGGAACAATTACATGCAAGATACAAAGCCATCTATTTCTGCTGTGGCAGACAAAGGTAGAATCTATGGGACCTTATTACATTTCTCAATAGCAAGCTCTGATTACCTGAATTATTTCTCTGATTGGGAAGTCTTGTGTGAAAGTACCTCTTGCAATGTTAATACTATCACCTGATACTACATTAACGTGAAGAGTAGGGGAGCTGTGGAGAATGGAAAAAGGAAGAAAAGGTCAGAGACAAAGTCTGAAGAGAAAGTTTATCCTATTGGAAACAAAGCTGTTTAATCATAAACAAGCAACATTGCACCCTCCAAGAAAAGCAAATTCAGGCACCTGGAAATAATTAGAGCAATAGATGTGAAGTTAAAGGAAGAAATGGGGCATGACCCCCACTTTTAAAGTGTTCCCATAATTTGGTGAGATTGGGGATACACAACCCCACTTGACAAGTTTCCAAAGCTAAACCTGAATCCATAACTGCCTGCATAAGAGTTGCAATCCAACATCAAAATGCATCGCAGATGAGCTAAGATGCAGCATCAGGCTTCTCAGATGAAGAGGTCTGATCCCATACAACTCTATTGACTAGTCTCAGCAGTAATGTAAAACTGCACAATTTAAAAAACAAAAAATGACCATCAATCTACACAGAATTTCCCAAGTTATCTGTTCCTTAAGCAGATATGGGAAGAGACAGTTCGCTAACCAAACCAACAACCATTCTAGGGTTAGAACTGTCTGGGTTCTAAATGAAAGCATTTTTGTTTGGTTAAAATAATGAAAGTTAGCTGAGATGCAAAGACGTGTTTTTATTGCAAGCACAGTGAGCAGGGAGTGGATTGCTTCTTATGTGGAGTGTGACTGAGGGCAAATTTTAATCAAACCCTTTCTCTAAAGTACACTGCTGTCAGGTGTACATCATTTCTGCCATGTGAGACATTTTCTTGGGAATATATAAGTAATATTCCATGTATCCTGAAAGGTCTTCAATAGTCACATCATCCACATAGGCCCTTGCTTGCTCAGAGCAAGATCGTGGACAGCTTGAGGGAGTTCTTGATGACAAAGGCTGGGAGTGGTCGTGAACAACTTTTCTTTCAGGTGCCAATGGGATGGTGTTCTGCAAGCCGGAGAATTTGTACACTTCCATGTCTTGCCACCGGTTACACTGACAGGCTTTGTCCATGCATGCACATGGCTTACTCTTGTTTTGCTTGGACACAGATTGGAAGTCAGAAAGATCTGTGGCCCCTAGAGTTGCTTTGGACACCAGAGAAACAGCAACAGAAGAGTCTTCCTGTTTGTTCTCTGGCACTGGCTCTGCAACGGAAACTCCCGAATACTCAGCACCAACTCCTTTGTGACCAGCACCATCAAGAGCAGGACTGGATTGTTCATTTGCACAGAATTCCTTTGGGACTGGCACCCTTAATCCAGTGCTGTTGTCTGGAGTGTCAATCTGACTCTTGTGCACCAGATGGCTGCACACTGAAGGTGTTTTTGAACTGCAGTGGATAAATTTAGGAGGATGAAGGATTGGAGATTTAGAACGCCTGCGACGCTGGGTTCTCACTGCTCCTCTTGAAGGTTTCCTCATAGACCTAGCAGTAGAAGATACACAAGTGAATGTTTACTCTATAACCAGTTGCAAGTACTATTTTCTTTTTGTGAATCGTGATAGGAAAAGTATTTAAAAAGCAACTTCCTCCATCACATTTTAATGAGTGCCAGTAGCATCTACTGAGCTTTACAGAACAGATGTACAAGGTACTTGCCTCGGAGACTGTACAAACTAACTCAAACAGCTCTGGTAAACTATAGGTGTGGAACTAGCACCAGAGAAATCAATGTAAGAGATAAATAAAAGGAGGAATTTGAAAGAGGAGAGGGAGGGTACGTGGCACATGGGATGAAAGAACACCACAGGGGGCACATGAAAGTAGTAGTGATTCAAGAATTGATGAAACGACAATGCTTTACATTTTCGAACTTCTGTTAAAAAGCTGCATAAGCATTAAGGAAACAAAAGGCATCAGGCTCTTTAGATGCCTCTAAGGATCTGTTCTGATTTATGTTATGCAATTATGAGGCCAAATGATTCTTCAAGAAAGGATTCATGATTTAAAGTGACCATTTCCAAGAACAGCAGCTTGCTGGATACATTTACAGTGCTCCTGTTCCCAATGCTGGTGTGGCTGAAGAATTTAGAACTTCACCCACAGCTCAGAGGTGTTTCACTTTCACTTTGTGTATTGAGAAACAGAACACCAATGACATGGGAGTAAGGGGAAAAGGATGATGTTTGTTTTTAAAGTGAATAAAAAAAAAATGTAAAATGTTTGTAAACAAGTCTGTTTAGAATCCAGAAACAGTAACAGAATTGGGTAATTAGAGTCAAAATAATTCCAGTTCATTTACATTTAAAACAGTTCAGTCAGTCCCAGGCTGCCCTCTTCTTACCCATGCCAGACTTCTTTAGATGTGCACATGTTCTTAGGTTTGGTTTCATCTGTAGTTGTTCTAACCAGTGCTCTTGGACTTGTACCCTCAGCCACAGGAAGAGAAGCAGTGGATCTGAAAGAGGAACATAAATACAGAGCCATTAACTGAAGAGAATGAGAAACACATCAAAATACTGTAGAAAGGTTATGAATTTTCTTTCCCCAAAACATATTCCTATGTAACCAGACATGCCTTAAGCAAACTGTCTCCTAAAAGCTTCACTGAAGCACCAAATCAGGAAAGAGAGTGTTTTAGTCTATAATTGAAGTGTTAAAAATTCATGCAGTAACTTTTCATAGTGAGCCACCAGTATGTGAATATACATTAATTAAGTAAACGAATGATGATATTGTAGTAACCTGTCTCCTTCCTCACCCTACTATGTGTTACACATCTGTTATATCACATTGTTTAATTCTGAAGTCTAAACTCTGCCGGGCAGGGATCATGGTTTTTCATTTGTACTGTAAAGGGCTGAGCACACCTTTTGGCACTCAAATTAATAAATATAAATTAAGATTATAACAGTTCCAGTCAGCCTTATTTACCAAACCATGTTTTGTCACAAGCTGTTAGCCAAAATGATACCTGCAATTACTCATTAACAGGGGGCAAGAAAACACCAATAAATATATAATAGGGAATAATGTATCTGAGCCAGTAAGTCTTTTCTAAGGCTACAGTCTATAATGCTCAAATATCACACAGATGTAAAATGGGTTAAGTGTGGGCAAACAACATTAAACCATGTTCAGGCAGGTTAGAAAATGGTTTTAAAAGCAGATTACTAGAAGTGAAATGGACAGAGGCTTACAGAATCCAGTTTCTTTCTGAAGCTTCTGTATTGCTGCCCATTGCCGGAGACCAGAAGAAGTGAAGTTAGACTTAACTAGAGCATGGCTTCCATGATCAGTAGATGAATGCTTAAAACCCATGATTTCTGAATCCACTAAATGTAAAAATGGATTACCTTTCTACATGGAGGTTTTCAGTCTGGAGAGTCCCAAAACACTTTACACATGGGTGATTCACAATCAGCTATCAGAGTGAAATGCAGCAGCCCTCAAATGGTGTACAACACTATTGTACTATGTTCATCACTCAGGCTGATGTAAGCTCTCTCATTACAACACTACTATACTAGTGTTGTAATGAGAAAGTTTACATCAGTCTGTGTGCTTTTACTAACAACTCTACTTCGGCACCATTCCTTGTATCTTATTAAAATACTTGGGCCCCTAATGCAAAAATGTGAGTTTTCTTTAAGTGCAGGGAAAATCTCCCCACAAAGGAGAATCTGAAGACACTGTATGATTTAGAATATATGACAATAGTAATCCTGCTCCATTATCCTTTTTTTCTGGGTGACTTCCACTTGATACTCTACAAAAGCAGAGCTAGCTGCTGAATAAAACATATGCAACATAATTTGATAGAGTCCAGAATAGAAAAAATAAGTATTCAACTTCAAAAAACTTAAGTATGGAAGTCCAATGTGATTAGCAAAAACACCAAACTTAAGATCTTAAGAAGCAATACCATAAGTGTCCTTATGGAGCAGGGTCGTGGAAAAATATTAAGTTAATCCAGTGCAAATTTGAACAGCTTTCAATGAAGGTGTCTGCATAGTACATTTAAAGTAAAACAGACTGAGAGCAACTAATGAAAATGTACTAGAATGGCACAATCACCTACAAATAATACAGACAAAAGATGTCTCAGATATGTTCACCTCAAGAATGCCCTAAATAAGCATTTATTTGTTGACTAGAGGGCAAGAGACAGAGAGGCACACTCCATAGTACAATGACGGAAGCAGCATTACATCTGAATATAAAAAATCTGGATAAACAAGTCCAGGACAGGGGTGACTGGTGCTGTTTGACTTCTGCCTTATACACTTGTTAAGTATGGGAAGAATAATGAATATAACTGAACTAAATCTTAAGTTAGGAAAAATCAACTTGAGTAATAGAGTAGAAAAGATTCTGTAGATGAAAGGGAAAAAATTGCTAGCGTTGATTACACTTAGGTGAAAATTGGGCTGGGGAGTTAGGAAAGGATGTCCTTGGAGTTTCTCAGAATTTTGATTAAATGCTTAGGAATATTGTACTGATACCACAATCCATGTCAAACAATTTTTAACAAATAATTGGAATGGCAGCTATTTAGCTACTAGCTTTTAAATCAAATCTTTACACTGCAACTCTAACTGCGCACACAGCCTTAAATTTAGTTTTTCCTAGAGAAACAGGCTCCAGAAAGTGCCTCATCTTTATAGCCACAAAGATAAACAAGTCTTAAAGCCAGTCTTTCCTAAATATAAACATTCCTTTGCTATAAGAAGATTTTTTTTATCTGGAGCACACTAGTCCCTGTATACATGGAGAATGTTAGCTATATGAAACTCTTCTCACTATTGTAGATCTGACCAACAGAGATGCAAGGTTAAAGTATGTTACATTTTCAGAGCTTTGGCTTAAGTAGATTTGAAGATTTACTAGCCTCACAACCCCACATTTTTAAAGCTGCACAGTTTGTACACAACTGCTATAATTGAGTATGCAGTTACTCAAAGGGCAAGTGCAAATTAGGCTTGCAATTCTGAAAACGTAGGCCCATGTCTATTGGTCTCCTGGAAAGTCCTGACAAGTCGGGTCAGGAAAGCATACTCCCTCTCCCACTACCTCAAAAGACTGTTCATACAGTTTCATAATGAATTGCTCATACAACTCTCATAACAGGAACCAGTTAACCTGGAAGAGAAAACGGACAGTAACAGACAAGGAGGGGAAGGTAAAGCATGAGGTCAGGTAGGAGCCTAGCAGTGGGGAAAATAAATGACAATTCAATAGCTGAAGGCAGAGAAGAGATGGATTTTGAACTGCATTTTAAAAAGGGAGCAAGGTATCACAATGAAGTAGACCACGGAACACCCAAGTACTCAGTGGAGGGGCAGCAAGACTTTATAAAAAGAAAACATGCCTCATTTAATGAAAAAGCCTGTAGGGTCTGGACTAAAACTGCTTTAAGATGAAGACTACAGATCAGTAACCTGAAGCATTTAGCTCACTTGACACGAGGCAGCTCTGAGCTACTGCCATGACATTTGAGACTACTAGGAATTTATGATGTAGTAACCTCCACTTAGTCACAGCAATGACTCACCCTTCCCACTCCCGTGTCTCATCACTCCCATGTCCTCCAGTTTCATATATCCAATCCATAGATCATTCATCTTTACTCATAAGGCACTTTTGTGGAAAGTCCAAGTATTATACAGCAACTAGCTCCAAGCAGCAGTGTTTGTACAAGGACTTGGCTATTTTAAGTTTACCCAAAGTGGCCTTTATCCTTACATATTTTGGTCCTCTCCCAAATATGGGAAGAAAGAATACTAGATATGTTTTATTGTACCACACCTGAAAAAAGAACTCCTTGTGGACATTATATGTTTGTAAAATATTGTTATAATATTTCTCTTCTAAGTACTTTAAAATGAAGGTGATATCCACATTTGTATACATAGGAAAACTTGGGCACAGACAGCTGAAGTGACTCAAATAAGGGGATAGATACAGTGAGTTTCAAGGTCAGGATTAGAATGCAAATTGAGAATATTTAAACGTGAGACATTTCTCATGGGATTATTTTCAGGCTCTTTGCAAGTTGCAAGTGTTTGAGTTTTAAGTTTACGAATCATTTACTGATTACAAAATCAGCACCCAAGTTCAGATTTTAAATGAGATAAAACCAATTTGTTAAAGATGAAATCAGATCACTGGACTAAACATGCAGATACTTGATACATAGAGTGTTCCTTTATTTATGATGCTCCTTAAGTGTCAAAGTAGGATGTTATAAATCCATCTCAAGCCCCTATTTTCAAGAAGTTGTAATAGCCCAGAGTATCCACTCTGGATTTCAGCCAACCAGGGAATTATTTTGCAACACTAGCACTACGTTGGTTCAGACTGGAGTTGGATGTTTCCTGTGAAGTGAAATTCAGTCCTTATACCCTGTCCTGGGCCTTTTCTAAATGTCAACTGGGCTGAGCCAAGATATTAACATTCAGAAAGCAGCTTCTCTTTCTACTGTAAAACTGCTGTGAACACAGACCCGTCAACTGGAAACTGAATGTGGAAGAGATCATATCAGCCCTTAGAACCCACCTTATTGGAAAAGAGGTGAAGCATATGGGAGAGCAGGGCATATTCAGGGAAAGGGATACTAATGTCACAGATTTCCAGTGAGTCTGGTCAATTGTCTTGAAAGACCTTGAATATACTGGGGCTCTCTGAGGCGTCCAGTGTTGCCCTAACCAGCCTGAAACTAACTGAGGCCTTGTATGTATTTGGATTTTAACCACCTATTCAGTTGCTTCAGTGCAAATTGCTTGTGTGTTATTTACACCAGCCCAATTTTCCAACCAAGGAAGGCTACATCACTGCAAATCATGCTGCTTATACCTATATTAGGAGTTTGCACTAGTGACACCAGTGGCTGAAATTCCAGTATACACCACGCCAGAGAGTTGAGGCTTGACAATTGTGTCGAGTGTTCTTTTATTAAGTAGGAAAGGGTTCCATCTTGAGAATTAAAGGTGAGACAGATTCCTTATGCTCTATTATTGTGGAGCAGTGAGTCAAGTACTGCATATCAGATCACCCAGGTAAGGAGAAGACATACATAACATCCTCCCTTTCATTGTTTTCGGTTATAGAAGTTATTATTCTTGGAGACTAGAGTCCAATGGTGGTAATGCTGGATTCCTATATCACCTCACCAGTATTTTCAATATTGATGTGAAAAGACCACCCAACTCAAGGGGATAAGAAGGGAATCCATTTCCAGGGCTCAATTAAATGATTGGCCTTGCTGATAGCATCGCCAAAAAATACTAATTACATTAGTAGCATTCTAGTAATGTGCACGACCTCTGATAACCAGGGCTCAGACCAAACTCATTTCATATGGAAAACCAACTGACTGCTATCAAATCGTCACAACTTTTAGTCACTGCTATCCCAGGTTGGACTTGAACCAGCAACCTAGATGTAATGTGATCTGTATCCCATTTACTAATCCACACGGCTATATAGCCTTCTGATTACAATTTTTTTTCCTTTGGATTTCAAATTTGTTGTGCTACAGTTAAGCCTGCCACTACCTCATCCTTTGGTATCCACTCAATTGATTTAGATTTGTAGAGGGGATGCGTAGCAGTCCGCTCTTTACATAGTCCCTCAATAGCTCATTATATGCTTGCTTACCCTGCTGCATCAACTCTTAGCTTTTTGAAAGCTGTCTGAAGACTTTCTTCTTCTCCATCCTTAGCTTCTGTTTTCATCCTTGGCACGGAGAGTGCTGACAGAGTTACCATATAGTGCTGAAAACAGAAAGTGAGTGTGTGAAAATAAAATGGAGACAACCGGCACTGTTGTCATTACTACAATTGCCCACCATCATCATAACTCACAAGAAATAAATTCTGAGTAGCAAACTAGCATACACGCAGCCCTGGTTGCTGTACTAAAACGTTTCTGTGAGATGATTAAGAAAGAGGAGCAGGAAGATACGCAAGAATGATAGAGTCATCATCATCTATAACAGTTCAGGCGAATAAAAACCTTTACAGTAAAATAATTTGGTGTCAATACTGAGCCAAGTGGGGTCAGGGATGGGATAGATCTCTTCAATGCAGGCGTTTTCTACGGATTCCCATACTTAGTTCCACTGTAACGTGGAGTTAGAAGCAGTAGTGGAAACAAGGAGAGCCAGCACCGTGGCCCTAGTCAACTTTCTGTAGGCCACTGTTGGTCTAGTTTGGGAACCTCTGCCCTGCAGTATAGTCTTTGGGTCTCTGTCCTGATTTAAAAAGTTCCAAATGATATGGCTTCCACCACTTCCTCTGAAGACTGCTCAACAAACCAGGGATATGTCTACACCAATGGTTCCCAAGCTGGTGTACGGGTCCCCCTTCAGTGTGTGTCGGGGTGTTACCAAATATTACAGGGGGTCCATGAGCTCCAGAGCGGAAAAGCAGCCCCCCATAGGCTGGGCAGGTGCCTGGATAGAGAGAAGCAGCCCCAACCAACCCGCCAGGGACCACCTCCATTACCCTCAGTCCATTAGGGATGAGAAGAGGCAGGGCCAAACGAAGCGTGCACTGGTGGCCGTGCCAGGAAAGGCTTAGTGTCTTACTCACTAAGAGTAATTTGTTATTATTATTAACATAATTTAGTGTTTTTATCATCATCATCATCATCATCATATGCGTTTACAGGTGTTATGTGTGTTTATGGCCAGTGAGGGGGCAAGTGGGGCAGGCGCGTATTTTATCTAGCGTTAACTAGTGGGGCTTTCACTCAAAAAGGTTGAGAACCACTGGTCTGCACTACAGCAGCACATCTATGGTGCTGCAGCTATGCCACTGTAGCACTACAGTGTTGATTCTTCCTACAGCGGAAAGAGGGTTTTCAGTCTACACATCCACCTGAGAGGCAGCAGATAGGTTGACAAAAGAATGCTTCCATTGACCAAGCTGCATCTACACCGGAGGTTGGGTCAACCTAACTACAATGCTCAGGGTGCAAAACTTTTCACAGCCCTGAGCAACAAGGATAGGTTGATTTAATTTTTAAGTATAGACCAGGCCTAGATCCCAGCCTCAGGAAGTTCTACCACAGGTTTGGCCCAAATCTTCCATTTCTTAATTTCAATTTTTTTTTACTTTGTATATCCTAGCATTTCATACTAATTATCTCCTCTTGGATGTTTAAGACCCAAAAACTATTTGTAGACTTGTGTCCCTTACTGCCCGTGCAACTACCTGTCACTTGGCCTATTGGACATCAATCCTTACAACCTCTCAATCATTTTAATATTCTCTGTTGCTTTTCTTCAGCTCTTTCTAATTTGTCAATATTCTACTGTTAATCAGTTGCCCAAAACCAAATTAGTAATTGTTCTAATGTTTAAACAATCTAAATCAAGTTTTTAATACTTGGTGTTTAAAATTATGTTTTCTTGATTGGTAAGTACTAAACCAGTATGGTTAAAATGATTCTTTTAATCTGTAAGGACTCCATATACTTCTGTGGGAGAGTCCTCCTACACAGACATGGTCTCCCAATTCCCTATGAAGCTAATCTTTGGTATGACAGATGTAAATGGAATATTGACCACTGTAGAGCTGAGTTCTCAAGTCACTACAGAGACAGACACCTAAGAGCAACAGATATTCAGTAGCCTTCATTATGGTAGTTAATAAGGGCTATTAAATAAAGCTATTAGCACACTACTACTTACATTAGTATTTGAATACCACATTTGCTAAATTAATTCTAACTGTTATACCCTGGAAGAGACAGAATAGGTGAAAAAGGACTGTAGCTAAATAGTCACACAGATTCTTAAGAGACAAAATGAAACAAGTAAATATAGAATGGTAAATTCTGCCACCTGAAAATCTCATTTCTACCTGGTCCCCCTCAGATCTCCCAGCTGGTGTGGCTGCTGCTTGCTCTGCAATGACTTCATTCAAATATATTCCTTAGCTGCTAGTTGTGTGCCATTATGACACATTCAAAAAGATGGATGTGTCATAATATGTTTGATGCACATACTATGAACTGAGTCAGGCAACAAGCAAACACAAGGAGAAATAACTGAATACAAAACCGGTCAATGCAATGTTCATCTGAGCAACAAAGTGAGAAAAGATTAATTAGCAGGTTGGCTTATAGAACACTCTATTGGATACTGGTACCACTTCGTGTGATGTTTGCTTACTCAAGCTCCATTTCCTTGGGTTAAACAATTTCTGTCACAAATGCTTGCTTCAATAAAATTATTCTTCTCTGTCCCAATGAAAAGATCTCCTTATAAACAACTTATACTTTCTTTCCAATTTTAGACTGATATGGAGTTAAATTTGAAGCTTTATGCTAGAACACTTTGCATCATGGCAGCCTGAGAAGCTCAACAGCAGTAACAAGGAAATGGAGCAAAAATTAAAAAAAATCTTAGTTAAAAAAAGATGTTTAATGCAGTGGCAATTTTAGATTTGGTGGAAATATTAGAAGATATATGGTCCTGTTGCTTTTATTCCCTGGAAACAGAGCAGTACATAGTGAAATAAAATTTATAGTGAATTTGTTCACACAAAGCCTTATGCATTTTATGATAAATTGGCAGGATGAATTTAAGTCCTTCAGAAGCTGTCCTGATTAGTGAAGATCACACAGAAGACTGTAATCATGAAAAGAAAATTTTGGAAATGTAAGCTTAGTTAATACCTGCCAAAATTATATTCTTGTTTTACCACTGTCTTCAGACTATATAATCTCAACCCATTTCTGCTCTTTTGTCTTCAGAGAGAAATTGACATACTTCTAAGAACCTACTTCTTTTGCGAACAGCAATCACAAGGAAATCACCACCAACCGAAAGTCTAGGCTGTATGAATGTCAGCATGCAAACACATTCATTCTATTTGAGTGGTTTACAACCTTTTTTCATTCGCAGACCCCTAAAATGTTTTTGAATGGAGGTGTGGCCCCCTTTGGAAATCTTAGTCTGTGGATGCCCAAAGTCTGCAGACTACTGGTTGAAATCCACTGTTCTATGTCATTTGGAGACCAGTGTCTGAGAAGTCTCAGGGGGACATTGGACATGAAAAAGTAAGAAGTTCATAAGTGAACAGGGTGGCTAAAAATCAATGATATTTTAAATAAAAAAATCAAAATAGGATGTTCTTTATTTAAATCAGATGCTTTTTATTTTATCAATAAAATATTAATTTTCTCTCTCGTTTAAAAATAAGTTACAATTAAATCTCATCACAAACATGCTAAACCTACACTTACAGTCTCATAAAATGAATTAATGGCTCTGGTCCGCCCAGCCTAACTACCAGCTCTCGCTTCTTGAAAAAGTTTTGGGCTTTCAGTTTCTGAGCAGACTAAAGTAACATGTGCAAAGAAGGACACAGGCTGGATAGGATTGTTGTTGTTCTGTGCTTATCTGGTGGTGGAGGTGGGCCAAGCAAGGCAGAGGAGTTAGTTAAGACACTGTCTTAAAGGCACAGAGAATATTTTCATCATTTGGTATTATTCACTCAATGCTGCAAAAGTGTCAAAGATGAGAAGATACTTAGAAGAAGAAATGAAAAGATGCTTCTTAACAACATATGGCTGCAGTGCCCATTTAATGCATCTTTTAGCCAAAGACAAGTACATCTTCTCTAGGAATAAAATAAAATGTTGAAGTCGCAAAATACTTCCATAACAACCATTTTGCTTCAGCTTCACTGAAGAGAGCAAGAGGATCCAAACTAATTCTCCCTCAAGATGTTCGATAGAATTCTGTGGTTAATTGTTTTGAACAATTTATTAAGAACTGGCCTGTTCTCATAAAACTTTGTGCAAAAAACCGTGATAAAATAGATGGAAGTATCCCATCCAAAGTATCTAACATTGGATTAAAGAGGAATGTAGAGGATATGCTCAGTATATCCATAGCCTTAAACTTCAGAGAAATTGTTGCTGCATTGCTGATGCTGTAGAAATTTGGAAGGCACTTCAAGAGACATTGAAGAAATACCTCACCAGAAAGTTAAACTGCAGGCAATAAAGAAGCGAATGGATCAAGCACTAACTCCACCTCATTTTCTTGCGAACATTCTCAACCCCAGATATAAAGGTAGATATCTAACTTCTGAAGAAGATGCTGCTGCCATGGCATGGGTATCTCAAAATCACTCCTCAGTTATGCCAGTAAATTTCAGGGCTGGAGTGGAACCATCTAAACAGTACATGTTTACTGATGATGTTTTGAACTAAGTCACTCTCCTGACTTGTTGGAAATCATTAGCCAGGCACCTTGAAACAGAGTTCCTTCAATTGCTAAGCCAACTTTTCACAGCAATATCATCCTCTGCAGGCCCAGAGAGAATATTTTCATCATTTGGTATTATTCACTCAAAGCTAGGAAATCAACTGGGAGTTGAAAAAGCAGGAAAACTCATATTTTGTTTCAGCCTCTGAATAAAAGTGACAGTGGGAGTGGGGAAGAGGAGAGCTAGTTGTAGACGTTTTAAGGACAGCGTACATTTAGTGTTGTGATGACTTGTCTGTTAGTTAATAAAATTTGAAAATTAAAAAAAGTTTAAGCAACTCAGGAGACTGCTGCAACCAAATGTGAACCATTTATGTGACATTTAAGATTTAGTTTAATAAAATATAAGTGCTATTGTGTGTGTGTGACTTAGTTCTTCCCATTCCTCATGTACTACGGCTGCATCTGCAGCTCGACCCAGGTGATGAGTATAATGTCCTACTTCCGAAACTCACCAAAATCAAGTGATCTACAAAATGCCACCACGTATACCCTCCTAGATGTGGCACCATGCTGTACTGAGCCGTACAGTCACATGTTTGAGGGATCAGATTTGCACCATTGTTTAAGACAGACGTGAAGCAGCATCCGTGGGAAACTGAAACCAGTGATTTTCTTGGCGATTTACCTCGCCTTGATTTAGGTGTAAGTGACTAGAACAGAAAGGAGCCAGCAGGGCGTCGGTCCCCAGTTCCTGCAGGGGCAGGCTAGGACCGAGCGCAGCCCAGCCTGAGGGAAGACCAGACACTCACGATCTGGGAGCTGCCATCGGAGCCCAGCGGGGCCTCGGGCCCCAGGCTGGAGACCGACATGTAGCCTTGGACGGCAGCAGCGGGCGGGAGCTGGGCGCTCGAGTCCCCTCCCCGCCGTACCCCCACCCCACGGCCCGCCCAGGCCCCCAGCCCAGCGGGGCCCGGCCGGGGTGAGTCAGCACCACCCGCGGCCAGCCGAGGGCCTCCGCTCGGCCCGGACGGAGAAGGGCCCGTGCGAGGGCGGCTCCCGGCCGGCTGGGGACGGTCCCGCCGACAGGGAGCCGCCGCAGGCGCTGGGCCCCGGGGGAAGGGGCAGGGCGGCCGCCCCAGAAGGGGGCAGCTAGCGGGGCGGGCTGGGCAAAGGGGCAGCGGCTGCACCCCCCAACGCACTCACCTCGCTCGGCCCCGAGGCCCGGCGGCTTCCGTTGCTCCGCGGCGGGAGCCGCTGTTTAGGGCCCGAGTAACCCGGATGGGAAACCCGTCACGAAGGAAACGGGCGCCAGCCGTCGACGCCAGGGCGGGCGGGACCAGGCAAGCACGCACGCGCTCTCGGAAAGGCGGGGCGGAGAACCGCAAAGCGCGCCTGCGCAACACCCTCCGGGGCGGGGGAAGAGCGCATCTGAGCATGCGCCTCGGCCGTCCGGCGCCTCTCGTGCGTCTCCGTCACTTCCTGTTGTTTTGATTCCACCCCCCCCACTTCCGAGAGCGAGTCTCGGAGCAGGCCGTTGGGTGAGTGACGCATCCGGGGAGGGCTGGTCTCACCCCTCCCCCCTCCCGCACCGGTCCCCGTCCCGTGCCCCTTGTCGCTGAGGAAGAATCGGAGCCGCGGGCGGGGGGAGGGGGTCTGGCGCGGGCAACCCTAGGAGGCCTGGAGATGACGTAGGGGGGCCTCCTCCGGGGCATAGGGCTGCGCGAGCTCTGAGGCGAGCTCGGCCGCCGCCGCCCTGGCGCTGTCCAGCGCGGCTGGGCTCGCCTCGCGCGCGGGGGGGAGGAAGGGAGAGAAAGTATGAAAAATAGGGAGGGGGAGAGGCGCCTGTCTAAGAAAAAGCCCCCCAGAGTGGGACTGTCCCTATAAAATCAGCACAGCTGGTCTCCCTGGGGCGGGGAACAGTGCCCCCCCTCGGCTGTGGGGCTGCCTGGAGGCCCCTGAGGTGCTCGGTGCTGTACATAGATGCCAAACGGCAGGCAGCCCCTGCCTCACAGAGCTGCTCTGCCCTTGGGTCCGCCGGGTGAGCTGGGCGGCAAAGCGCTCTGTACCCAGCTGCCATGGGGCATGCCCCGCTCACCAGCCGTTTCCTTCTGCACTTTGCGTGGGTCTTTTCCCTCCAGCGCCAGGAGAGACATGCAGAGAGGAGGGGAGCGGGGAGCTGCTGCTCCTGCAGCACCATGACAGGAGGTCTGCGCGAGGGAGGCCTGAGCTATACCCGTGGGTTTTTCAGTGTAACTGTCAGTCAGGGCGGTGGTTTTTCATGAAAATAGTTATATCAGTACAAGTCGAAGTGTCGACACGGGTACACCAGTGTAATGGTACTTTATACCGCTACAGGTTATTCCCCTTCATATATGTGAATAAGGTATATCATTGTAAGCATGTTTATATCAATATAACTGTGTCTACGCTAACTAAGGGTTGTACTGCTTCAGCTATGCTGTTTAGTTAAAGCATACAACTTCTGTATGTAGCAAGGCCTGAGTCAAATTCAAAAGGACATGGTTGGGAAATAAAGTAGGGGTCACTTCTCAAAGAAGGTCGTGTGGAAGTGTCATTGTTGGGTTCCATGTTTGTGTCTTGATGTGTTTTTTCCTACGTATCGGTGCCACAAATTCATACTGGACTGAGTCAAATCAAATTGCAGGTTATGGAGATTAAATTATGCCTTCACATTCACCAGTATAGCATCATTATGTTGAGTTGTCTTCCTTGGCTTTACATGCCCTGAGGACAGAAATTGAGCAAGCAATGGGAATGTGGTTAACAATTCTGTTGATGCGTGAGCTACCAGAATAGGATCTCATTCCATCTCTAGAGCTGTGCAGTGCTAGCTGTAGTAAACAGTAATAAAAACGTATATTTGCTAGAAAACTAAGCAGTTATGACTGGATACATACAGAGAACAGATCCGTAGGGTAAGGAAATGGCATTTTATAGAGTCACCTTTTAGAGAAGGACCATACTTCACACTTGTGAAGTTTTCTTCCCAAATTCTGTGTTTTCTATTTGCCTATCAAAAACACTATACTATACTATACTTTACACTATAAAAAGCCTAGATAGACAGAATGTAGATGAGTTTTCACTACAAAAAGTGTCAAGTTGTCAATTACCTTCCTGTCTAGTCTAATATTTGCAGGCACAGTGCATATCTTTATACTTACCTACTTAAACAGCCATTGGGATGCTGTTGAATCAGGGCAGAAAAAAAGTGGCAGCACCTGGATCCAACACAGGAATTTATAAGCAGAGAGTATGATTGAGGCATTTCTGGCCTGTGTTAGCTCTGAGGTGACTAACTTTGTCTTTCTACTTCCACCCTGAGTTGTTGTCTCTCCTTTTTCCCACATGTTTTGTTGCCACATAGATCCTGTTTTATATGTGCAGCATGGACTGCAGAGGGAAATGTACTCAAATAATTGTTAACTTTCACTTTGCAGCCTATGATGCACATAGAGCAGTGTTTGTTGGTCCTGAGAAAGTTCTAAATGGGACATGAGCCAGGAGCAGAGGGTTAGAAAGTGAGCCCACCCTGTATTCACCCCAAAGCCGCAGTTCCTGTCCCACAGGTCTGGGCCCAGTTCCTCACTCCAAGAGTTGCGACCTGATGTATGGGGTCACGTTGCCACTCAGGTTTGGCCCAGCCTTCCTTTCATCACAGAGTGGTGCTGGGCCACGCCTGAGTGTTTCTGCAACCCTATGCACCAGATCATAACACCCAGAGTGGGGAGCTGGGCCAAGTCTATGGGACAAAAGCAGCTACTGATGTGTGAGTGCAGGGCAGGTTTGCTCGCCAACCCTCTGCCTTTAGGTCTCCCCTCCACACTAGGCCAAGATGCAGGTGGTTGTGCCAAGGCAGAGGGGGCTGGTGTCGGTAGTTGGTGCCCCCCAGCAGGGCAAAGAGGAAGAGGTGGTGGCACAAGAGAAGATTCTGGCCTCTTTTCACCTCCCCTCTCCCATATGATCACTGAATAGGTTGTAAAAAAAGACCAAAGAAATTGGTGGGTCACCTGAGTAAAATGTTTGGCAACCACTGACATAGACCATGAAAGAATAGACTGTCAGAGAACACAAATGATGTTTGAGGACACAGATCAAGGTGCTAGTCCTTCTGCTGTGGTGGAAGGAAGTGATTCCTTGATATCTGTTCTTAAGCCTATAGGAGAGTTCTCAGTATACAGGGGCAGTATACAGAAGAGAAAATCCACCTACAAGGACAACATATAGCAGTGAATTTTTAATAGCAGCACTGTGCTCAGCCACTTCCTTAAGATTCAGAAAGCAAAATACTTTAATTTATTCTCTGTAATTGTTGTAGCCCAAGGACTGATTGGATACGTACACACAGAGGTACTTTCTTCCAGTGTGGGCTTTTATTGTCTTCTGCTCCTAGTCCAAGCTAGGTGTGGCAGGGAGGAAACCTGCCTTCAGGTCAGGATCAAGTTAGGAGAGTAATATACAACCCCACTAACTGTTTAATGGTAAATATTCTACATTCTCTCCTTCCATACAATTATGTTCTTTATACACAAAACTTTAATTCCTAAACTTTAGGCTAAAGTTAGCCTGTATTGGACAAATATAGTCTTAAGAGATTTTTTTCCTGTTGACAATCTATATCTAACTCTGTTTTCCTTTAACATGTTATCTTGCTGCTATTTGAGGATGGAAAGGGGCGATTTCTGACTAGGTTCAATCAATCCATCTTGTTTCTGGTACAGTTTGCCTTTTGATACTCTTCTTACTTGAAACAGAGCTCTGTGTAGCTCAAAAGCGTGTCTTTTTCGCCAACAGAAGCTGGTTCAATAAAAAATATTACCTCATCCACCTTCTCTCTTTTGATATTCTATGCAGTCCTCCAGACTGGTCCATCTCTGTAAATTCTGCCTCCACAAACCTGTTCACAAAGGAAGAATTTGAATTATCTTTTTCTATTTGAAGTTTTCTAGTGCTAGTCAATTCTTGTAGTTTTCCAACAAGCAATAAGGCTTTGTTTAAAAGGTTAGAGTAGAGTGGTAGTCATGTTGCAACAGAACCTCCTCTCCCATCACAAGAATGGCAGGACTGGTTTGCTGGCTGTGATTAATCTATTCTTGGCCTTGCAATTTCTGCTGTATCATTTTGTAGAGTCTCTTGCTGGATACTGTCCTATTCCATCAAAAGTGGAATTTTGGTGTAGAATCTCCAACCAGAGAGTAGTTCTGGACTTTTCCCGTGGTAGCTTGGGTTGTAGTAAGATGTGTCAAAAGGAAATGTGTACATGTTCTCTTCTCCAGTGTTTTCTTTCTCTACGTATTAAGAAGAGAACAAATGCTGTCTCAGAGTTACACAGAGCTAAAGCCTTTTTCTGGAGTACTATGCTTCCTTAACCATATAAACTTGAAACTATTGTCCCTTTTTCTTAATCCAATGTAGCCCAGAGGCCTACGGAACTCTCATTAGTTATCATTTCATTCTGGCGATGGGATAAAAATATGCTAGTGTGCAGGTTTTGGCCTACCACTTCTTTATGTCGAAAAGTGCTGCTGCCTCTCTGTTATCTCAAGTCTGTGTCATTCCCCTCGGTGTTAGTTGTCTAATCAACAGTGGCCAAATTCTAGATGAATTTAGCTCAGCAACTTCTGGTCCTAGAAAGCTGTGTGATTTCAGGGGATGGGGCTGCACTTCAGTTTCTGTGTTCCTTTCTCTTTTAGATATAACATTCTTTTGTGGCTCAAAGTACTTCCTTAATTTGGCCCAAGCTGTATCACAGTCACTTCTAATGTTTCAAAAATATCCTGCATCAGAATCAACAAAGTCCATTATGAGGGCCCATTTCTGTTCTGGCTTGTCCGCTCCAGAGGCTATCTTTCCCCATTTTCCCAGTGATGGATGATATTGGGTGATTCTCCAGACACATCAAAGAGTCTAGTAGGAGGTAAATCTTCATTTCATATGTAATGTTTATAGCACAGCAATGACTGGGCGCACACACAAAGGGACCTGTTTCCAGTAAGTGCTTTATTACCTGTAATGCCTTGTCTAGGCTAGGTGTGGCCTATCTAAAGGAACAGGCTACAAAAGCAGTACAATTCAATTAACTGTTTAGTCTCTAAATTCTACACTCCTGTTTGTGATGTAGGCCTGTATGATTTCAAGATAATGCAGATAATATATGTACTGTTTTGTAGGCTTCACTTCTCTTACTCTTTCTCAGTAGTTTCTCTTTACCTTATTGACATAAGAGTTCCTCAGTGTGTGTTGGTTCAGCGTGCTGACCAGAAACGACTCTGGAAGGCTGATTGAGGTCAGTGTCCCTTCTGGCAGTGACAAGTGCCTCTGTGAAATTGAAATGCCAGAATTACTGTTTTATAAACCAAACTGTTTTATAAACGGCCAAAGTACACTTTGTGTTAAAACAATGTGTATGGAAGTGGTGAGGCTTAGCTTGTAATTCTTCAGGGCAGGAAGAGTGTTGTTGTGAATAATGCAGAATACATAGTTCATGCTGAACAAATAATAATAATGGAATGATTCTAATCTGAAGGCAATGGGACTGACACTAGAGGAATGAGCCACCATGTGGTGTTTCATTTCAGTTGTTTCGTGTTTAATCAGAGACCAGTAAGTCTTCAGTTCCCAATATCAAATCACAATTTGTGTGTTTTTTAGTGCACGTTATATGGCAGTTATTGATATTCTGACAGCTCATCAATGGACTCAGAAGATAAAGACAGAGAGGAAGAGAGTCTGCAAACAGCTTTCAAAAAGCTAAGAGTAGATGCATCAGGGTAAGTGAGCTTGTAGAAAAATATTGCAGTTTGTCAAGTTTTAATAAATTAAAAAACACTTTGTACTTCCATTGTTCAGTGATTTACAGGCCTTACCTAAGCCTCCAACCCACCCTACCCAGTAAGTAAGGGACATAAAGGAGTCATTTCAATGATCACTACAATGAAGTTACCTGTGAGGTGGAAACATGTCTAATTGTGGGAGTTGAGTGTTAGAGGGCTCATTAGACTTCTGACTGGCTATTTGCATTTACTGCACTTGTGTGCGCAGTTGAGTGAATTAGGCATACAAGGCGTTTTTGGTAATGTAATTGTATGCTTGCAATTCTGAAAAACAGGGTCTAGAGTCCTATACAGAAATTGCCTTGCATTCCACTTCTGCCTGAGAGGGATAATGAATAGCTACTCTTTTTACTTGTGATGCCATATCTTCCTGCCTTGCCACTGGCTCCTTGGTGTGCTGCTATAGCCATCCTGTCCTCCTGTTTTCAGTGAAACCATAAGTCTCTGTTTAGCAATGAGCCTGACACAATAGAAATTGAAACATGGATTTACTTCCATTACCATTAATGTATTCTTCTGAGTGGAGCAGGGTGCAATATCTATATGCAAACACGTTGAGACATGTTGTGGCACTATCTTAATGTAGCATTTTTCTTCTCACTCAGATCTAATGCATCTCTCGCGGTGGGTGAGGGAACAAGTCTGAGAGCACCAATAAGAACAACTGTGGACGGAGCCAAACCTCAACCTGTCTGTTCCAAAGAGACTTGGCATGGGTAAAACACAGTGTTAACTGAACTGTATATTTATTTCTTGTTAACTAGAGATGATGAAAACATGCATAACATTTCAAACTGGGATTGCTGTTTAATTAAGCAGCTGAGCCATGTTATTTTTTCCGTTTTTGTTCATGGAAACCTTCTTGATTCTTTTTAATCTTTTTAAACCTTTTAACAACCCTTGAAGCAAATGCTGTTTGATTGTCTTCCTTCAAGAGATAACAGTATCCATATCTGTCATAGTTACTGGGTTAAGTGAACCTTTGACCCCTCCTGATATCTTTGAGATCACCCTCCTTCAGCTCTCGGGCCTCTAGCAGCTAATTGCCTCTGTGTGGAACTGTGTGATTCTTCCATTCTCAGACCAGGTTCTAGGTATCAGTCCCCTGTTACTAACTGATTACCTCACCAGATCTGACTTATTTCCACACCCTGGAATTCGGTTCCCTCTGGGGCAATGACAGAGGTAATCAGTGACCAAACAGGCTCCTTAAAGCAAAGTATTAGTTATTTAGCACAAAAGCATTTAAGAGAAAATAGATCTTAAAAACAATAGAACAGACTGTATATACATCTAACCCTGCCCACTGAGGTTTACCACTTCTTAGATTTGGGAAGGACCAGTTCTTTCAGACTCCTCCAGAGAGCCTGTTTGTGGCAGCTTGTCTCCCTAGACAGCTGTTGCCCAATGACATCCCTCCCCACCTTTGTAGGAATCAAAATACTTCCTTTTTGTAGCCGTTTGATCTGGGAGGTTTGCAACTTGTTGGAAACTCGGGAGACAGGATCCTGGATGCTAGCGCATTGTCTTTCAAGAATGTACCTAGATGTTCTTATCTAGGAAGCCATTGTTTTGCTTCCCTGTTTGTTCTTCCTACAATCCCTATTGAATCCAAGTATTATTGTGTGTTATAAACATTCCACAACCCCAGCAGAAGTTTACACACACACACTCTCTCTCGCTCTCTAACTAGGTTACATCTCAATATTCTTAGATTCTTACATAGTGCTCCTACGGTCCTGATAACATTATTCTGTATCCGCTCCTCTTCTGCTATCATATCAATTACTGATACGCAGGAGGATGTATCCGTGACAATTGTCATCTCAGTCCTTTCCTCTCCTTTCTTGCACCCAGATTCTTAGGTGTCCTGGATGATTATTTTGTAATTTAGTATAAACGAAACAAAACCCAGCATGAGTTCCTTTCCCCTGATGTTGCTGCTTCACTCAAAACCTACTCAGCTTGGTTCAGTTACAAAAAACATCCTACTGTCGGAAAGCATCTTTCCTTTGGGGGTATCAGCTTCCTCACAGTCCTTCTTGCGCTACTCTCTAGCTGCTGCTCCCACTTTCTTCATCAGCTTCCAGCATAAGCTCGGGTGGAGGGAAAGTCAGCTCTCTCTCCTCATCCCTCTTTATTTAAAGACACAAGAGAGTTTAATCATAGACACAGACATTTGTAGCTATCGTGAATGTGCGTTCAGAATATCTCGTGTCACATCTCTTCTGTGACGTAGGGCACAGCTATGCTAGAGAATTCTGGTCTAATGTAGCCACTCTAAGCTGAAAGGAGAGAGCTGTCCTGTCGGCTTAACTACTCCAGCTCTCACAAGGGCTGTCCACACTTGCGCTTATGTCAGTGTAACTTGTGTCACTCAGGGCTGTGAATAAATCATATAAGTGATGTGAGATGTCGTGTAGGTATAGCCTTAGTCTGCTGAGAGTGTTCAGTTACCAGTGGAGGGCTGGTATCTGTTGCTGTATAGATAATTATCCTTCAGGTCTGATACTTGACACTGTCTTGCATGAGGTCCTGCTTTGGAAAGCATTGCACTCTGGAATTGAGTTCTGAAGAATCTAATTATTCATCTTGTTCACCGACAGGTGTGTGAGGAAGCCCTCCAGAGGGTCAGCAAGAACTCAGCGTCGCAGGCGTTCCAAGTCTCCTGTCCTGCATCCTCCCAAGTTTACCTACTGCAGTATGAAAGCATCTTCTGCCCGCAGCCAACTGAAACACAAAAGCCAGCCAGACACTTCAAAGAGTAATATCAGCTCAGACATTTGTGTTGCAGAAGAACCGTGTGCAGGGGACAGGTACGATTCGTGCTTTGAAGCCAGTGATTGCAGAAGAGCCAGAAATGAGCCTTTGGGAGTTTCCACAACTGCACAGCCTTTGGAGAATTCAAGAGAGAAGTGTGCTGCTGTTTCTTTGTCCTTTGAAACCAATCTGGATTCTAGCCAGCCTTCAGATTTCCAGTCGTTATCCATGCTCAGCAGTAGCAAGAGGTGCCCTTGTGTGGACAAGGAATGCCAGTGCAAACAGTGGCGAGCCATGGAAGTGTACTCTTTCTCTGGCTTGCGGAGCGTCCTGTCGGAATGTGAAAAGGCAGTGCTAGAAGTCCATTCCCAGTCTCTGCAGAACAAATCACCCTCTGGTATGGCTTCAGCAGGTTCTCCCCGATCTTGTTCTGAGCAAGCTCGAGCCTTCGTGGACGATGTGACAATTGAAGATCTTTCAGGATACATGGAATATTACTTATATATTCCCAAGAAAATGTCCCACATGGCAGAAATGATGTACACTTGACTACAAGGAATCCATGGAGAATCATGTGCTGGAAAGTCAGTGTTAATGGGTGGGTGAAGTGCTCCCTCAGAGCCATGAGTGGGAATTTGGCCATTCTCATTGCTGTGTATTTGCTCAAATGTTTCTTTGCACCATACAGTGTAGTTTTTTAATAAAGTGAAAAACAGATGATAGCCTCGGAACTTAGTGTTTTAAAAGAATGCATTAAACTCTCTACAAACCTCAAAGAATGCATTGTAGATCAGATAAACTCCCTTAGTTCTTTGGTCTATGTTGTGGACATTTGAGCTGCCTGGACTGCTTTTACTATATATCTTAGAAGAATAAGCTTGAAGCAGGGGATTTGTGATTTTTGGAAGATCTGTTCTCTTTAATTGCAACACACTTAAGACAAACCAGTTCCCAGTAACTTGAAGAAAATATATGTAGCTAGGGCTCTGCCTTAAACCAGCCCACTTTTGGGGGAAGGATGTGTAAATATTCTGTATATTGGGCAGGGTCTCTTTCATTGCTGCACTTGAGTATTGTATAGCTGGTTCCACTTGAAGCAAATTTTGAAGTCTTCTTCCTCACCACTATATTTAGAAGTGCAGAATGTAATAGAGCATGTTTCTGCACTCTATATAATAGTAGTGATAATAATAGCTCTTTCATAGCACTGTATTTTATAGATGGGGAAAGTGAGGCAGTGAAAAGCAAAGTGATTTCCTCAAGGTCACAACGCAGGCCCATAACAGAGCTGACAATAACTCGGATCTGAATCCCAGTCCAGTGCCCTATCTATTAGGCCACACTGTTTGTAGTAGAAAATCAGCTCCTGTGTACATCACTGGTTTTTACTCATTGGTTGTTTCTGGGCCAGTATTCCATAGGCTGTGAGTCTGAAAGGGGCAGAGAGACTTTATACACATCATACAAACTAGATGATGTAGGACTATAACACTGAAATTGGATGGAAATTTTTTGTCAACATTCTCTTTGCAGAACATAGCTCTTTGACTAAACTGAAATTTTCACCAGAAGCCACTTTTGTAAAAACACACACACTCTCTTCAGTTTTCATTTGAAAAACTTTGAGGGGGGTGTTAAGTGATGTTCCCATTTTCATTTACTTTTTTTCACAGGGCAAATGATTTCCCAAGCCAGTTCCGCACTCAAAATCAGCTATCGACCCGTAGTAGAACGCAACAGAGTGCATGTGCTTTTCCAAGCACTATTGCAATCTCTGCTTGTAAACCTCAAGATCCGTGGACAACAGTATCTTTACAAATTAGTTGTAGCAGGTGTACGTGTCAGTACTTGCATTCTGTGCTGTGGAACCTCAGTGAGAATTCCCAGATAAAATCTATATACATCTAGAGTTAAGGTTGAGTACAGATCAGTAATTTATGGGTAAATATATTACAAGGAGTTTGTAATTAGCCCTCAAACATGTATGACAAATCCAGGAAGTTCAGAGCTAAACTTTTACTTTAAAAGAAACCCAAACATGCTTCACTCTGAAAACACACAGTTAAGGCACCTAAAGGACCATAACTTTGTAGTGAGGCCATGCAATAACCATACAGCTGTTATTAATGCATAATAGTGTTTGTAGTCCTAGATTAGATTAAACTGATTTTTAGACATCAGTTTTGTTGACTTTTTTCCTTCATCATGTCACTGGAAGGCACAGTTAAGGTTATTTGGGTGCCTGCCTCGTGCATTCCACACCTTAATACAGTTTGGATTTCTTCTAAGGTTAGCCTTAATTCTGAATTTCTTGGCTTGTAATGCTTGTTTCTGGTAATTACAAAATCCCTGTAATGTTGTTGCCTTTAAATTCCAGCTCAGGGTTTTTATCTGGAAAAACAAGAAATGCAAAGAGAATGATAACATGTAATATATCTAATGGGTTGAAGCTATCTAATATCAGCCTTTACATTTTTTTTCTTGTAATTTTTGGAGCCAGATTCAGCTGTAGGCTCTCTCTGCTTCATCATACACTGGAGCAGAACAGACCAGCCACAGCACAGCTCCTGGCCTCCACATTCCCCTGTACACACACTCAAGTTTCCCTCGTGCCCTGCATTTCCCCACACCCATTTTCTCCCTCCCTCCCAGATCCTCCTGCAGCGCACACCACTTTATTTCCCCTTTCTTCCTATGGCTTTTTTCTACACATACAGTTTCCCTCTGCACTCTCCGCACTCTTTTCCTTCTTTCCTCTTCAGTAAATCTGTTGCAGGGGGTAGTTCTTTAAAACAAATTTTTAGGAATAATGATGTTTTACCCAATCTTCAAAAAGAAAATTTCTTCCCAGGTGCCAACCGATAATGTTCTACAGAAAATGCCATGAAGAAGTGCCCTCTTCCAAAATGGCTGCCATTTCCTGTTGTTCTCCAGGAGCGTGAGACTACAGGGTTGCCATTGGCAAAGGCACCTCATCAAATGGTGACTGCCTGCCATTGAGGGGTTCCCAAGAGGTTAACAAATCCGTACTAGAAAGCATCCATGTAACGTTTTCTCTTCTAGGCTATGCTAGTATTCCACTTGAAATTGGTATTAGTTGTCTGACCCAGCAGGAGCACTGAGAACTGCCACAGCCATTCCATTTTCCCTGAAAAAGATCTTCATTGTTACTGTGTTTGGTGAAAGGACTCTCAGTGGGTCCTGCAAAACACTATCCTTCTATCCTACCATGTGCAATTGAGCAATGACCTTGCTGCTGTGAAAGAGGTACAGGAAATGGGGGGAGACTAGGCTGATAGACTAGTACTAGGAGAATATGGCACTGAACTCAAACATTGTAAATACATCAGATTGCACTGATCATATTGCAGAGTTTTCAGCACAGAGCATGGACCAGCTCCTGGTGCCATTTAGTATGGGGTGGGGATGAAATGTAGGAAAGAATAGAATTCAATTCCCAGAAACATCCTAAAGTACTAGGACCTTCATGGAGCCTCATTTGTACTATGGAACATGGCTCTGCAAAAAATGGGTGGAAATAGCACAAAAGTCGGCTCTCCAGTGAGTTTTCCAGTGTGTCCTGTGTTAGATGGAAATAGTTTGAAGACGGGCATGATTTCAGAAAGTTTTAGCACCTCCAGTTCCAGTTGGAAATACTATGAGAATATCTTCTCCTCTTTCAGCACTTCCAGAGCTGCCTGAAATACAAGGAGGACAATGTTTCACATCTTGACTATTTCAAGCTTGCTCACCTCAAGTCTATCCAGAATGCTGCTAAGATCATCTTTGTGGCTCGTCTCCCTGATCACATCAATCCCTTCTCTGAGTCCCTCTGTTGGCTCCCTCTTCACCTCTGACTAACTATCTAATAAATCACGGGGATGCCAACCTCTGCCTTTGACCTACCAGCATCCCCTGGCTTCATTGCTCAACAGTCAACTTCTTTATTAAACACCTTCATGCTTTCCTCCATACTACCTGGGAAAAACTCCTGGATATAATTCATAAGCCTCACCTCTGCCATAGTGTCTACAAAACCTGTTGGCTGACCGTGGCTAGTCAAGTAAGGCATTGTGCCTTCCTCTCTTCCTTCAGTTTTGTACTCCCTTACTAGCGCTTCCGTCCCTGCTGCTCCTCACTCTTCCTCTAACCACAGCTAAACATTGTTACAAAACAAGTGGCTAACAAAGCTGAGCCACTGCTTCACCGGGTTCATTTGCTTCATGGGACATTCCCAGTTGCTACCCTTTGTACGTTTTTGGTGGGTCAGTTGTAAACTCTGAGGCAGGGATTGCTAGGGCTATATGGCACCCAGCCCAAAAGGCTCCTGATCCCATTTGCAGCCTTTGAGCATTACCAAAATAGAAATATTCACCTCATGGTGTTCCCGCATTTCCTGCCCCAGCTGAACTAGAATGTAGAGAGCTGCAAGACAAAGCCATCAAATAAGGTAACTCTTCCCAGCCACAGAAATGGCTCACTTTGAGTGTGGAGCAGAAGGGCAGCCTGGTTCATTGAATTATTTTTCTCCTTAAAGGGGTGGATGAATCCCACACTCAGAATAGGTTAGACAACATCTGGCAGAGGTGATCGAGGTATAATTACCCTGCCCTGGACTAGACAACCTTTTGAACCCTATGTTTATGATTCTATTAGATACATGTTGGCACCCACTGGTTCCGGTTCTGGCCTGCTGGAAAAACCAAGGCAGCTGATTCCCACCATTTAAAAAGAAAAAGAAAAAATCTGGGCCATGTTTTCAGAGTCCTGGATTCACCCTTTCCCTACCTTTAAATCTCAGTCCTAATCGCCTTGCTCTCAAGCCCACTGTAGTTTAACCCTTAGCATGCGTGCAATTTGATGCTTTCCATTTCTCTAGTCAGCACCTCTCAAACACTAACAGATTAACTTCCCAACACTTGGTGGAGTAGATCAGTATCACCCCCATTTTACAGATAGGAAAACCGATGAGGAAAGGGAGGGGAAGAAACTATCTCAAGGTCAAACAATGTCAGTGTCATAGCCTGGAATAGAAGCCAGCAATCCTGCTGCTCAGTCAGTTGCTGTGTTTATTAGGCCACACCTGTCTGAGTGGCAGCCCAGTACATGCGTCCAAAGGCTGTGAATAGCTGCAGGATGTAGAAAGATACAGAGACTGTCATTTTTATTCCTGACAACACACTATATAGTATATAATCAAACAGTCCACTAGGTGGTGCCTGTGGGACAATGATCTGTCCTGATTTCTGGGGCTCCCCTTCTCTTGGCCTAAACCCAAAGCAGTGGCACCATTTGATTATGTCCATTGTCAGTGAGAGTTTTTCATATAAAGGGGTCGGGAAAGGTGCTTCATGGGCAAGGACCCTCTTATTCTTGCACCTGGAGAATAGAAATGCCAAATCCAAGCTAGGATGAGCTGGGGAAGGCAGCATTGCACTGCTTTTCACTGCAGACCGTGTTTTTGTTTAAGCTGCAGGACAGGAGTCAAAGTTTGTGACCACATCAGCACCTTGCCAGCCACCGAAAGGCAGTAAAGTATCAAGTTTGCACTTATATACATGTCATACAGCGTCCACAGCGCCAGCACTGGGGATTGTCTCTCGGCAGATGCATAGAAATTGCCTACTGCTTGAGTTCCCCTGTCATAGACCCTACAGCTGAACAGCTTTTTCTCTTAAGTCTTCATGGGCTGCACTGAGGCCACGGGCTGCACTTTGCAAGCCCTTGCTATAGAGAGTGCCGCTCTTCCATGATTGTTTCATGAGACTGTTGAGGCTAAAGGAACAAGGGCAGCAATAGATCTTCCTAACGACCAGCCATTAATTTTCCCTGTGTGTGGGACACAATGCACTGGGAAATGAGGACATGAAGGGAAGAGGCTGATTCATTGTTCACTCCTTTAACCTCCCCCCCGCAACCCCAATATATGGTTTTTAAAGGAAGTTTGGCTCATTTAAAAAAAATCTATTTGTAGAGGCCAGATCTGCCTTGCACATCACCCTGTTGTAGACAATGCCTGTGGGGAAATGAATAAGGTGGGATGCCTCTGTTAAATTTTCTAAAACAGGGGCAAACTCCACCAAATGTCTCAGTCCCTCTCCAGCCTTCCCTCACCCCCTCATTCCAGAGGGCTAGTTCTACATTTGTAGCGTTAGGGGTAAACTCAGGATCAAAAGAAGCTAGCGATGAGAAAGACTGATGGGGACAGGTCTCTGAAAATGGCCCTGAAAAATGTGCAGGTCTTTCCTTTTGGGCACTCCAAGCCCAGCCCTTGCATACCCAAAGCAGCAGCTAGACATGGTTCGTTTCCTGGTTTGTGAAACATACAGGTTTTCATACATACAAACACGTACCAGCACATTTTGTATGTGCATCTTGTGTGGGTACAGATTTAGTCCCCCTCAGTTACTGAGTTCATCCTCCCAGCCAATACAGGATTTGTTTTATTGCCCCAGGCTCTAAACCAGTCTAGTCTGAAGTAGGGCTTTACCACTTTTCTTTGGAGACTATTTCAGTGTTACAGATGACACTGTCAGGAAGCTTTGCCAGATATGAAACATAATGAAGCCAAATAGTGAGTATACGTCCTGATTTTCAGACTTGTGTGCGCATTGTTGTGTGACCAAAAATATGTGTGAATGTGCACAACCAATTTGTACCCCACTTACTGTCAATGAACTGAGTCAAAATAGTTGCACCTACAGCAGGCCTTTAGATGTCTAGCCAGTCATTTGCATGAGCACTGCGTCTGACTGCATGCACAATTACAATAATTGCGTGTGAAATGCACGTTCCCAAGTCTGAAAATTTTAGTAATCAATTTAGTAAATAAAGCCACTGTAACCCACATCTGCAAGCTCTTTGGGGCAGGTGTCTTTTTGTTCTGTGCTGGCACAAGACCTAACACAGTGGGGTCCTGGTCCATGACTGGGACTCCTAAGTGTTACCACAATACAACTAAATCATAATAATTAATGAATAATCGGAACATACAAAAACATGAGAACATTTGCAGAATCCTCGCTTCTTTGTTCCATACAGGGCTGTAGGTAGGAAAGCACGTACCGACCATTTGTAGACAGCATGTATTTATGAATCAGTTGATTCTACATACAGTTGATGCTGCAAATCTGAGCATCACTTACAAAAACATTCCTAATGAGATTCAGGGTTTGGTGTGCAGGTAGCAGAGACTGTTTCTGATCTGTTCCGGTGAAACAATGCACACCCCGTGTAGCACGTTTCAGCGGGAGCCCTGATATGACTGTAAATGGGTTGCAATTTAACGCACACCACCCCCTTCTTTTGTGAAGTCAGACCCGATTCTGATTCTGCCACCCTGCGTTCCCAGTCCTAATACAGAGGGTGGGATGAAATTCAGTCCACTTGCTCCAGTAATGAGGCTGTTTCCACGAGCCCATGTGATGCTCGAATAGTGCAGCTGCTGCTGCTCTCTCCTTCCTCTGTTCTTCCAACCTCAGGCTGTCATGGCGACTCCCAACAATGTTACTCCCACCAACTGCAGCTGGTGGCCCATTTCAGCTCTCGAGAATGAGGCAGGGAAATCTGCAGAGGTTGAGGACATCCAGGACCCGACAGACCCTGCTCTCAGATCCAAGGACAGGCTGGTTTTGTATCACTGGACCCAATCTTTCAGCTCACAAAAGGTAAATGCTCCGCTGGATTCCCAGGGAAAAATCACCTCCAATATCCAGGGCAGAGCCCTGCCTTGGGAGAATGGTTTGGGTAGATGCTTTGTAGGATAAACAGATTGGCTATTCCTCAGGGACCAAAAGGGGAGTAGCTGGCAACCCAAATGGCTAAATAATGGTGTGTTTTGTGCCTGCATTTCTGCATTTTGACAGAATCTGTCTGAGGTGGGAAGAGGGGAGTCACTGTAATTCTGCCTTTAATTTGGGGTCAGATTTTGGGCAGGAAAATGTTCATGATTTATGATTCTGTTTAATCTAAAGCCTGGCTCTCACGTGAAGCTGAGAGGGAGAAGTGTAGACAAAGACAATTGCATTGAAATTCTAGGACAATCCTAATGTTGGGGGAGGGGAAGGTGGCCATCCCAGTGGTCACCATTGTGGTCACAATCCTGGTACAGAATTCTATTCATGGAGTTGAAGAGAGGGCACAGCATTGTGCCAAATGATGCATTTGCTCCTGCTGCTGCAGCAATGTTATTGAAATCCTGTTTCCTCGATTGTCTGCATCTGTTGAGAGCTGCCATGAACGGATTTTGGTGACAAATACCAGTTAATCATATTCTCCAGTCAATAGTGAATGTTCTATTCTGCAGCTCAGGCTAGCGGCTGGTGGTCAACAAACCCGACCTTATTTTCATAGTCACAAACAGCTCCAGTCGTTCTCCTGACATTCATTGTATATGTGAGCTGAATTATTCATAGTGGAGAAGGTGGACATAAAGTTTTGAAGGTGCAAGGGCCTTTGGTTTCTCATGAGAGCAGAACGGACTTCCTTCACTCCAAGCACATTCTGGGAGGCTGTGAGGGAAGGAGGGGCTTCTGTGTGTACACAGAGAAACCCCAGGGCACACTGTATAGCAGGGTGTCTACAAATGTTCAGTCCTTTCTTCCCACTCTTCCTCTTGTGGTGGGTGACTAAGGTCCTTAGTCTGCATTTGCACAGCTGAGTCTATAGGCGTAACAATCTGACTCCCATCTTTCCTTTCTTCCCTGCATTGCAATGTCCCTTTTGAGGGGATGGGAAGGGGGGGTTGTCATTCGTACCTTTGTCTATTGTTTTTCTCATTTGTTTCCCAGGGTTGGGAGGGAAACAGTTAACCAGCCACTCACACAGGATTTTCTACAACCAATCCAGAGCTGGCCATACCTCTGCCAGAACTGATGGGACTCCACGAACACTGCATGGCACATTTAAAGTCACAGTGCACCATTTCGTATTATTTATTGAAATCCCAGTTTGATTTTTTTAAAGTCACTTGCAAAACAATAACACCCTGAATATAACGGAGGTTATCCTTTATAACAGAGGTTTTGTTTAAAGTCCTCTAGGAGTAAAGCTGTTTCCAATCCCCTGTCTCCCTGACTAATTACACAGACCCATCATCTTACAGCCAGGGTTGCTGAATATTGACTATTAGGGTGGGATTCTAGGGGCAAACCCTGGGAGGTGGAAGGCATCTGCTGATTCCCTGATTTGGCGCTCACTCTAGTGAAGTAGATAGGCTTTTATTTTGAAAAGGTTCCTTCTTTCAATCTGGGTGTCTGGCACAATAAAATCTTCCAGTTGCTGAGCATAGAGACGCCTGATGATAGAAGTGCTCTTAGGTGCTACCAAAATGCCACACGCAACCAGGCCACCTGATCTAGCCCGCATGCAAAGCAATGGGTGAGGTTCCTTGTCCTGTGTTTGGGCCCAACCTCCCCATTCAGCACCATGGCCAGAGCATACAATGGTCTCCTGCAGCCTGCCAGAGGGGGCAATGGGAAAGGGAGCAGGGGAACCAGATTAATTCCAGTGTAACCCACCTGAGTTAGTTACACCAGGAATACATTTGGTCCAGTATTTCTAAACCAGACCTTGGACTGTCTTCCACTAATTGATGCTCCCCCTCAAGCCCCAGGAGTGAATATCTGGCCTTTTGATGTTGATGGCAAAGCTCCCATTGACTTCAGTGGAACCAGGATTCTGCTCTGCGTCTCTGGGATGCAGATGTTTTGTCAGTGGCTCTTATAGAGCTGTGCAGATCTGGAACCCAGGCCAGTGATTTTTTTTTTTTAAGGACTAGTCCAGCTAGACAAAGTAGCTGGTTCTTGTGGCAGAATCCCTTAGAGCAGGGATTCTCAAAATTTTTTTGTGGGGACCCCCTTTGGAAATATTTCAGGCTGTGAAGACAGCCCCCCCCAAAAGTGACCCCCTTCCCATACCATGCCACTCTTACTTCTGCGCTGCTGTTGGTGGTGATGCTGCCTTCAGGGCGGGGTGCACAGCCAGCAGCCACTGCTGTTGTGACCCCCTCATGATAGTCTTGTGACCCCCTTTTGGGTTGGGACCCCCAGTTTGAGAAACACTGCCTTGGAGGCTATTACAGGGGGTTCTCAAAAGTGGACCTGGAGATTCAGGGGACTGCTTTGAGCAATTCACAGCTTGATTCTCAGTTCATATCTCGTCCAGGCCAGTCGTTACCTTCTGCCACTCTTTGGTGTCTCTTGTATGAAATGAGTTGGTGGGGCACAGTCTAGTTCCCAGCAGACTGGGTTTCTATGTGATAAAAATTGCCATAGCAATTGATGTGGACGTCCTCCTTCTTGGCAGCCTCTGCCGGGAGCTCACGTATTCAATAAGTCTGATGGAACGAGTTCTTCTCTTAGCCCTAGATGCAGTTCCTGTAGGACAGGGTCGAGTTACACTGTGCGTGGGAAGGTTGCACTGCTGCCTTGCTTGCTGAATGTGTTCTATGAATAGAGGGTATCGGTCTCCAGGGCTGTCAAGCTTCCTGCTTCCATCAGACCCAAACTGCACAAAAGATTATTTTTCAGAAAGAGGCTTATCCCAGCACGCCAATGGTTATTATCATCAAAATCCTCTTCCACTCCAGGCTCTGAAATGGAGTCCAAGCTGCTAGTGGCTCTCTTTTAGCTTGAATGGAAGCCTCTTCCACATATAGGGAGGAAGCATGGTCTAGTGGTTAAAGGGCAATTCCGGGAGTAGAACTGTTAGATTTCATTCCTGGTTTTGCCTCTTACTCACTGTGTGACCTTGGGCAAGTCACTTCCCCCCTCTGTGCCTCAATTCTCCATCTGCAAAATGGGGATAATTGCCCCTGCCTCCCTCCCTCCTAGTGGGGCAGTGAGATTTCATTCCTTAATGGTTAGAAAATGCTCTGCGATCTTGGGATGGGATGTGCTTTAGACACACAAAGTACCTGATGAGTATTGTCAGGTAATGATGAGCAGCAGATCACTGCGCCAGGGATGCAGTGGGCACAACTGCCACTGTAAATTGTCGATCCTGTAAATAATTAATTGCTAATTCTGCAGACACTTTATTTGAAGGTTGTAATTAAAAACACATTTTTTTGTTTTATTTTTTAGCAAATTCTAGTTTTAAAAAAAAATTTCTTGTTTGTTTTTAATTCAGCAATTGGGTAGTAGGCACCTGTTAGGTGTCACATCAGTTTTATTTTTACTAGCGTGTCCTACTTAAGTCATAACGGTGAACGTTTTCAAAACCTGCATGTCTAAAATTAGACTCCTAAATTCATATTTTCGATCCTGAACTAAGTGGGCTGATTTTTAGATATGCTGAGCATGCATAACACTTCTAGAAGTTAATGGGAGTGGTGAATGGTCAGCATCTTCAAAAATCAGGACCTTAAATATGGCCTTGAGGTCTAATATTGAACACGTGGGTTTGAAACTATTGGCCATTGTATTTCATACACTTTATACTTTTCACTTCTCTAATGTTTTCCATATGACGATCTGGAAGCACTTTGCAAGTGTTACTAATTCAATCTCAAATCTTCCTGCCCCTGTGTGGTTGGTATCATTGTTCCAATTTTAAAAATGGGGAAACTGAGGCACAGCGGTTTAGTTACTTACCGAAGTTCACATGGAAAGTCTGTGGCAGAGCCAGGAACAGAACTCACATCTCCGAATGCCATGTCCCAACCCACCTGTCACCCTTGAAGTTACTTTGATTTAGAATGAGTAAAAAACAGACATCCTGGTGTTAGTAACATGCACCAGTACAATTTGTTGAGTGTCTAGCAAAATATAACTGGTTAACTATAGTACTGGATGGGCAGTGATGGGACAAGCACTCCAGGTTCCCTGACTGTTCCCTACCCTAAAGATGAGGCCCTAGTGCACCCCGCTGCCTGCCTCCCCTTCAGCTGTGCACAGTTCAACCTGCATGATGTGTGTGCTGCTGTGGGAGTCAGTTTTGTAGCAGGTTGGAGCACACAGAGCAGTGGGCACTGCTGGTGCTGCCAAGGTCCTCGCCTGGAAAATTGGCACAGCTGCCCAAAGAGGCTGGGACATTCACTGATCTAAATCCCTGACCTCCTCCAGTCAGAAGGCGGCAAACCCAGGACCCAAATCTACGTAAAGGACTGGATGCATTTGTGCACGGCTCAGGACGGGGAGTGCAAAGATGCTTTAAGTCCCCTATGTGTCTCCATGATTCTCCTGGGTCAGGTGTGTCCAGGAAAGGGCCCCTGGCTGATCCCTGTACTGCCTGCCAGTGGCCTTGGCGGGGGTATGTGGGTGTGTCTGATGCTGTACGGGGGGGGCGGGGTGTGTGGTGTCACTCACACACAGTTGTCATTGGCTGCTTCTCTTTTTCCAGGCCATACCTCCTCCACTGGTAGAAAGGAGGGATTTGGCATAGGTGCCACTAACCTGTCTCAGTGCTGCCAGAGGATGACCCTAAACTGCACTGATCATCCTAAGGCTTCGTGCGCAGGCAGAGGGGCTCCGTGGCTGGGGCACTGGCTTAGGACTCAGAAGAGCTCGGTTCTGTTCCCTGGTCTGTTAGGTTTCTCTTGGCCTAAGTTTCCACAGCAGTCAAAGGGGGATAATTATCCTGACTTTCCTTTCCAAGGTGACTTGAGATCACTGGATGAAAAGTGTTACGCAAGAACTAGGTAATATTGTTTATCCTCAGCCTGGGTTTAGAGCTGCTCAGCCCATGAAGCTGGGGACTTGGGTTATACAGCAAGGATTTGGGAGCCTCCCTAAATGAGATCCAGTGTGTGGCATAGCTCTGTATGTGCACCAGACAGGAACAACATGGTCCTAATAGGTCTCTACTGTGACCCTAAAACAGATGTTTGAAGTGCACTAGGTATGGTAGTTTTTTCTCTCTGGCAGCTTTAAGATTTCCAGAGTTGACTGTCTGTATCTTAAAGAGAAACACATAGGGAGCAGAGAAAGATGCACAGACCAGACAAAGTGTTCCCCATGAGTGAAACTACTGAGCAGTGCGGGTGGTGTAGAAACATGCAGTATGTCTTCCTGCCTCCGCAGATCCCAGTGTTGGAAGGGAGCATGAACTAGATTGGCAGATTATAACACCACTCTCACAGAGTGACTGATCATCAGATGGTAAAACCAGAAATCCAATCACACAGAAGCTTAAGCTTTTATAAGCATTCACTGGCCTTTATCAGCTGATAGTGATAAATCAGGACAGAGCCTGGGCTAAAACACAAAGCTCTGATTAGTCCAAACCTTTTGGTCCAAGGAGCGCAAGCAGCGCGTGGCTGAAGTTCAGCGGGGTGGTTTGTATTAACAAACATGGGATCAGCCATCCTCACAGGGAAACACACAGAAATGTGCACACTCAGAGAGACAAGGACTGCTACATAGATACACACACACACACTAATTGCCACACTCAGAGAGAAACACCCACAAACACACCATGTTTTAGTTAAAAAACTTGAATATAAAATTAACATGACACAATAAATGGACTGAAAACTGGCTAGCTGAGAGGTCTCGGAAGATAACTGCAAACTTCCTTATCGTGACAGTCTCAAGAAGCTCAATCTAAACAAACAAACAACAGGTTTAAGGGATGACTTGATTACAGTTAAGGATCTATATGGGGAATACATTCTAATAATGGACTCTTCAATCTAGTTGAGAAAGATATAAGATAATCCAGTGGCTGGAAATTGAAGCTAGACAAATTCAGACTGGAACTAAGGTGTGCATTTTTTAGTGGTGGGGGTAATTAACCATTGGAGCAACTTATCAAGAGTTGGGGGGACTCTCCACCATGGAGAATTTTAAAATCAAGTTGGGATGATTTTCTAGAAGATCTGCTCTAGGAACGATTTGGGGGAAGTTCTACGGCCTGTGTTATACAGGTGGTCAGACTAGATGATCATAATGGTCCTTCTGGCCTTGGAGTCTGTGAATCTATGTGCACACCCACTGTGACACACACAAGCACACCCCCACAATGTGACATTGCATGAAACACCTACCTATCCCATGTGAAGAGACCAGTGTGTGAGCAGTAACTGTTAATACTATTATTTATTATTTGTATTGAAGTAACTCGTAGAAGCCCCAGATATGGACCAGGGCCCCAAGATGCTAGGTGCTATACAAACAAGGAACAAAAAGATAGTCTCTGCCCCAGAGCGCTTACAATCTAAATAATCTGTTAGCTTGTTGTTTGTGAATGTCACAGATTCTTGGAGCCCACTGAGAGTTTCATGTGCAGAATAGAGGTGGACATTTCCCCCTCATCCCTCATTTTCCAGAAAAGCAAAGCAACCCCTCTCCTTGGTGAGCTTTCCCTTGTTTTTGCCCTGCATGGGGGTAGGCGAGCTCTGGAAGA
>ML675625.1:11500031-11671460 GCA_007922155.1 Mesoclemmys tuberculata | reverse complement strand
CAGGTAGTAGGAGAAAGGAGAGTAGCAGGTGGCATTCTGGGTGACTAAAGCAAGAGGGAGCACACCAGGCAGCAGGAACAAGAAGGGATGCAGCATGCCTAATAGTTTCATTGTGATCAGAATAACTCTGTCGGCTGAGGTTCCCACGGAGCTGGGGTGCGCACTCCTCCAGGCAGGCCCCACCTGCGCATCACGATCGCTGTGCTCCTCGCAGCGCCGGGTGAAAGCCCAGAGGAAGACAAGGACAAGACATACTGGGAGTGATGGAGCAGTAAGTGGCAGCCTGACCCCACACACGCAAGCAGCCTGTCAGCCTGAAACCCTGGGCTCCGGAAAACCCAGCCCTGTACGGTTGGGAACCATAAGCTCGGTCTAAGCAATGGCAGCAGAGCTCCTTTCAGCTTCCACTGGGCCCCAAGGAGAGTCGGAGGGAATGGGACATGCACGGCGTATCACGGTTGCTTGTCATGCAGGTGTTAGTGAGGCCAGAAGCACAATATCCTGGCTGCAGGTGGGAGCCATAGAATCCTTACCCAGCATCCCTTGTTATCTAAGGGTCCCACAGCACTTTATAAAGGTGGGTGCAATGATTAAATTATCCTTACCTGACAGCTCAGGGTAACTGCAGTTCAGAGACATACCAAGGTCACCGAGGGGGTCAGTGGCAGAGACGGGAACAGAACTCAGTAGTCTGTTCCCTGCTCTAACCATGTAGCAGGAGCCCTCAAGGAGCCAGACCCTTCTATAATGCAAAATGTCTAGCAACGAGGGCCAGGAGAAGTGAAATACAGAAGATACAGGCTACAGGATGAGGGACCTTTATCCTGTAGAGCAGCTTCATACACAGCATATCACCCAAAATACTTCACAGGGCTAGATAATAGGAGCCAGGGAGTGAGCAGAGGCAAAGGAGGAAAGAGATGCAGGGTTGATGAGGTGGATGGATAGATGGAGACTGTCTCACAGAGCAGGAACTGCAGAGCATGCGGTTCTCTCACTGCCTAAGGTGAGAGTCCAGGGAGGGACAGAGGGAAAACTAGTGCTAGGAAAAACAAAGGGAAGGGGGAGGGGATTGGAATACATGGTAGGGGTTTCCCTGTTGGACATTTGAATCCTCCTCTCCCCATGACACTCCCATCTGCATCTGGACCCAGCAACATTCCCAAGAGAGCACGGGCTGGCGGGGGTGTGCAAAATAGCGAGCCTTTCCCTTTTGTGTCAGTGATACTCCATGTGTAAGTGCTGAGAGCCACTTTGGCATGTAAGGGAGGTGCCCAACAATCACATGATGCTGCCAGACATAGATTTGCAACCTGCGTACTGTGGCATGTCGTTGTATCTCAGGGATATCGTGTTCAAAGGAACCATTGTGATGAAACAGAACGGCCCCACAGGAAGACATCGCACTGAGATCACTCTTGTCTCCGATCGGCCCATGATGCCTGCTGCTATCACCCACTCAATTTTCCACCAAGCACGTTGGCACTTTCTCCCCAGCTGCCCCTCATGCCTGGGAGAAGCTCCCCAGAAACATTCACAAAACCAACTCATTATCCACCTTCAAAACCCTCCTTCCAACTCTCCTTCACTGTGAGGCCTACAAAATACTTCACAACAGCTAGGCTGCTGATGTGCAGAGACCACCGTCTATCATGCTGGTCAATATTGTCTCACATTCAGTGTTTCCTTTTCTTCCCCCACTGGTCTGTATTCATCGGTCATCTGGTCTTATCCTTAGTTTGTAAGCTCTTTGGGAAAGGGGCTGCTGTTCTGTGATGCACAGCACCTCACACAACAGAGCCCTACTCCATCGGGGGTGGTCCTAGAAATTATGATAATATAAATAATAAGTTTCTGTGGCTCTCTGACACTGGGTAACAAAATATCTCCTCTGCCTTCTACCTTCTTGGCTGCTGGGAGAGTTTCCAGAGACTCTTGTGTATTGGGCTCAGGGTATCTCTTGACGTCCTCCTACATGGTATGTGTCAAGTGTATGGGGAATAATCCCAGGATGGGCACTCTTCTGAGTGCCTGTTGGTAAGAGGTGCTCCAATCAGCCCTGTGAACTCCACAAGGCAGCACAGGGCCCAAAGAGCTACAGGTGGTGGAGTACCACGGCCCTGTAGACTCTGTGGATATGGGAGACCATATGCAGAGCCTGATGGTGATCCTTCTCTGCCCTTGCTTCCTGCTCTAGGTCCGCCTGGTCATCGCGGAGAAGGGGCTGCCGTGCGAGGAGCGGGATGTCAGTATGCCCCTGACTGAGCACAAAGAGCCCTGGTTCATGCGTCTCAACCTCGGGGAGGAGGTGCCTGTGATTATCCATGGAGACAACATCATCAGCGACTACAACCAGATCATCGACTACATGGAGAGGAACTTCACGGGAGGTAATGAGGGATGGGCCAAAACTCATCTTCACGATGGGGTTTTCATGGGAAATTGGGTTTCGACTCAAGGAAACTGTTGATGAAAAGTGTCTGCCCTTCATGGAAAATTTCCGCTTTTCTTTGACAACCAAACATTCCGAAACCAGAACGTTTGCAGCCTGCAGCTGAAAACCCAAAATATCAATTTGGAAATGTCACCACAGTGCCTCGGGGGGTTGTAGTTCATGTCCCTCATGTACCCATTCTCCTTTATGAATCCTTAATGCATTGTACCAGCTCAGCAAGAGAACAGGCCATTGTGCATCATGGGAGATGTTGTCCAGCCAAGGAGTCCCGACTGGCTAATTTTTTTTTCATTTTTCCATGTGCAAATTTTCCATGGCAGGGAAGGAACCATTTCTATGCAACTCTGCAGGCAATATCTGCAGTCATATTCTGTTTTAGTAATGCAACCCCTTTGATTTATAATCCCCAGCAAGCTCCCCCGTTCATATGTGACTTTTCACTGTCCCCATTAGGGTTGCATACATATAAATGAGGGCAGAAGATGGCCTAGCATATATGATAGCATCCTGTCACCAGCAGAAGGCATTGATCTAGCCAGTGACATGGAATAGCTCCTAAACCAGAGCAACAGATAATTTCAGCTCTTCTGGCTACCCCAGGCAAGAGCTGAGAGAAGAGAGACAGAGTGTTTCCTTCATCTCTGGTGATATTACAGACCTGTTTTTTTTAAATGAAACACAATTGTGTGCCTAGCCTGCACACACATTATATCCCCTCACAACTACCTAGTTTGCAAGTGCAGTCGAAGGCACCCACGATCTTTCATACCTTTGTAAATCTCCAGCTTGATCTGTAAAATGCCTAGCACAGTGGGGTCTTGGCCTCTCGGCACTACTGCAATTCGGGTGATCAGACAGCAAGTGTGAAAAATCAGGACAGGGGATGGGGGTAATAGGCATCCATATAAAAAAAAGCTCCGAACATTGGGACTGTCCCTATAAAATCGGGACATCTGGTCATCCTAACTGCAGTCATGGTAATAAAAACAACCACCATGTGCACAATGAGCTGAGCTGGTTTGGAAATGGATTCTCCCCCTCCCTGCCAGGAAAAAATTCTGACAAAAGCAAAAATGTTTCATTTTCATAGACATTTCTCTGCCAAACTTCCTAGGTTTTTTGCTGAAGAAGTGAAAACTCCCAAACTGAATTCTCTCTTTTTGGAAACTGAAAACCGACAGTTTTGATGAGCCCCCAAAAGTTTGCACTGACATTTTAGTAAATAAAAACTCAAAAACGTGCAATGGCATTTTCTCATTAAAATGTCAATGTTTGTTGCACAGTTTTGCTTTCTTTCGCTAGACTTTCTCTTTTGTTGATAAGCTGCTCGCTGTCAACAAACGTTGTGATTGAAAGTTCCCATTTAGTTCTACTGATTAGTGTCAGAACCACAATAACTGCAGGCACATGTTAGATGCACAGTTGCGCCCCAGCGTTTGAAAACATCAGGCCCTAAGGATGCAGTGGATGGGTGCCATGACATAACTTTCAATAAATAAAGCAATTGCCCAAAGGCATGGTGCTGGGAAGGGGCAAAATCCTCCAACTCTGCTTAGCAGGGGACAATCTATTAGTCATATCAACAAGCTCCGGAATTATGTCCAGCTCATTCTGGCTGTTTATGGCCAGTCTTTTGAAGCTGATGCTGGAGAGACAAATCACTCACCCCATAAAAATGGGTTGGATCCTAGAAATGCTCTTTATACTAAGGATAAATATTTACCAGGCTTCATTTTGTCTAAGGCTTGTAGCAGAGCCTAGCTCTGTTAGTTACCAGCAATACCCTGTGAGATAACATATAACGTGACATCAGCAGCAATCAATCCAAATATGTGGAGTTTGTTCAGCAAGCAACAGGCAGAACAGGTGCCATTCCAGTGAGCTAATGCCTTCGATACCAGGTGCGGGTCGGTCCACAGCCAGAGCTATTGCATTTTGGTGTGGTCACTGAATATCCTTGCTGGAAGGGCCGGCTATTCTGAGCGCATTGGGTTCCGCCTTTGGAAGCTTCGGCATGAATTGATACAATGCCAGCTGGGAGCCACGTGGAAGGAACTGCATGTTCTAGATTTTGTATTAGTATTATTTCATTCCATTGGTAGTTGTTCTCAAATGAAAAGTCCGGGTTTGCAGCTGGGATCCAGGCCGTTGTACTTGGTGCAGGGGCAGCGTTAAGGTGAACAGCAAACAAGCAACCCCATGAGGGACTTTGGCTCAAACATATCATATTTAGAAGCTGTAAAATCTCTTGGTCTGAAAAATTCAGTGGGAATGGCTATAATCTGATAGACTCCCAGAATCAAGCAATGGAGACGCCTCACTTGGTCCCATCCAGTTCATCCTTGGGAGCCAGGCCAGGATTATTCCCTATAACACATTTACTAGTACTTTATACAGTCTAGATTTATATTCTCCTAGGGAATAGCCAGCTTGCTTCTCTTGGGACAAGTCCTTCCCATTGCTGCACTTACCTACCCACCTCAGAGGGAGGTGATGTGGTTTAATTAGATTATGAACAGGGCTTGAAACTGCAGAATGCTACATACCAGCTATTAGATATTATTTCCCTCCCAAGCCTGATATTCTTTCCTGTGTGAGGATGTCCCATGGCTAGAGCTATAACGCAAATCCTGGGGCTCATGCTCAGAGAAACACCCGTAGAAGTCAGTGAGAGTTTGCCAGAGTACAGGCCGAGCAAAACCTGGATTAGGACCTCATGGTTTGACTCTGTGTTTGGTGCAAGGAAATGGAAATCATGGGACCAGTGGAAGATTTACACCAATCACAGCTGAGAAGAAATCAGATGTTCACCTCTGGGAATGGTTTAAATCCTCAGTTATTTTGGGGGGAGAGGCACATTTTCACTGGGTTTCCAAGAAACACCTGAAAAATCCCCTTACATGTACAAAACCCTGTGCTGGTGACACAAAACCATTCAGATGACATAATCAGCTTTAGGATAGAAAAGGCAGGTACAATCCCAGATCTTTAGTTAGCTACTGAAGATCCCTGAAGTGGGAATATTAAGGTTTGCAAAACAAAAACAGCAGGTGCTATGTAGAATCATAGAATATTAGAGCTGGAAGGGACCTCAGGAGGTCATCTAGTCCAACCCCCTGCTCAAAGCAGGACTATCCTCAGGTAAATCATCCCAGCCAGGGTTTTGTCAAGCTGCAGCTTAAAAACCTCTAAAGATGGAGATTTCACACCTCCCTAGATAACCCATTCCAATGCTTCACCACCCTTCTAGTGAAAAACGTTTTCCTAATGTCCAACCTAGACCTCCCCCACTGCAGCTTGAGACCGTTGCTCCTTGTTCTGTCATCTGCCACCACTGAAAACAGCCTAGCACCATCCTCTCTGGAACCCCCTTTCAGGTAGTTAAAGGCTGCTATCAAATCCCCCCCATTCTTCTCTTCTGCAGACTAAACAGGCCTAGTTCTTTCAGCCTCTCCTCATACGTCTTGTGCTCCAGCCCTCTTATCATTTTTGTTGTCCTCCACTGGACTCTCTCCAACTTGTCCACATCCTTTCTGTAGTGGGGGGCCCAAAACTGGACACAATACTCCAAATGCGGCCTCACCAATGCCCAATAGCTTGTACCAGAATTGTTTGGCAAACTATACATCTTCCATGAAAACACCGGTCAGGTCTGCAGCAGCACTCTAGTGAATAAATCCCATTCCTCACCATTGGAAGGGCTGTCAGATCGGGTCCTTAATTACACAGTACGAGCCAGCATAATTTCTTTATCCCAGATCAGGAGCCAGGCCCTTTGAAACTCAGGACGTGAGCACTGCACTGCATACAGCATACGGGCAGCCTGGCTAGTTGAGCCCCTGAGGTAAATTTACTCGTTGGCCATTAGAAGTGATCTATAAAAGCCATAAAAATGGCCTTGATATTCTCAGAAAAATAACATTTCCCTTATTCCAGTGTCATCCTCGCTGTATTTTCAGCACCGAATCTAATAAAAAGAGTGCTACAAGCTGTCCCCAATAGCTTATGTTACCTGTGTGGAATGAACCAGGCGAAATAAGCCTAGAAACAGCAAAGCCACTAAATATTGAAATAGAAGCTGAATGATTCAAAACAGGCTTAGAGAAAAGAGGTGATCAAGTGGTTAAGGTGCTGAACTGGGCCTCAAGACTCAATTCCTCACTCCACCACAGTCCTCTTTTGTGACCTTGGACCAGTCACTTAGGCTGAGATTTTCGAAGATGTCTTAGGGAATTAGGTGCACAACTCCCATCGATTCAAGGGGTGCCTAACTCCATTAGGCTCTTTTGAAAATTCCGGCCTTAATCTCTCTCTGCCTCAATTCAGGAATACTTCCTACCTCACAGGGAAGTGAAGATGAACGTTCATAGTTGTGAGGTGCTCTGTACTCAAACAGAAGGACGCTTTAGACATCGTGAGCCTCTTTTCTTAGGAACTCAGCTGCCAAGGGCTGTTGGCAAAAATCCACGTGCAAGAGCGTGCCTAATTTGTGTGCGTAATTATTGCGGCTGCACGAAGACGATAAGTGTCCGTTTGCATGTGATTTGCATTTGCACTACCAGTCATTACATGCACATATTAGACGTGCCATTGTATACAATCCTGGCCTGCTGTGGCTTTGAAAAATCAGGCCATTAGCTCCCACTTTTTGGTAAGGAAGGAAGGAACTGAAATGTTGCCAGTCAGGAATAGAGAGCGCACACAGAAATGTGAATGTGTCAGTGAGTGTGGGCTGATGACACGGTACATAACGCAGCCAGGGCTGGCTTTACAATAGGTAATATTTGAGCAGTACTATGAAGGTGTAAAGTGCCATAGTACTAAGTATTGCTATTGTTAGTAAGTGGTATGACTGTGGACATTTGGCAGTGCCCCAATCGGCACAGAGGAACTAGCATAAAGCTAAAGTATATGTGGTGGAGCTTGTCTATAGGGAGTTGCTCTGGCTGTGTCCACTGGTTAGCCAAGAGGCTGCACTTGGAATAAAGATCATCATAAAATAGTTCTGTGGCTCTCGAACTCCCTACACAGGGAATTTAGACAATGCCATCACTTCAGAGTACAGAGGTTTGGGGCCAGTTTGCTTTCCTGGGACTAGAGCTCAGCATGATTAGAGATGCAGAGAATTTGCAAGCTCCACTGAAGCCAATGGCAGCTGCAGACACTGCGAGACCCAGACCCTGAACATTTATGTTCAACTGGTGGAGGAGGGCAGCATACGTACATGATCAACCTAATCCATCAGTGCACAAGAGGGGAGCAGCAAACCCAAAAACAGGAAGGCTAATTCTGGGGCTCATTTCACTTGAACCTCCAACATTCCAGGAAGGTGTTTCAATTAATGGTTTGATCCCTGGCCCATCTCTAATCAGAGCTAGCACAAGCTAAACACAAACCTGGGTTGCAAAACAGAAAGTAATGAGCCACCCTAAATTAATCTCTGATCATCCCAGCGGCATGGGGACAATCACGTCCCGTGGGAACAGGTTGACGTAGCATAGCTGTAACCAGTGCATTCTGCATTTCAGAAAACATTACCCAGCTGATCCCTGAAGCCGGGAGCGTTCTTCATGCAAGAGTGGTGCAGTACAGAGAGCTCCTGGACTCGCTGCCCATGGACGTCTACACTCACGGCTGTATCCTCCATCCCGAGCTCACGACGGACTCCATGATTCCCAAGTACGCTACAGCTGAAATCCGCAGTAAGTTGCTTCTTCAGCACGGCTGCCTACCCTTAGTGAACAGTGGGATGGTGTGGGATGTTTATTTCTTTCTAGCTTAGCCCTACGCAACCTCCACACCAACAGGCGCTGTTGACATACATTTAAAAACACAAGGGCGTGGGAGATACAGAGGAAATCCACCAAAGCAGCAGCACTTCTTTCTCCTGCGCATCATTTGGTTGTGAGACTACATTTCATCTTCAGCCACTTCAGCCCTCTGCCAGGGCCTGCTCAAACAGATGGGCTCAGCAGCGTGCACAGGAGACAAAGCGGAACTCTTCACTGAAGAACAGGAGACAGTCTAATGGCCCGCTGACCCAATGTACTGGCTTCTTTGGAAGCACATGTCTGGTGTCACTCAGTCTCCTGTCTGCCCTTTGCTTCAGTTGCCTTCTCTGACAGCTTTACTCCAGATGTTTATTCCCTCTGGTTCAATGCCATTCTGCAAGAGTTCCCCATTTACTCCAAGTCCATCACATTTTATACTGTGCCCTTCGCTAGGATGGAAAAACATATCTCCTGAAACAATGGAAATCCTGCCATTTTGAAAATCTCAGTCTCCTTTTCTCATTGCAAATCAACCCTTGACCACTCCCCCAGAGCTTACAGCTTTCGGGCACAATGCTTTTCCATTGGAAAATGCCATTCAGTTGAAAACTGCTACATTCCATGGAAACGTGTCAAAATTTTGTTTTGAGAATGTTGAAACATCCCATTTTGGCATTTTTGGAATGGAACGTTTTGATTTTTCCTTTCCTGAAATGGAAATCCTGGTTCCCGCACAGTTCTATTCAGAATCAATGGCTGAGTGCCGAGGAGCATCCCCAGTTCCATGGAAGACAGTGAGAAAATTGAGGGTGCGCAGCATTAGACCTTCCAGGATGGGACCATTAGACCCTCCAGATATAGCATCATCCTTGCTTCTCTCTGGGTGCCCTTCTCTAGGACGATAATCTTCTCCCTGCAGGATGGGACCCAGTGCTCTGCACACACGATCCCTGATGGGGCTTATCAGCCTCTCCAGATGATTGTCTCTTTCCTGTAGGATATTTGTACCCCCTGACCAGAGAGGCAGATGGGGATTGTGGACCTGCTGCAACAGGAACTGCAGGACTGCTCTGACGACCAGGCACTGAGCATGCCAGGGGTGCAACATCAGCATCAAGCAGGGCTGCTGTCAAAGGCCTGTCCTCATAACAGATGCAGACATAAAAACCAAGAGGGCATGAGGTCTAGCCCTTACTCAAGCAGGTGCTAGTCCACCAGGCTTCAGTGGAGTTGCACTATTTTAGGCCATAACTGAACATGACCCAGAGTGGTTAACATCCAAACACTACGTTCTGCCAGTTACTCATGGGCAAGATGCTCAGCCAGTGATTACAGTAGCTTGTTTAAGGCCTTCTGTGGCATTGTAATTAACTTGAGATAATTATGGCTTGGCGGTTACGATTCCAAACAACCAAGGTAGCAGACAGTCTAGAAAGGAGGCAGAGAAATCATCTGCAGCCTTTTAGGGCAGAGTTTCGGAGTCCACCTAGTGGTGGTTAAGGGAGATCAACCTCCATGCGTCCAGGACCAACAGCATGGCTTTCAGTTACTGGGCCCTTTGCAGATGTTTTATTCCTACGTGCAGGTGGAGGGTTTGCTATGCCCTTCATTATCATATAAAGCACATTGCATTCGGATGCACTAGCCGTTGTTGCTGAGGGGACGCTGCTAGGAGAGATTGTTATTCCGCACATTACAGCCCAAAGACCGTGTCAAACAGAGCACACGGTTAGGGCCCAGCTTTAACGATTGCCAAGCACATTCCACTAAAACATGTGCTGTCAGTTCTTGGGGCCTAGAAACCCCTCTGAACCACTTACATCCCCGTAGGGCTGTGCGTGTTTTGGGAATTCAGACCTTGGGGTCCTGGCCACAAAGGGGTTATCTGGTCCCCTTTGCAGCATGGAGGGGGATCCACACAGAGCAGCATGGGTGCAGGGCTGTGTATGGAAGAGGCATGTGGGGATCCAGTGACCCCAAGGTCCAAATAGGTGGATGGAACTGCAGCAGCCTGTTTTAGCCTAGAGGCAGAGTAGCAACCATGGTGGGTAAGGGGGTGGAGGATATATTAACCCTGTGGCCTGCCCCACAGACTGCGTAGTGCCTCTCACAAGGCCTAAGGACTTTGGTTGAGCGGGAGGGTGAATGTCAGAATAGAACATGTTGAGTGTCGCCAAACCACAGCCTCTCTTTCCACCTCTCATTGTCTCTCTCTTTTTCTCCATCTCTTTCATGCATGCTTTCTCCCTGGTGCTCTGCTCTTTTCCATGTGCTCTCTCTCCTGCTTTCCTTCTTCCTCTCCTTCCCCACACCTCCAGTGGGCTCTTTCATTATTATTTTCAGTAATGTAAAGGTTATAAGGGGAAGATTGTGCAGGGATTCAATTACAGACACTGGATGAAGCGACATAAGATTGTACTTGACCTTCAAGCATTCATGAAACATTGACGCTACTTAATATAACTCTGCTTCAAGGACTACTCTTAAAGCACGCTTCTCCTCTGGAAAGTGCCTTTGTCTGAATGACACCAAAGCACCCCACCGTTATCATCTCTCAAGGACGCTGAATCAAAATGGCTCCTGGATCGCTGTTTACAAGTGCAAAGATTTTTTACCTTTGACAAGCACATCCTAGGATCTGAAATTCAAGCTGTTTGCAGTCCACCACATGCATGCATGTCTATGTGCACACACATGCTACTGCTGCCTTCTACTGGGTGGAATCGGATCTGCTCATGTGTGTTAGCAGTCCTTTCTATTGGTTACATTAGCGCCTCTACTTCAATTCACTGAGTATCACCTTGTGTTTTTGGAGCACAATGATGATTATTCTTATTTATGCATATTGTGGTAGCATCTAGGAGCCCCAGTCACAGACAAAGGCCCTGTTGTGCTAGGTGCTGGACAAACACAGATTAAAAAGACGGCCCTTGCCTCAGAGAGCTTACGGTCTAAGTAAACATAAGAGTGTAGGTTCTTTTCCCTCGGCTGTGTGTCTATGAAGGGTTGACGACAATGGTGTTGGCTGGCCACAGCTCAGTGCACAGAAGATAGTAGAAGGTTTCCAGCTGTGTGCCTAAAAGAAGTTCTCTGGAGTTGGGGTTATACCAGGCCAGCCTCAAAGAATTCTAATAGATCAGTGAGGCATGATTTCCCTTTACACGGGCTGCACTGACTCTTCCCCAACATATTGTGTATATGGTGTATAGGTGCACTCAACATTCTGGAAGGGTACGAAGCCCCGACGGTCACATTAACTCTTGTTAAAGGAGTTTTGAGTGATGACCCCTCTTTCTCGGAATGGCTTATGGTCCACAGTAGGATGCACATGTAAATCATGGAGCAAAAGAACTGAACTGAGCCAGGTATAGGGGAAACATGGTGCATGCTCCTGTTTTCCCCTGTCCCCAGGGCTCCTGGTCCACAGAGATGGAGTTACAGAGAAGGAGGATGGGGGCTTTACTGATCATCTCAATCCTGATCCGCAGCATGCCTGGCTCCTAGGCGCTCCATACACAGCTCTGTCCATGCTCCTCAGTACTGCCTGCAGCTCACTCTGCTATTGGGTCTTCTTGCACAGAGACTTTACGAAATGATGTGATAACTCTTCTTTCAAATCAGTCGTGACCTGCATAGGCAGCTAGGTGCAACTTGCCCACAAGCCTCTCCCCAAGCCCAGGCAGCTGAGTTAGGTGAACCTCACCCCTTTCAAACCAATGAACAGTGGGCTGGCTCTGATACTGTACAGGCATTAATCCCTCTGGCTGTGCTGGGGAATGAAGGGAAAGCCAGAGGCTGATTTATAGACTAGCCCTGCATCTTTCTGAGCCATTGACCTTCTGATCATTACCAAGGATTACTTAAGGCAGGCACATGAAGGTGAGGGGGAAGAGTCATTCCTCGCCTAGTTTATTCACTGATGAGCTTGCAGAAGCATCCGTTTCTGATCTAGTAACCCATTCACTGCTCCACCTGCTACCAAAAGCAGAGGGTCCTGCATATGTGACTCTCAGAGGAAGGGTGATTATGGATACCTTGCTGTACATCTATCTATTCTTAAGGGATTGTTATTATAGGCCACACTCTGCATTCCTGCCAGATCCCCAAATCCCACTAACTGCACTGGGACTTTGGGATGCCAAAGGAATGCAGGCTTAGGCCATAGAAGTGTCTGGGAAGGCTACTATACTCCCTGTTGCTGGAGGTAGAGTGGATCTTCCTGTTGCAACAGACCTAGCAATGCTTCTTGCTCACAGTGGAAAGTGTTCTCACCTCTAGTTTAAATCAGGCTGTTGCTTATTAGTTACCGGTTATAATTATTATTAATAAACCAGACTTTGATCTCAGTTACACTTCTGTAAAATCCAGAACTGCACTGAAACTACCAGCATAATTATGAACCGAATTTTGCTCAACATGGCCCAGATTCAGAAACGCATCGGTTTCAATGGGACTTAAGCATATCCTGCCATGGTTTCTGTACTGTATATTTTTGCATTCGTCATCACTTTTGACACAGATGAACTGCACCTTAAGGTGCTTTACAGACTAAAGGCCCTGTTTTCAAACTGTCTTGTCTAGATGATCCTCATAAAACCCTATCAATTTACACTCTCCAAGGGTAAATCTGCCAGAGCTGAACAAAATGGCCAGTTTCTCACAGTAAATATTTGCTGTGAAAGTTAATGGGCCAGATCCTTAGTTGGTGTAAATTGGTTTCAATAGAACTGGACCAATTTACGCTGCCTGGGGATCTACCTTCATGTTTTTACCAGTATTTGCACAATCTCAAGACCCACGGGCAGCGGAAGATTTTGGCTGCAAAAATAGTTGGATACTGCCCCCCACCCAGGGACAAAATGATGACTCGTCCCCAGCTGGGAAGGTGTCATTTTCACAGAAGAATGGCTTCAGAAGGAAGTTATTAGTAAGACACACTGGGCTGAATTCCGCCCTCGCATAAAGGGTTACAACTCTTCACGTTAAATCTAAAGTTACACCTGCTTACACTAGGGCTGAAGAAGGCCATTATATAGACAGGTAGGCAGTAAAAACCACTTTTCCTGGTGTCATGATTGGGGTGAGAATGACAGTTCCATAGCCAGAATGTGGCTCTTTTCACACAGTGCCAGGTCGACATCGCTTCTGCTGAAACTAGTCTTCCTTCTGCAGCATAAGAGGATGCAACAGCTCTCCCGACCTGTCCTTTTCTCTCTCACCAGGACATTTAGCTAATGCCAGCACGGAGCTGATGAAGCTGGACTATGAAGAGGAGCCCCAGCTGACTGAGCCATACCTTTCCAAACAGAAGAAACTCATGGTAAGTCATCCACAGCAACACATGGGACTTTATTTCTAGGAGGGGGAGGGAAGATGGACCCCAAAGAAAAGCCAACGGCATCCAATGCTGGGGTCCTGACACTACGGAGAGACTGGGAGAGCATTTGGGCTTATAAGGTCCATCTAAAGTGCTGAATATTTCCTCCCAAGTCATCCTGATGATGTATCTGCATCACTTGGGGACCAGACTCCAGAGTGAGCTGAAACCACTAGTAGAGCCTTTCTCTCCCCTCACCTTTCTCTGGGGCCGGACTCACTATGGGGCATCCTGAATTTTACTGCTGGTACTCCAGCTTGCATGGTCTCCAGGAAGCAGATCTGTTACGTGAGCCCAATGGGCACCTCTCCCTGGCTGATCCAGTAGGATCTACTCTGAGCTGCTCTTCCCTGGGAGTTCCTTCCCCCGGCCAAAGTGGCAAGGGCTCAGCTGAGCTAGTCTTAACTGGGAGTCCTCTGCCCCTCGCTGAGCCAAAAGGAGCCGTGCTGCTCCGCTGCTCCGTGCAGGAAGCCACCTTGGCTAGGAGTTGCCTTCTCTTAGCCGAAGCTAGCAGGAGCTGTGCTGAGCTGGGTGAAAACCGCAGTCGGTCTCAGAAGAGAGTCACTGTTGACATAGATGAATATTCTCTCCAGAGCTTGGTGGACTCTTCCTGCAGCTGTTGAATGACTAGAATGATGAAGGGCTTTGGCAGGTGCGGCGGACGTTCTGCATGGCACCCAGTCTAGTGCCAAGAGCGCTGGTGGGGAAGCAGCACCTGTGCAAGGGACGTACGGGCTCAGTGCCAGCCATTCAGTGTGTGCCTTTGGCTTTTATTCAGGCCAAGATCCTGGAGCACGACAATGTGAGCTACTTGAAGAAAATCCTGGGCGAGCTGGGAATGGTGCTAGACCAGATTGAGGCCGAGCTGGAGAAGAGGAAACTCGAGTATCAAGGTAGGCGGCTTTGTGGGGTGTTTTGAAAGGCATTGCTGAAGAGCTGGCCCAGGACAGAGCAATAGCTTTGCAGCTCCACAACATTCACAGGCTCTCATCCAAAGGCTACGGTGTGGTGTTCCTTTCTTTTCACCATTGCCGCCCTTATCCGTGACCACTCAAAGTCTCAGCTTCCTAATCGCTCTGCCAGGGGCTGACACTCCAGTGACACCTGCAGGAACCCTGGGTCTTAACCAACCCCTTTGCAGGAGCCCCAAGCACACATTTGCTTGACCCGTCCACGACTACATGCCCAGTTTCTGCTGCGCCTTTGGGTGGCCATCTGAGACCGGCATTCCTCTATGTTTGCTTTCGGAAAATCATCCTATGAAAACCCCCTAGAAATCCCCTTCTTTGTTTTTACACTGTTACGATGCCACGGAAGGCATCACCGGAGAAGCAACACCTGTGTACTGGGACACACAAGGGGTTAAGGGCCCCATGCTGATCTCAGATGCCCAGGTTACAGGTTTCCACAGGTCCCTCCTTATTTACATTCCTCTCTGCTGGCTGAGTGATGACATCTCCTAAAGAACCACCCAAGAAACCAGCTGAAAGTTCAGAGGCAGAGGAGTAATTGCCCTCTGCTGCTCTGACGAAATATCAGGGGTGTGGCTTGTCATTCACCATTCATATCGACTGCTCCATCCACTTCCCGTCAAACATGCCTACAAGGGAAGCGAGGTTGTGGTGGGAGCTTCGCTGACATTACTGTGACCCCAGAAAACCTCAGAGCCGGAGGAGAGGAAAGGGGAGGAAACAGAGGAACTTCCCCTGATCCAGTTGTGGCTGCGTCCTTTGCAAAATAACAATAGTTTGTGCGTAAAGGCAAACCAAGCTTCTGAGGAACTACAATCAGTGAAGAAACTTCAGGGAGGGGCAGGAGGGTGTGTGAGAACATGTGGAACAGTCCCACTTTTTGTGCAGTAGGAGAGGAACAAGGAATTCTATTGATGCACAGATGGAAATATACTATTGCATGAGAAAGAGCTAACTAAATCAGTGCTCATGGGTTACACAGCAGGGCACCCTCTTCAGAGAGAGATTAAACCACTCAGGCAGTGGGGGATTAAAGACTGGCCTTTTCTGCATACACATGACATTTCTAATAAGTGTACTTGTCAGTGAATTTTAGCCCTGGCCTGCGCAGAGTTGGTACATGGCTTTGTAAATCATTGGCCTTTGTTTAGTTCAAGAAGTTTCTACTCATTCCCAGTGATTTGTTTGTGAAATTTGGGAAGTTTGGGAATGGGGGAGTCATACAAAGGTCCAAAGGGATAGCCTATTGTAAGACAGACTGGGCAAGTCTACGCTACAAAATTAAGTCAACCTAAGTTACGTCGACCTACAGCCATCACAGTAATTAAATCACTTTTGCATGTCCACATTGCACTCCTTGTGTTGGTGGTGCGCATCCTCACCTGGAGCGCGTGCACCGACGTAACTGTCAGTGTGGGACAGCTTCTGAAAGGCAGCAGCAGTCGATGTAAGCAACACAGTGTCTACATTGACACTGCGTCGATCTAATGACATTGACCTAAATGTGTCACCTTTCATGGAGGTGGAGTTATTAAATTGGCGTAGTGGGCGGGTTACATTGGTGGGAGTTACATTTCAGTGTAGATGCTTATGGAGTTAGGTCAACATAAGCTGCCTTATGTCAACCTTACTCTGTAGTGTAGACCAGGCCTCAGTGATTGTGCATGCAAACTGCAGAACTATATGGAGAAGAGAAAAATGTTCCTACTAACTGCTGTATGTAACCTATCACCTAAATATCCTCTGTACCAGATGACTGGAGGACAGCTAATGTAATGCCAATTTTTAAAAAAGGATCCTGAGGTGACCCTGGCAATTATAGGCCTGTAAGCCTAACTTCAGTTCCAGACATATTGGTTGAACTATAGTAAAGAACAAAATTATCGGACACGTAGATAAACACGATATGTTGAGGAAGAGTCTACACAACCTGTGTAAAGGGAATTCATGCTTCACCATCCTATTAGAATTTTTTGAGGGTGTCAATAAACATGTGGACAAGGGTGATCCAGTCAATACAGTGTACTTAAACTTTCAGAAAGACTTTGACAAGATTCCTCACCAAAGGCTCTTAAACAAACTAAGCTGTCACAGGATAAGAGGGAAAATTCCTTCATGGACCAGTAACTGGTTAAAAGACAGGAAACAAAAAGTAGAAATAAAAGGTCAGTTTTCACAATGGAGAGAGGTAAATAGGGGATCCCCCAAGGATCTGTACTGGGACCAGCACTGTTCAATATATTCATAAATGATCTGGAAAAGAGGGTGAACAGCGAGGGGACAAAATTTGCAGATGATACAAAATTACTCAAAATAGTCAAGTCCAAAGCTTACTGCAAAGAGTTAAAAAGGGATCTCACTAAACTGGGTGATGGGGCAACAGAATGGCAGATAAAATTCCATGATGATAACTGCAAAGATGCACATTGGAAAAAAAAACCCCAACTATCCATGCAAAATGATGGAATCTAAATTAGCTGTTACCACTCAAGAAAGAGATCTTGGAATTGTTGTGGATAGTTCTCTGAAAATATCCACTCAATGTGCAGCAGCAGCCAAAAAAGCAAACAGAATGTTAGGAACCATTAGGAAAGGGATAGATAATAAAACTGAAAATATCATAATGCCACTATATAAATCCATTGTACACTGACACCTTGAATATTGCATGCAGTTCGGGTCACTTAATCTCAGAAAAGATACATTAGAATTGGAAGGTGCAGAAAAGGGCAATGAATATGATTAAGGGGGTGGAACAGCTTCCATAAGAAAAGAGATTAACAGTTGGGCTGTTCATCTTGGAAAAGAGATGACTAAGGGGGAATATGATAGATGTCTATAAAACCATGAAGGGTTTGAGAAGTGTTATTTACCTCTTCTCATAACACAAGAACTAGGGGTCACCCAATGAAATTAATAGGCAGCAGGTTTAAAACATACAAAAGGAAATGTTTTTTCATGTGACACACTGTCAACCTGTGGAACTCATTGCCAGGAGATGTTGTGAAGGCCAAAAGAATAACTGGGTTCAAAACAGAATCAGAGAAGTTCATGGAGGATACGTCCATCAATGGCTCTTAGCCAAGATGGTCAGGGTGACAACCTCATGCTTCAGGTGTCCCTAAATCGCCAACTGCCAGAAGCCAGGACTTGGCAACAGCAGATGACTCACTCAGAATTACCTAGATCTGTTCATTCCTTCTGATGCATCTGGCACTGTCCACTGTGAGAAGACAAGATATTGGGCTAGATGGGCCATTGGTTGACCCACGATAGCCATTCTTATGTTCTTAATGCATGTGCAATTGTACAACTAATCTACGTGCAAAGTTCTGTAAATGCACATTGACATTTGGCTGCACAAATGGCCATTTATAAATCTTGCTAATTATTTGCACGTGCAAATGATAAACTTTTGCATGCAATCAAGGTAATTGATTGTGCAGATTAGGCCTGCAGTTGCTCACAGGCATTTCTGATCATCTATCACTGACTGTTTAGATCCAGGGAAAATAGGTTGGTGGGATGACATTTCCAAATAACAATAAATCTGTGCACTTCTATAGTGCTTTCCATTTAAAGATCCTAAAGTGCTTCACAAATACCAGTTGACTAAGCCTCAGACACCATCTCTTCCACTGTGAGGTAGATCAGTATCCTTATAGATAGGGACCCATGGAGAGATTAAGTGACTTTCCCAGAGTCACACAGCAAGTCAGTGTCATAGCTGGGGCTAGAACGCAGGTCACACGAGTGCACATCCCATGCTCTAACCTTCGGAAAACACACATTCTAATTCATATACATCACTGCTTACGCTGCCGTTCCTGTGCTTTTCTTCTCTTCCATTTTGTCACTCTTCTCCCCTTGTGTCCTGGTATTTATGTGGCAGCCCAATCTCCTGTGTATGGGTTTCCAGAGAAGTTTGTGCTGCTGCCCGTCATAAAGCTTCAGCTTTCCTGAAAAGCAGGGTTATGCCCAAGGTTGTGAATGTTACAGGCAGTTCTTTGGTAAATGCCTTATACTGAGCACACAGGAGCCGCCAGCATCTGTCCCACCACAGAGGCTTTGGGATGTGGGCATTACAGTTCCCCAGCTCTGCTGAAACTCATGGGAGTGTAAATGGAAAAACCCAGCATGTGTTTGTGCTGCCCATGGAGTGCAAGTATTTTATGGGTGCTGCATAAAATTCCAGCAGAAGCAAGAAAGATTCACTTAACTCCCAATTACAGAGAGTGAAAGCCTGATGAAAAGAAAGCTATCAATTACCACAAGAGCGAACCAGCCCAACAGGACTTCTGCCCCCCGCAGGGACCCAGGCATGTGAGCAGAGAAAGCTCCTCTCTGGAACTGAGCTGCTGTAGGACAGAAAGGGAAACGGATTGCCAGCAATATGGGAAGCCCCTGGGGTTTCCTGCTCTGAACAGAGTCATCCCAGCTGAACAGTCATCCCTAATGCTGCTGGGGAAGGGAACAGTTCCTCACTGATACTTAATAAAGGATTCATAGGAATGGCTCTCCTCTGAACAACCTTCAATATTTGTTTCCTTCTTCCCCCTTCGTTCCGTTCACCATCCTCTTCCATGGTCACGAGTACCACTGAGACCGTAAGATCTTTGGGGCAAGGACTGTCACTTCCAGGGACGCACCCAGCACTGTACGGTGAAAGGAGTTCTAAGCTGGGTGACAAGCAGGGCTGAGGGGGCCTGAAAATCTTGGGTTCCAGGTTTGGAACAGATCCGGGAATTCGTGAGACAAAAAGCAATTCCCGCAGCCATCACACTCTCTGGTTCTGGTGGCCGTGGTGGGAGCTGGGTGTCATTCTCAGGTCAAAAGCAACAGAGGGCCTTAATAGCGATCAAGTGCAGTCCCAGCAAATGCCCCAGGTCTGGGGATTAGGGGAAGCCATTAGGTCACTTTGACTATTTGGAGTGATTCCGTGCCCACACCTGCTAACCATGTCCGCTCACCCTCTCATTAACTGATACCCTTACACTTCCAAATCAGCAAATGACTGATTGCGGTGCCTTCTGATGGGAGATTTCTGGGGCACGAAGCCAAGGGCTGCTGCTAATGTCACTCAAAGGCGCTTTGTTTCCTTCCCACTTAGGCAGGCCTGTTCCCATCTCCTGCTTCATAGCAGGGGGCGCCCAGACTTGAGCCAATTAGTGCCAAATATTGGCCAACGGCATTGAGCAGCCCTCATCTTCAGTACGGCGCTGCAGCCACGGAGGCTGCAGTGTATGAAGTGCAGCGCTCCAGCTACCTGATTGCTTGCATCCAGATAGCCCCGGGGCTGTACGGGCTGGGATCTGCCACCTTTGGCCTGCCCCTCTAAAGGAGGGCAGGGCTGCACTGTAGAACCAACAGGACAACGCTCAACTCGCGTGCTGTGCTATGGCCACCCTTCCCTGTATGAGAGAAGGACACACGCCGTGGAAATCTGACCTTCCACACTGTCTGGGGTGTTCGGGGCTGGTGTTTAGGTTTGGCCCATTATAGAGATGGGCCTGAGTCCTGGGGTGAGATTGTCTCTCCATGATGGCCTACCCGTGCTGTAAAACCCCCCTGTCCAGGGTGGGGATTTCTGCATGGTAGCTCTAAGCTGGCTCTCTCGCAGTCCTGGGGCATGGAGGCATGCTAGAAGCAAGCCGATCGCGTGTGCTGCTGTGGAGATTCCAGGCAGCCTGAGAGGAGCTGTTTGGACATAAAGCAACACATAAAATACACGAGGGTCATTTCAGCCGCAGGAGCAGCCTGGACTCAGGAAAGTGCAACAATGTCTGGAAGCCCCCTTTGCCTTCATTCCCCCCCCCCTTCCCAGAGCTGAGTTCAGGGCGGTGCCTCCAAGCAATGTAGCCACCATGTGAGCTGTGACGACTGATCCAAGGTTCTCCAACGTTCCCATCCAGTGTCCTGCTGTGGAACCATTTCTACTCCTCATTCGCACACTCCTTCTAGGGGGGAGTGATCTGCGTTAGCTGCTGAACCAGTGTATTAATGAATTAGGCACTGGTGCTGTCCCCTGCTCTCTGGGCCTGGCAGTATTAGGCCAGTTGCTAAGCCAATAAAAATCAGGCCTTGCAATTAACATTAGCTGCACTGCTGCAGCTTCTCAAAGCTGGCTGCCCTCCCTTGTTTGCTGCTCCCTGCAAAGGGAGGGTCACAAACTGCCTGTTTCTGCTCCATTTGCATAGTAACGGTCTTTAGAGTGTTCCAGAGCCGGGGCTGCAGATCTCCTACTCCCTGTAAAGTGCCAGCCGTTCACCTGACCAGAGAATGGGTTAATGATGCAATAGCTAACAGCACTAATAAAAGAGGAGTCTGGTTTCATTCAGCTCATGCTCGGTTTTTACACTACAGCAGAGGGGGCAGCGTCTTGATCCCCAAATAGGGGAACGTATGCCGGTAGAGGGGCTCACAGATCTCCACTTCCCTGCTTCCCGCTCCACCTCTATAAGGGCATTGCATTTCCCTTCCTTGGTTGGAACAACGGGACAGAGGATTTTTTCCAGTGCTCCCATTCAGGCCCAGGAAGGGTAAAGAGGGCAGAGATCGGGTTTCCTCAGGAGGGGAATACTAATTCCTCCCCCCATTCACAGGAGCTTTCTCTGCCTTTGGCGCCTCTGCTCTAATTTGTTCAGAGAGTGAAATGGGGCTGAGAGCCACCCTCATTTAAATCTTTACCACAGCTTCATGCTGGTACAGGAATAACGCAGGACACAGTTCCAGTCTGGAGAGCTTGCTGGGTGGGGAAGGACAAGCTGGGGGTGAAGGGAGCAGTTTATGCCAAAGTAGGTTTGTTTTCTGACAGATTGTCAGAAATAAGCAGATTGTTTCACCCTGTGCCATGGCCCTTCAGGAACCCAGAGCTTTAGGAATCCACCCCCACCACGCTGCAGGCCTCCAGATGTGGCCTGTCCAGGCCTGGGTCTCTCTTCTACTGAGCATTTCCCTTTCTCCTCTAGCTATTGTCAATCCCCTGGTACCACCTCAGATTAGTGATGTGTCCTTCAGAAGACGATGTGTAGGGTTTGGGACATTTCAGAGATGACTAGGGCAGGTTTAGGATCGCTTACTTTTTGAACTGACAGTAAGAAATAGCTTGCAAGCTTGCACAGATGCTGCTGTAATCTAGCCTGGCTTTATTCTCCTGAGTCCATCTTCCTAGAAGAACCATGGTCTAGCATCATATCTTGCAGGGTGTAGGGCAGCTTTTAGCCTCATGCTAAAGCTTAGCCTTTTATACCAGAAGGCTGCTCCCCAAATCATGGGCTTGGTTCACTGGCCTGTCCACAAGCACCGGCCTCCTGCAAATCCTGGTTTGTTATCATAGGGCTGCTTTTATAGTGCTCTGCTACACACACTGGTGTGTGATTGTAGAGTTGTTCCTTTGCTCTGGACTGCACCCTGGGGTTTATTATGGGAAGGCCGCTTCTGAGTGCTAGGCCATGAGCACCAAAGATTTTGCCCAGTTATTGGTTTTAGAAAAATGTCTGAAGAGCATTTATCTTCCCATTGGCTGCCCCTAAGAGTCAAAGGTTTTAGGGGGGTTCTAAAGGGAGGGGGAAAAACCCTGCCTAGCCCACTCTCTTTTCCTTTTCCCTTTCTCTTCTCTCGCCTCCAGCCCTTGTGCCTCTGTGAGTTTCTGTAACCCCACTCCTAAGGGAATCAGCTGCTGTCACTAATAAGGCTCACCTCTGGCCCTGCCAGTTAGCCAAGTGCAGAGGTGGAAGGCTGTTTGGGGAAGTGTTTTAACCCCATCCTGGCCAGTGCCTACGTAGGGGTCCATCCACCCCATCACAGACTTTCTTTGAGAGCATTTCTCCTGTGATATTATTGCTTAGGGTAGCCGGTGACTGGATGCCTTTAACCCTTTGATATCTGTTCTCATACCCCGTGTCAGCAGTAAATATTGCCTTCCCCTGAAATCTGATTCCAGTCACAGACGTGCTGATAATTCTGGTGTCTTGAAGAGAGTTTCCTCCAGACGTCATGAGCTTAAAGAGGCAAGAGGTGCTCTGTAGCAGCAGCAGAAAGAGCTGGAGGGGCTGGGTCAGCTGCCACGCTGAGTCCCATACATTAGGAAATGTATTTGATTCCCAGCCTTTTCTAACATCCCTAATATAGAAAATGGGGAACAGCACTGGCCTTGATGTTGGGGCCGCCTTCATTTCTGAATCATCGCTCAATGTCCAGCCCACAGCCAAGGACAAATGTAACTGCTCTCCCTGAGCGCTTTGGACAGCTGTTTATTCAGAGCTAGGGCACTTCCTAGATCTGATCCTCTTCCCTTTGAAGCCAAAGGGAGTTTTGATGCTAACCTGATTGTAAGCAGCATAAGGAACTATAATCTATAATCAGCCCACAGAGAAGGTTCATGAGTAGTTCTAAATTCGGCAAGTTCTCACTGCCTGCTTTTTAAGATTCCCTAGGGCCCAATCCAACTCCCTGTAAACTCCTTAGAAAAGATCAGCCCTTTAATGATCTGTAAGTCTACAGCAGTACTTAGAGCCTGAACAAAGACTGATTGCTTTCAATGGGCTTTGGACCAGGCCCCAATTTTCCAAACAGCAGCTTGCTCTTATCTGGTCTGTTTTGTGGCTTAAATTTCCAGGGCAGAAATGCGAACTCTGGCTTTGCGGATGCGTCTTTACCTTAGCAGACGTCCTGCTGGGAGCCACCCTACACCGCCTCAAGTTTCTAGGACTTTCTAAGAAATACTGGGAAGATGGCAGCAGACCCAACCTACAGTCCTTCTTTGACAGGATACAAAAACGCTTTGCCTTCAGGAAAGTTTTGGGAGACATACACACCACCCTCCTCTCGGCCGTGGTACCCAACGCCTTCAGGCTTGTCAAACGGAAACCGCCCTCCTTCTTTGGAGCCTCCTTCCTTATGGGATCTCTGGGGGGAATGGGATATTTTGCTTACTGGTATTTAAAGAAAAAATACATTTAATGCTGGCTGTTGGGTGATTAGTTTGGTGTCTCTATGGTGTGTGAAATTATGATGACTCCTCAGTAACTGTAATGAAATATGAAGCAAGATATGAATAATTATATTGTTGCTGTAACATTCCATAGTCTAGAAGTAGAAACTTATACTGCAAGGAAATAAGACAACAAAAGTAAGTCAACTTGTAAATGGCTTTTTTTAGGTTTAAGTATTAAACTGTAGCGACTGGTGTGTGTCATACACAGGCACTTCTGGGCTTACATGCCTGTCATGGAGTGAAACTGCCTCCAGAGCAGGCGAATTCCCGTGGAAGAGAGACGGCAGCCCTGGAAAGTTTCCAAAACACCAGGTTAAACTATGGGATTTGGATACTCTGTTCTGTACCTTTTTGTTTTCAAAATGTTCATTGGCCACATTACACATTTCACAGGTGCAATTAGAGGGGATGTTCTTCTTCTAGAAACTGTTACATTGTTGTGATCTGGGGGTCTTTCCTGAAAACAGAGAGGACACAGCCAGTTGGGGGGGGGTACAGTAGTCAGTCAAGATCAAGGTAGAGTTGTATGATTTAATTATCCATTTTTTCTATTTCCATGAAATCAAATATTTTTAATGAGCTGCTCTTAGAATGTATCCACTTTCTACATCTGCTTTTTTTTTACGTTTAACTTTTATTAAGAGCCATATTTTTTTTCTCAGCTGCATCACTTTAACTTCCAAGCTGAATTCTGTCTTGCACAGATTTTTATATTTTTTAGCCTCGCAGCTCTTTGCCTTGAATTTCCTTTCACAGATTTGCAAAGCACCTTTCACTGACTGAGCATCTCGGGATGCTGAAAAACGTGAGCGTTTTCAGAACTTTTCGCATTTGCTGGAAGATACTTTTGTTTTCTCTTCTGTTGGGGGGGTCTTTGCAGTAATTTTCTTCCTGTGTATTTTCTTAGGGACCCTTTGCACAGAATCATGTTTATCTTTCTTGTGCCTTTTGCATGTTGGAAGGGATAATGGGCGTCACTGCTACTCATGCTTAGAAAACTACGAGATTCAAAATAAACCATGTGGGAGGAGTAAATGCTTTACATTTCTAAACACGTTTAACATCAGCTGACTCTTCTTTCAAAGTGGGTCAGCATGTGTGGGGGACCTTTGGGTGGTTTGTGCTGTTTCCTTATGCAGTATGGATTGATATAAAGCCCAAATGGAAGCAATATACCCTCCTCTTCAAGCAAATCCTGAATCTTTGAGCATGCAGTCACTCAGTTTGTGTGTGCAATCATTTGCACATATACGAGGTACCTAATTCATGCACACATTTTTCTTAGGATTTAGGCCCATAGTCCGAGTCACAATCTAGTCCTGTGTTTTAATCTTCACTGTAAAAGGGCCTCAACCTGGCTTTCGATTTTGCACCTGCCGTTTTTCACCTGGATGTATTTTCAGCATTTAAGGGTCTAACTACCTGATTTGTGGATACAATCAAGTTTTTAGATGTCTAAGTGCCTTTAAATTTTTATTTGTGCTGCAACACTGAACCTGCAAATAACTGGGGGGAGGCAGAAAATCAGAGGCCACTTTCAAAAGTAGGCCTTTTAGTATTCATCAGAGATCTGTGCTTTCTGTGGCAATGGGTGAGCTGTGGATACGTTGTATCCCCAGAGGAAATCAAAACTTCACCTTTCAGCTGGAGATTCCAAACAATTTGATCTCTACTCCCAGCCCCTGTTCTTATTTAAATGGCTCCCAGCAGTCAGCTTTTTAAAAACACAGAGGTTTTGAAACCTCTTTTTCTGTGGGTTGTGTGTGAAAGATTCAGTTACGAAAAATGTAAGTGTGCCATGTTATCTAGCCATTGATTTTGTCCTGTCACAGCTTACTAGTCTCCTTCATTTTTTTCAAGGCAGAGGGGAAACTACCCCTGCCAATGGTGCACTCAAAAATGAAGCTGATCCTATTATCAGGAGACTGAGAACATGATACAGAGCCTTTCCTTTCTAGGTCTCCAAAAAGAGCCAAGCCCAGCCCAGTAGCATTCAACGTAGTAACTGCTTTGTGAAATTAGTGGCAGGGTCATAGTCTGTTTCTGAACAGACACGTGTCCACATGACACAACTGTTGGCAGCGTCAGCAGCCAGGGTACAGCGTGAAGGGCCACGGAGCTGGAATTATCCTCTCAGATTGCTCCTCCAAGGTCAGGATTGGTCAAGGTCCATTGATGGAGTGGTGGAAATTTGCACTGGCACGACATGCGTTGCATCTGTTGGGAACCTAAATAGAGGAAGGACTCTGCACTCCAGGATATCAATGAAAAGAAAAAAAATCACAGCAAATTGTAGTACTTGTGAAAGCACTTAATGCTAGGTCATGTTTTAAACTTGTGCAAACGAACCTCTACACCATAGGCCAATGCCAGCAAGATTTAAACCAAACCAACCTAACTTGCTCCAAAATCCTGTTTCAGGGAACTTCAATAATTGATCAAATGTTGTAGGTATTACTAAAGGACATTAGACATTGATAAGTCATTGACTGAATAATCAAAGGATAAGGAAACTGCTCTGAGTATCAGAACTTAAATATCCCAGTTCCGCATCTGCAGTTATTCATAGGATAGTGGAGAATAAAGTTCTGACCCAACTACTATTGAAGTTTTTATTGACTCAGTGGGGCGGAATCAAGCCCTGTGGCCCCCATTCAGCAAACTGCACCTATCCAACAAAGCACTTAAGCATATGCTTAACTTCAAGCACATGCTTAACTTCTATGGACCTCAATGAGGTATAAACATGTGCATAAGCACTTGTGTGAACAGGGTTAGACCTCAGCATCTGCTGAAGGGGTTAGCTGAATCATGACCTAAACAACCAAGACCTACAGAATCTAGATCAATGCATTTCCAGTACTGAATACAGCTAGTGGGGGTTGGCCCTGCTTTGAGCAGGGGGTTGGACTAAATAATGACCTGAGATGAGGTCCCTTCCAACCTTTATCTGATATGATTCTAATGCCAAGATTTTAGCTGGTTGAGGCCAAAAATGATGGATCTTTTGTTCAGTCTGAAATAAATGCATTATAGACATTAGTGGATTTCACATGCTTTGGTTTGGCATGTGCAAGTGACTTTACTTTTTGCTATTGTTACACTGTCCTTTATCATGCAGGGACATTTACAAGAGTCTCCCATCCTTCACTATGGAGAATTACACATTAGGAACACAGTCTGTCAGATTTTTTTAAATGACTTGTATATTGGAAATATTATAATCTTGTTTTAAGAAAATAAAATCGATGGGTAATTGGTTCATCAAAGATTTATTTTTGTAGATTCCTTTATCCCCTACTGCACTTAGCAAGAGTATCAGGGAACTCAATCTGTAGCAACCAGGAAAAGTAGCAGTGAATGGAAGCCACAACCAGGAGCTTGTCTGTATACTGTAGCATAGCATTGTAGGTACACACAGCTTTGATTGTAGCTCTCAAACACTTTAAAACAGATTGCTATTCCTTCTGCTTCACCTGAACATCAAACAATTGTTGTTCCCTAGACAGCAGCTTCAGTCAACAAGCCGGTCTCTGAATGACTTCTCTTTCTATTTATGGCTGAGAATGAAACACTGCTGCATGTCAGAATAGCAGACTCATGGTTTAGCATATGAGGAAGGAACTGAGGTTTGACAAGGTGCAGCTTGACAAAGCCCTGGCTGGGATGATTTAGTTGGGGGTGGTCCTGCTTAAAGCAGGGGGTGGACTAGACGACCTCCTGAGGTCCCTTCCAACCCTAATCTTCTGAGATTCTAACTGGGTTCTGTTCTGACCCTGAGAGACCTTTGGCAGGTCATTTTACTTTTCTGTTCCTCAGATTACCCCTCTGTAGCATGGGATGAAGAATTCTCCCCTACCTCACAGGGCTGGAGGGAGGCTTCTTGTACATATAATGTAATGTATTGGGTGGGGAGCGCCATGCAGTTTCAAGGAAACCTTATTTCTGTAGCCCAGTGCCACACCAAGGGACAAATCCACCCTTGAAGTAACTCCACTGAAATCAATGAGTTACATCAGGGATACATTTGCCCCAAAGATTCATCTTTCTTCTGATAACCCAGGGTGATACACTGATGTGATTGGCCATCTTGGATAAAAATCACATCTATAAGGGAAGATGATGTGCAGCTTGATGAATGAAGAGTTAAATCTCTTTCAGGATTTCAACACCAGAGAAAAGTGCTGAGGTTACAGGAGAGTCCAAGAAAGCTTGACTGTGAATGAGATGAGATTGTCCTGGGCACCCTCCAAAGACCCAGAGTGCTTCCCAGGACACACAAGATCAAAGCTTAACAGTATTATTTCCCCAGGTCCAGCTGGTACAATATAATAGGAAGTGAGTAAAGACATACTAAATTTATTTCACATGCAGATATGCCATGTCCAGTGCTACAGCCCATGGACTGCAGCAGCTGCTATAGCCTCACATGACATCTTACAGGGTTTTTTTGCCAGTGGATCCATGCACAGTAGTTTGTAGACCAACTGACTGCATGCCCACTCTTCCCCTGGCCTGCTCACACAGGCCAGCTCTTTGGCATAATTCTGCACCCCTTCCTATCTGTCAGGAGCAGGTATACTTCATCTTGCCTCAGCACAATAGGCTGGACTAGATGGCCCCCTTGTGGTCTCTTCCAGCCCTACATTTCTATGATTCTATGCCCCAGGCTCAAAAAGGCATGGTGCCAGAAAATGTATTTAAAAAGGGAGCCTGTCGGGACACCTGGCACCACAGACAGAGAAAAGTCCTTTCACCGCCCAGCCATCTAATCTATTTCCTGCTGCCCCAGTCCATTAACTAGTGCAGGATTATTCCCTGCCCTTTATTCTCCAGTCAGCTGTGATCTTTATCATGAACCTTGTCTTCTGTCCTGCTCTTTATTAAACATGTTCCTAACCGTTATATGACATCATACTGTGATCTACACAGCACTGGGTCTTTTCTACTACAGATGATGCAAAACACCGCATTGAGAAGCGAGGGAGCAGAGACCAGCCCACTCCAGAAACAGGTAACAGTTTTGGAGGTGTCATCCCAAATTCAAGTCTATAAGCCCCCACATCTGGGAGAACACACTCCTTAGCCTATACCATTGGCAGAGTGAAACACCTGGGCTCGAGTAAGAGGTAACTATTTTGGAGGAGATCCAGAGTCTGCAGCATCATTCCACGCCAGCTACCCCTTTGCCAGCCCTCTCCCTTTCCTTACTGGGTCATGGAAAGAGCCACTCAGGCAAAATCAGGCAGATTTTATCTCAGTGACAATAGCTGTATTTAAACAAATGGTTTTATAGGCATTCTCTGGTGCTCACCATCTCGCATACATTAATAGATGTATGCTCACAATACCCAAGTGACATGGGGAGACTTTTTCATCCCTTTTGATGGATGACAATCACACAGAGATGAAGGGGGATGTTCTGGCTCTACTGAATGAAGCCATTTGGAATTTTGCTATTGCTTGCAATAGGGCCAGTGTCACCCTAACCAACTTGCCTAAAACCAGATGGGAAATCTGTCACAGACCCACGAACTGAAGCCAGATCTCCTGTGGCTAAAACCAGGGCCTTAAATCCAAGACCAGCCTTCTTGGCTGTTGCAATAAAAGGAAACTGTCACACATATGCTAATATTTCAAACTCCTTGCATCTGTTTAGAATAACCAGATAATATTTGGCAATAGACCAAGTTACTAACCTTTACAAAAGTCCTAGCAGGGAGGATTCTTGCCCCCACCACTTGACACCATTTGAAATATCTATAATCTTCAAAAAGAAGAGATCAATTTAATTAGATAAAAAATAGCATTCCACCCAGCTTCAAAGCAACCCAGTAAGAATACACTGTGACCACAGGCTGCTGAGAACATGGAGTCTGGAATGTAGGAGACTGAAGAGCCACTATCTAGAAATACAAACTAAACTACTAACAAATGTGAAACACGAGGAAACAACAGGTGCTTGTTTCTGTGATCTAGAAATAGTCACCAGCCCAGGATGTGGTGGCTGCACTTTCCGCATCACTCCAAAGTAACAGGGCATGATACTACTGGGTGCAGGTGAAAACCAAGCAACAGCCTGGCTGAGAGCGGGGAACCTGGGAGCAGCAAGATTCCAGCTGGAGCCTTCACCCTCCCGGTTTTCTTGTCCGTTTCATGGCTCTCGCATGGAGCTGTGAAATTGAGAACAGCAGCCAAGAGCCGATGTAAGTAACCCGTAGAGTCCACAGACGCTGCCTCGCCCTGTAAGCCCTAGGCCTCTCATGGAGGTGGAGTTATGTCGGAGTAGTAGGGCCCTTATACTGGTGGGAGCAATGCTGTAGTGTGTACACTGACATAATTAAATCAACCTAAGTCTAACACTGTAGTGTAGACCAAACCTCGGACTCACCTTTCTAGGGTGAATTCGGTGCAGAGCTCAGCTGAGCCCCAGACAAAGAAGGCAAGTTTCAAAGCACTGTTCTTTCTATGGTTCCTTTGGTTTTCCTCTTTAATGATGTAGCTAATCCGAAACACGGCCCACATTAGGACACAAGAAACAGGTTAGTGCAACATGATAGCCAGTTCGGGAGGGGAGGTGTCCTAACCACCCCTCTCACACTCAGATCACTAAAAGGTTTGAAGGTTTTGGTATCAATAAATGGATAGATAAAAAGTACATTCTAAGCCCCAGTGTGTGAGGCCAGCGAGCAAAGTTTAATTTTGGAAAAGAATGGGACTTAGGGGAGAAAAGAGACAACAAAATGCAGTTTCAGTTTTATTTAAAACCTGACCTTTCACCCAATCCTTATGAAAGGCCTAAGCACGTTCTGTTCTTGCCAGTTATGATGTAAATATATAAAACGTGTTATATGAAATGGTAGTATTAGTTCAATAAATCCCAAATCTTTTAAAACTTCCCACTCTGATATTCTCTTGTGCTTCCATTCCCGAACAGGCCCTGGGCTAGGTGAAAGCTCGGAGATCTAGAATGCCAAAAAATCCACTCAAAAGTTACTTCTTTTACTGGAGTCATTATACAGAACCCATAAAATAAGCCACAACTTTAAATATACAGAGCACGGAATAAGCAAAAAGCTACTTTTTTAAATGTATTTTGTTTACTTTACCTATTTGTGTACAACAGCAGGATGATGGAGAGCAAAATTCCCTAAGTAATTCCAGAGACACAGGGGGCACAATGTAGGCAAGAGACTGGAGCTGTGGTGAATGAACTTTAATTCAGAAATCAAACAAGGCTGTTATAAGTTACAATTTCATGATTACAATTGCTTCATATCACCATCCACTACAAGATTTGAACACTGTCCTCTAAAATAATTTTCCAGGTTTTGGGTTTTAAAACCCAGGCAAATTCCAAATGTATTTCCAACAAGTGCTGAAAGTTCTAAAAAAAGGATCTATCCATTTTGGCAGAAATCCACATAAAATCCAGCTATTTAGAACGGGGTTTTCTTCTCTGCTGCAAACTTACCCCTGATGTTGATTTTGGATTTAATTTTTCAGTGGTAAACATAAATTACCCCCCAAAAAATGTTGAGAGAGAAAAATTGATGCTAAATATGTGGACAGACGGTTTCCTGCCTTTGAATTCCATAGACAGCTATTAGATTAACACTGAGTATGAAAAGGATAGGATCATTTGCCTGTAGTACAAATAAAAGGCACAAAAGAAAAGTTCCAACGTCTGAACACAGCAGGCGAACGGTAAACATCTGGCCTCTGTACCGAGGCTGAACACCTAGCCCCCAGATTTCCAAATACATTAGGAATGAAATCCAGGCCCTGCAATACTTAGTCACCAGAGTCATCCTTACTCATGGAAAGAGTCCCATTAATTACTCATTAGCACAAGGAGCAGGAGAGGGCCCTTAATTTACCTTTACAGACTGGAGAAACTAAACCTCAGCCACAGAATCCATTGTAAATCCTCTAGGTGAATTTGATCAGTTACATTTGCTAAAATGCTAGTGTTGAGTATAGTTTCAAGCATTACCAGACCCTATGCTATTAATTTTAATAAAATAATAGTTATAATAATAAACAGTTACTATGATACACTGGTTAGGGGGATGGAAGTATTTGTAAATACAGATTGCACAAAACTAGTGTTTTCCGGAGGGGAAGCAAATTTTAATTTAAACTTTAAAAGCATGTCAAGTTTAATTGCATAGTTCTTAATAATTCTGGGGTTCTACTCAGGCTTTATCTACCTGAGAAAGTTGCACTCGTACAACCTCAGATGGAATTTAAACAGATACAGTAAAACTGATATAAACACCTTTGTGGCCTCCCATTTCAGTATAAATGAGTATAAAATCAGTATATCAGATTAGGAGACTAGTTTCTTGGGGTGTCTCTGCCTAGGAGACAGAGCTTTTAGCAGTTTAATTGAAACCTACTGGGGACAGGTTTAAGCTAAACCAAAAGGAGTGTCCACACAGGGCTTTGCATTAGTTTAACTATATTGGTTTAAAAACTGATTTAAGTTAAATCGAAGCAACTTTCTCAGGTAGACAAAGCGTCAGACAAAGCAGCTGGTTTGTTACAAAGGGTATGTCTACACTTTGAACTGGAAGAGCTCCAGCTTGAAGAGCTGTACCTGCGTTATCTGTGACTGAGCTAGCACACTAAAACTAGAAGTGTATCCGCGCAGCGTGATGAACTAGCCACCTGAGTATGTACTTAAGAGTCTTGGACGGGATCATATTCAGGGTGCCTGGCACTTCCCGCCACCACACCACTTGTTTTCAATGTGCTTGCTCAAACAGAGCTAGCGCGGGTATGTCTCCTTTAGCTGGAAATTACATCTCTGGCACCAACTGCAGACATACCCAAACAACCACCCAAAATACAAAGCTGTTGTTTTCACCTACTTACAGGAATCTCATGAGATCTGCTTTGTGCCTTCTGGGATTTTCTGAGTGCCAGCAACCACCTCTGAATTCAATGGGACCAGAGGGAAGCCAGCATTTCAAAGGATCAGGCCCCAAATGAGAAATGAACCTGTCTGTATGTGCAATGCTGCCTCCCTCACTGCCTCGGAAAGAAGTGCTGAGGTGGCCACATGAAAATATTAAGATCGGGCAACAGATCACCTTGTCCTAAAGGCAGCAAAACACTGAACTCAGAATCAAGTGCTGTAGAAAATTAGGTCCATTATTGCGCTACTAGAAATAGTTATAGTTTAGCAGACATACAGATGGGCTACCAAAAGGATTTGGTCACCTGCTGGACTTGCTGTGGCTACTATAAAACTGATTTTGGTTTGTTCACTCCTGACATGAATAAGCCCTTTTGCAGAACAAGATAAAACTTTCTAAAAACAAAAATTATGCTCAAGGATAAAACAGACACATCCCAATATGTACCTGTGCTTTGTACGTCATAATGAGGTTTTACCGGCTACCCTTTTTGCCACAACTTAGTGTGCAATTAAAATAGCTTATTGATGCCAGCAGAAAGGTAAGAATAAATATTTTAAGCATATTACTATAATACCCTTGGCAGAAACACTATATTACATACAATCCCAAACAAACAGAGTGATTCAAGACATAGTGGGTCCAGTCAGTGCACTTACATGAGGCTAAAAATGTGCTGGGCCTCCGAAAGGAACACATCAAACAGAGCTTTTTATTGCAAATACAAAATTTGCAACTTGTAACATCTAAAAAAATCTTTTAAATCATTAATTTTTTTGTATAAGCCAATTAAAGAGTTGGGAGGCATTGTCTCATCATTATATTTTAACAAAACATTCCCTCTTCCTATTTTTACAAATAGTGTCAAGAATAAAGGGAAAAAATTGATTTTTTAAAAATATATGAAGTAATATAACATTTTTTAGGAACTGCATTTTTAAATATTGACAGTAAGAGACAATTTAAAGTTATAATCTAGCATTAGACTCTGGGTCTCAAAAAGCAAAAGTCTCTCTTCTCACTGCTGAATATACAGATGGCCAATTAAAATTTATCGGAAGTTAAAGTATTTAACAGTTTGAGAATGTGAGATGCTTCAGTTTCACAACCCAGCTACATTCTGCATTAACAAGTGCATTTTGATTACCAATTAAAAGTCTGTTGCAATAGTTAGCACCATTACATTGCCCTGGGCACATTTGTAAAGATTACAACTAGAATATTCAAAAAGTAGACGTAAAACCTAGCACAAGGTTTGGACCATATGAAATATTTTATCTTAAAAAAGATGGGGGTGGGGAAGAGAATGATGAATTTCAGATCAGTGAAAAGTGTTGGCTTGACAGCCCTAAAGTCTGACCACCTCTGTCAATCCTGGAGCCTCTGTTTATTGACAGAACAGAGCATAGGCAGAAGCAGTGCATTACATCACCTTGTCAATGGGCCTCAGGGTTGCCCAGGCAGGACCCCCACGAAGGGAGAAGAGAAGTCAGTCTTCATGAGTGATCCAACCCTTGGCATCTCTGCTGAGTGTCAGTTAGGTGCCCAATTATACCCAATAATTGTGGGCAGTTCTGTGAGTTCAACATTTGCTCACTAGGAACCGGACCAAAGCCACTAGCCAGGCATCAGACTGTAAAGACTATTAGTCTTTCTTCCCCTCCCCTTAAATATGCTCCTTACTATTTAAAAAAAAAAAAAAAAAAAAGCAGCACTGGACAAATTAATATTCCTGTATTTAAAACAAAATCTGAAATACAGAAACTTTTATCTGCTACAATTAGGCTTCTTTGAACTCAAGCTAGTGTTCTGGGGAGGAAGTCCAGGAGAAAAGGATTTCAAGTACCAGAACCTGTATGTTCCATACCAGGCTGATAGACCCACTAAACTGCCAAACAATTTTTGGGAGAAGTCATGGAAGTATACAGCAGTGCAAAAAAACATCCAGACCCAGATCAGGGTCAGAAAACTCAAGGAGACGAACAAGGCATTGACCACTGCATGTAGTCTTGGGCTCCGGTCAGTGTTCAGGACACGCAGCACAGCCATCTCCTCCACAATCATTAGGGCACAGTATGTGAGGAGGAAGGAGTGCCCTGAGATGTCAAAGCCATGCCAGAAGCCAGCACCCTGGAGGCACTGCTTCTTGCTGAGATGCTCCTGGAACAGCACGTCAAGTGTTGGCGATTTGTAGCAGTTGCCAGTGAAATCCTCAATGTGCAAGAAGAGTCTGGTGCAGACATACCAGATCATGGTGCCGACCAGCAGGGTGCTGAGACGCCGAAGCACCCCGAGGACGTTTCGGCTGAGACAGTAGTTGGTGATGGCAATGAAGGGTAGCAGCAGCCAGAATGTCCAGGCCCAGGCCAATTTGACAAAATAGCTGCCAGGGAGAAACCAAAGAGAAATGTACAAATATATTAAACTTCAAGTCAGCAAGGAAGGGGTAGGTAGGCATCAGTGGTATTCATGGAAGAGGTTTCTAAATGACAGCATTCAGAACGATTTACCTTAGTTACCACAGCATCTAAACTAGAAACCTGTAGAACAGGGATTCTTAACTTTCAACTGACAGCCAAATAGACTGTCTTGTGATACATCCCCCCTCTTCATGACTGTCTGGACCAGCTCCCCTGCCCTCCTCCACCATGGAGTTACATCCACATGGCAACTGCATTTGCTAAGATGAAAAAATAATATCAACAGGGGGTGCACACTTTGTTGCTTCTGTAGGCTCAGCTTATCTGCACTCACTAGGGACTCCTTGCATCCTTCCATTCTCCCCCACAAGTTCCGTGTGCCAGCCTCCCAAGTCCTAAGTACCCAGGTGGAACACATTGCCAGTGTGAGCTCCTCGCTGCAGCCCAGGGGACGGGAGATCAGCGCTTCCCTCCCCCTGGCTGTAGCAGGGAGCACAGCAAAGCGCTCTGCCTGGGTCCCTGCTGGACCCAGAGGGAGGGGAGCAGTGATCTCTCGCCCCCCTGGCTGCAGAAGGGAACCACTGCCTAGGGACCCAGATGAAGTGCATGGTTTCCCTGCTGCAGCCAGGGGGATGAGAGATCCTCCTTGCTGAACTCCTTCCCTCTGGCTGCAGTGGGGGGGAGAGAGGCTGCTGGCAGAGTGGTGGCCCTTCAGGGTTGTAAAAATTATATATGTGGCCCTCAAGCCAAAAAGGTTGGGAACCACTGTATTAAACCATTAATTAACAGAGATGAGACAGGGGTATTTTTATATGGGAAGGTGTTAATTGTTACCATCAACCAGTTTTTTGATCTACTGACAATTGCAGAGGTACTTGAAAACATGACTGTGCTAAGCAGATAGCACAGGATTCACATCCTCCATATTTGCAATGCTCACAAGTTAATTGTGTTATATCCAAACAGACAAATACCATCAAATTGAGCATGAGGCCTTGCAACCTTGGCCAAATATTTAATGCTTTAGGAGCAAAAAAGAGAGTCACCATCTGATCAAAATGCTCTCAGAACCTGTCCCCAAGTCGCCCTGCCAATTTCCATGGCTTTACAACTACATTTTTCTATTTAAAAAATAAGTCTCCCTTGTTCCTGAGTAGAAGATCCAAACAGACAAAATTGATTTACTATACAGGGGAAAAGAGTGACACCGACTGCACAAAGAATGCTGCCAGATGCACCACGTAAAAGGGAAACAGCAGAACTATTTTCTCTCTCATCTGTCTTCCACATGAACCTCAGGGATCACAGTAACACTAGCAAGTACAGTATGAGCAGGCTGATGCATAATTGTTAGATTCAGGAGGCCTCTTTAATGTGGCTGCTGGCCAGTTGTGTATGGCACTCCCTGCCCTTTCTGTGTCTTACAGCAAACAACCCCAACAGGAGGAGCGTGTTATGCGTGTCCTGGTTCTTTAGTATCTTTCTGCAGCCCTGCATGTTGGGAGGCGTGTGCGCACTGCTTGTGTGCCAGCTTGTGCTTCATCACAGCAGTGCCTGCGGTTGCAGGGGCCACTTGGGTTAGGACTCAGCCAACCCAGCCCCTCAAGCCATCCACCACCCAGCAGGGTCACTCTCATCCCCAGAACTGTCCTCCTAGACTGCCCAAGCTCTGGCACCGACTCAACACTCTGGTCCCTACCCCGAGTTCCCTGGCCACGCTCCAGAAGACGATTCTGGAGTTCTTTTGGCCAGGACTGCACTGGGTCTCTGCAGGGGTCCTGGGCCTCCCCCTGGAGGAAAGGGGACAGGGCCTATGCTGTGTCCGCAGCCAGATCCACACCTTCCGCTTCCAGGCCCTGCAGAGGCTCCTTTATGGTGCAGGTAGTCTGGTGTGGAGCACACTGGCGCACACCTTCCTCCATCACCTCCCAGGGCTCCGATACGACAGGCAGTTTTTTTTCTCCTGAGGGGTCTTCCATGAGACCTCTCCAATCTGCCGGTCAGGACCCTCTCTGAACCTGGAGGCTGGTCGCTGCAACCAGGTCTGTGGAGGCTGCTGAGGAGGTGGATCTCCTTGCGGAGCCCTTGCTACACAATCCCCATCTCAGCATGCAGGTGGCGGAGTCCTACTCGGTGCGCTAGAGGCTGGTCCTGGCAGGCGTCACCAAGATTGGACACCTCCTGGACTACGACCAGGGGGAACTGGTCTCTCAAGAGCTGGGTTAGCACATGGGGCTCTCCACCCTTCGAACCCCGCAGCACGTACTCCAGGAGGAGAGGGCAGCCTTGCCTTCCGCTGCTCAAGCCTACCTTGAGCAGATCCTGGACCTCTTCATCAAGTCCCTGCCCCGCAAACCCCCCTCTGCACACCCCGAGCCGACCACGAGACCTGCAGCCGGTGTGCTTCTGAACCGCGCCACAGGCACACCTCCACATACTCATGTGCCACTCTCCAGTTCCTCGCCCTTGTGCCCTGCCCTGACAACAAGTGGCAGGACCTCTGACCCCACCTGTAGAGGCCAAGAGACCCCGGTGGGCCAGCCTGTCTTCCACCTTGGTTCCACGGCCGGCTGGGGATATTAGCTGGCTACTCCTTCATAGAGCTGTGAGCACGGGTTCACGCTCCCCGTCCCGAAGCCAGTCCCTTTTGCAGCGAGGGAAACCTTTGTGTCTATCTATCTGGAGTGTGCCAGGTTGCAGCCCCTATTCCAGCTCCTCCAGAACCTCCTGCTGAAGTTCTGGCTGCACTTCTCCTCGCATCTCCTCATCTACGCGCACCCCATCCGTGGGCCCCATCATGGCACCTCCTCGTCAACCTCCTCCTCGCCTTGGCCAAGGTGACTAGCTACAAGACCCTGGCGAGGAGGCTGGCTGAGGAGGTGCTCTGCGACTGCGGGTTCCTCCATCCGATCACGTCTCCGAGCAGTCTGCTGACTCCGTGGCTACCTTGGAGGAGCAGTGGGCGCTGTCCAGGGTTCTCTGCTCAGTGCTCCCTTGGTTTCGCCTTTGACCATCACGCCCGTCCCTGTATTTTCCTTTGTTTCCCCATGTAATTCTTTGAGTCCGGGTCCCGTAGCTCCTCCCCTTAGGCTGGGGGAGGGGCTATCATCTGGGGCCAGGCCCACACACACCCTGTTATTCAAACTGTGCTGTCCTCCTAGACTGCCCTGCCCCACAGCTCCCCCCACAAACCCTGCACACCAGAGCAAGCTCAGACCCCCTCTCACGTTGGCCCCGCCCCCACTGTAAACCCTGCCCCTAAGCAGCACAGGTCCAGGCCCTGCCCCCAAGCAGCACAGGTCCAGGCCCCACCCCACCATAGGCCCCACCCCCAAGCAGAACAGGTCCAGGCCCTGCCCCCACCGTAGGCCCCGCCCCATCAGAGTTCCAGGCCCCGCCCCCACCCCAGGCGAACGGCCCCGCCCCCTCACATGTTGAGCAGGTTGCGCTTGCTGCTCATGTAGGAGTCGGGCAGCGGCGCCCGCGCCTTCAGGAGGGAGCCGCCCAGCATGAGGCCCAGCAGGCCCCAGGGCAGCCACCGCCGCACCGAGCCGTGCACCAGGGCGGCGCGCAGCGGCCGGGCGCAGCGATCCAGAGGCTCCATCCCGCGGGCTCTCACGGGCCAAATGGCTGCCGCAGCCGGAAAGGTCGCGCCGCCTCCCGGCCGCCGTACTGCGTCACCGCCGCGCCTGCGTGCGACGTGCGTGCGTCACCGCGCGCCGCTGCAGCCAGCCAGAGCCCAAGGGGCTGGCGCCATCTAGCGCCGCGGCCGCTAGGGACGGAACGGGGCGGGGCGGCGGTTGGAGGCGGCGGTTGGCGGGGGGTGGGGCCATGGTCTGACTGACTCCGGCTCCAGCCCAACCAGCCCCCGCCCCCTCCGCAGCGGGGCGAGTCCGTCTCCGCACGTGCCAGGAGCGGGGCAGCGACAGCCGGGCCGAGCCCCGCCCCCCCCCCTTTCCCGCGGCCCGGCACCGGGGGGCCGCTGGGCCGATTCCGTTGGTTGCTCGGAGCGTCGTCACGGCGCCACGCGCCCGCCCCGCCCCCACATTCGGGTCTGCGCCTCCCCCCGGCCGGCTCCGGGTGGCCTCGAGTGACTAGACCCCGGGGCCCCGCCCACAAAGGCAGCGCCGCCCTGCTGCCATCGCCCCCCCCGGGCCGGCGGTCTCTTGTGCTGGACAGGGCCCCCCCGGGGGGCTCACAGCCGCTCTCTGCGCCCCCACCCCAGGGCGGGATCCCAGCCGCCAGGCCAGGCGGGACCGGTCTGACTTTCTCTCACGGCCCAGTGACTGGAATTATTTTGTCCAAACACAGGGCCAGCCGGAGAGACCGAGGGACCCGCTTCCGAACATCCCAGAGCCCCGTGGGCAGGGCGCTCCCGGGAGACTTCTCAGATCCGAAGGGCGAACTGAATCTGGGTGCCAAGCCCTGGGCTAAAAGTTACGGGGGGTGACTAGTACCACACCACCTCCTTCCCTAGCCATTTTCTGTCAGGTATGGCAGGTGCCTAACTCATTCCCGTGAACCGTCTTAAGTGCCTACGGTGCCTAACTCCAGGCTCCTGCCTGTGGGTCGCAACACAGAAAGACACCTGCCTACAGCCCCATACATAGGTGCCTGCCTCTGTGAGAAGGGCACAGCTTAAGATACACCCTCAGGTTGGCATCTCCTTTTGGCTAACTTAGGCAGCTCCCCATCTGGTATGCTGGCTTTTGCAGATCCTCAGAAAGTACTGCAGAGCAACAGTCACCGTGTTCCCCAGTGCTAGTGGCTAAATGGAATCTCTCCTCAATGCTGCCAGACACCAGTGGCTCCCCGTGCAGGAAACCTGGTTTGGGAACCCAATGGTTTGGAGTGTACGGCTTGCTACAGGGCTACCATGCAAAAAGCCTCTTCTCCCTTCCTTTGTCCAAGACATTTATAACACTTAGCTACAGACCCCATACAGAGGTTTGTCCTACTGCAGAGAACTATATGGCAGAACCTCATTTGGTAAACACATCAGCTGCTACAGCTGAGTAAATCTCTGGTCCCTCACACTAAATTTAAGGTATTGCAGTACTGAGTCATCATATTGTGTGGCTGTCAGGCCTGGCTCTGGGGAGAGCGTTTCCAGTGTCAGCTGACAACCATTTGTCAGGGGGATTGAACATTTCTTCTGTCTCCTTGGAAACAGCCTTAGATAGCAAAAGGTTAATTGGAAAAAGAAAAAAGAGCCCACCCAACCATCTATGTGTTTGTCTCTGTCTGCCTTTCCATACAATATTAAAAGTGATTGATTGTTTTGCACTGAGGAACACAGCTTTTATGTGAACTGACCAGATTTAGGGAAGTTTGGGACTTACTGTCATTGAAACGATTATGGAGGGTTCACAGTCTGAGCATCAGAGAATTCAGGTGCCCTATGTAGAAATTTGTATCACATTTCTGTTGTCTTATGTTGATCAGGAGGCCCACGCCAACCATATTAGGGCAGATGAAAAATCCTATAGAGACAGTTCTGTAAGCCACCACAGAAGCCTCTCCCCTGCTGTATTAAAACAGGTAAATAGGATAGGAAAGGAATGGCTGCAATAACTACTCCCCAAATAGAAAAAGATACACTTCATCTGGTGAAGGGTATGGTTGCAAACTAGAGATTTACAAAGAATTCTGTCTAATTCTGTCCAGCTTGACTATGTGATGACTACGGGGAAATGAGAAGAATCCACAAATATCTGAAGTGTATGTGTACATCTCTGTAAAGGCTATATAAGGTGGTAAAAGAGACAGCTGGTCTCTAGACCTTTTTCATCTCCAATCTATCTGATTTGATGAAGGCCCAAAGATTAAGCAAGCTGGATCTGACTGTTCAAATAGGGGGCATTTCCAGATATTTCAACATCCAAATGAATATGAACCTTTCTTGATATTCCTACACTGGAAAAATAACATGCATCACTGTCCAGATGTTTTGGAAAATCCTCTACACATATGAATGCCAAGAAATGGAGCAATATGGTATTGCACACCTGAGAATTCCAACTTTGAATCTAGCCTCATTTAGGGCAATGAATTGCTCCTTAGATGGTTACTGTCTCACTAGTTAGCAGATCTATGTGAGGCTTTAGTAATGAACCAGAAACTGGGCACAAAACTCACCTGCTCTGAGGTTTTGTTACAGACCTAATGCTTATCCCAGTTTTACTAAGCTTCATGAATCTTTTAGTATACCTGGGTCAAGTTTCAAGCAACAACATCTGGATCAAGTATTGAATGAACCTCAGGAATGTTTGTGATTTTGAGTGGAAATCAGATGGTTGTGACTGAGTTTTGGGTTTCAAATTCAGAACTTAGAGAGCAGGGGGGGTTGAACTTAACATAGGCCAGACACCTTACAAAGTTTTTATAGCCCCGTCATTGTGTCTCTCACCTCCAGAGTGCCTCCCTGAGGCTGGGTGTGGTGTTTCAGGGATTTTTTTCAGGCTGGTGTCCACCCATAGTCATTACACATAGCTTAGCCCTCCGACCAGGTCACTGCCCAATCTGCTCCTCTTCTAGGTTAACAGAAAAGTCCCAGCTAGGAAACGCCAAAGTCGGGGGGCTTTTACACTCAGTCCTTAATCTCCATCTGGGGCCAACAATACTTGGTGCCCTTATCCTTCCCTAGACCAAGAGGGAACAGAAGGGAACCAAGCCCATGCTCTTCTTTAGGTTCCAGCCAAAGGACCTTGTTTAGGTAGCCAAGGACTGTTCATTCAACCCCTTTGCCATTTTTCCTGGGCTGCTCCAATCTTTTGCCCAGCTTGCTAACATCTGTCCCCAGGTCTCTGGATTCTACTATCCATACCTGGGATCTATGATTCCTCACCACTGCCTCTTTGGCAGCTACCGCTGGACACCCTCAAGGTTTCTCCAAGCAGCTGGGAGGTGACAAGTGACTCCTAGGTCTTTGACTTAGGTAAGTCAGTCCTACCCTCCTCTGAGCAGGTGGTCTCAGTCAGACCTCTCTCCGGAGTTAGGGTTCTCTCCCACACATCTTTGCCTTTGGTTAATCAGTCCTACCCTCCTTTAAGCAGGGGTTCCCTTCCCATCCCATTTCCTGGAGCTGGCATTGTGACTTAAATTTCCAGTCCCCTTTAGCTGAACACCCTTCCCAATTAGCCTTCCACTCTGGAGGGTTCAGCAGGGCAGCCTGCTGTCAGTGTCTATGTGCTACGCGGGAGTCTTTATGCTGCTCCCCTTCTCCTAGCTCTGTCCCAGATAGTTGGGTGAGAGGGGTACAGTGACCAGTTTCTTTCTTCAAATACCATTAATTCCCTGGGCCCTTAGGTCTCTCTCTATATCTTCGGAAGCCTTAAATGGCCAGGCCAGGCGGGAGAGGGTGCTGCAACTACCCTAGATAATAGACTACCTATCAGGCTCCCCACAAATAGAAACTGCTGTATCACATAGCTCTGTCACTGAACCCCTGAGATATATTAACAGGCAGCACAGTGCAGTATGTGGGAGGGCCTGGCAAGTACATTTCCTTTGGCTTGACCTAGGTAGGAACTTCTTGAGAATGTCAGATCTAACAGGCCTGTAGTGATGGACACTTCTGGCTGAGTCTGATCACACAGCTGAGCTCTTCTCTGAACAGAAGGGCGAAAGAGGCAGTCCAAGGGCACTCCCATTTGCTAGCCCTTTCAAGGGCTCTTCATTTTGATGGGGTGAATTGAATTGGCAATTTATGTTGGTGAAATGCCATGTCTCCAAGGGCTAGAAGCCTGGATACTAGACCCTGTGCAGAGTTTTAAAAGGCAAGTCTTTAATAAAATAACACTGTTATAACATTCTTAAGGAGGCTTATCTCCACTGTAATCTCCAAAGTTGGAGACTTCCTTGTCTTGTTCACTTTTCCAGGTATTACTCTGCACTGGGGAAAATCAGGAGCTGTTAAGACCTGTCCACACATCTAATGGTCATAGGATCTCTGGTCAGCCTTGGGTCAATGGTTCATGTCCTGAGCAGAAGGCAAGTATGCTGCTCTTTGTCCAGAGTCTGTGTTTTCTCTCAGAAGGGATCAGATGCTGGGAGACACCATTGAAACGTAGTGGGCTCCTTGATGTACATCAAAGAATAAAGTGCATTGTGCATCAAAATGCTCTCGTTTACCTCAGCTTCAGAGTCTAACCTGTTAAAATGACAAAGAAGACTCTTTCACTTCTCTAACCAGTCAGAGAGGTCCCTTTAGAATGTCAGATAGGTTACTAATCACCCCAAAAACAAAATCAAGAGAGAGACACTAAGGCGTAGATTATGCCACCATTAGCAAGTATTTCTCTCTTCTAGTATATGTCTTCTAGCACAACGTGCATGCCTTTTGCTAAAAATTTCACCCATTCAGTGGATTTTTAGAGCTCAAAAGGCCTGTCAACCTTATGGATACACGAGGCCAAATGGCTTGCTGTGGAATTCCACTGAAAGCAATGGAGTTCCGCCAGTAATGAATTTGGCCCGCTGTGATTTTATATTTATGAGCAATTTAATTTGTCAAACTGCTGTTGTGGAAGTAATTTCAAACCAATTTAAAAAAAAATTAAAAAGCAGCATGGAGCAGAGGTACTGCTATGGAACAAAGTGTTTTTTTCATACGAATGTCCTGACTAATAAAAACAAGGTATGTGTGGGTGTGGGGGAACCCTGTATAAGACAGAAGGTAAAAGGGTTTCTGAAAGAGGTTTTTCAAAGTCGTCGTCAGCAGATCTATGACAACGTGCAATCTGAAAGAAGAGAAGGACACATCAGCGTTTGCTTACATTGCAGAGAAATTCTTTATTTGGTACTGAGAATTTCAGCTAAGAAGGCGATCCAGGATAAATGGTATTTGACGATTTATTACATGTTGTTTCTGGCAATGCTGCTATGACCATGTCTAGCATTACTAGTCACAGAATCATATCCCTGAATTAAAAAAGACAGACAGCTGCATTCACACAAATGACTGAGGATAATAGGAGCTGGGAATAGGTTTCACAGACTTAAGTAGTGTCTGTCTAAACCCCTTATGCTAGGGCCCAGCCGTCTTCGAGACTTTTCCTTGTTTGCTTCCCAGATTTGTAGTGCTGATCTTCAAAGATGTGTGCTGTAAACTGAAGTTGACTGGTTGCTAATAAAGTATATTGTGGCATCTGCTACACTGCAGTAGAATTTCATAAGCTTGGCACCAGTTTCAGATGAGCAAAGCTGATGTCACAGAGCTGGAGAGCTCTTATCTTTACTCCATATTGAAACATGATTATCTCTGAGATCATGATGTCTAGAATGTTCAGTGGGAAAAACCTGACGATTTCCACATGTTCTGCAGATTTGGAGCAATTCACCTCTTTATTAGTTTTTTTATATAGATGGCATTTTCCATATTCCAACTGTCTGCACTGCCATTTGCCAACAGCGGTGGCCAATACGCCTTTAGAAGACCCAATCACAGTTCCTTTAGAGGGACTCTGAGAAGACTGATTCAATTTAGTTAAAAATCAAGAAACCTGATTTTGCACCTGAAATTAGGCAAATGTGGTTTCCTCTCTTTGGATTGCATATGGAAAATTTGTAAGGGAACAGTTCCCCCACAACTAGTGGAACTGTGATAGAAAAAATCCATATTTAAGTGAATTGATTTTGGGGGGAAAGCAGATGTAGCCTATTGCTCCCCCTTCTTTTGTATATTTTAACATGCATTCTCCTTGTGTTTGCAGGGGGAGTCTGAAATTAATGGCACTGCAGTACAGTGCAAAATCTCTGGTGTATGTCTGTAAAGAATTTGGCCCATAGACTAAAATAAAAAACCTGGGAAGCATCTTGACAGTGAAAATAAAATGTATTGTATTGTAATGAGCTAAGTTAATGTGTCAAGGAGTGTGCTAGTATTTGGGGTTAATTGTTAATCACTTTAGGGTTCTACTGGATTTTCAATAAGCTTCAATATCTCTGCCATTGCTCCTATATGTGCATATAGTGCAGTTATGCTCTAAGTTCTCATGGTTATGAAGAAAGCTTTCCAATGCCTCTTTGTCTTCCGTGCCTGTCTGGCATTTGCTTCCTTGTCTCTGAACTAGAAGTCAGGATTTATCCAACTGCTTCAGACAAAATAGGATCTCTATCTTACAAACCTTCACTTATTATTAGAACTAATGTTGGTTCTTGTTTGATTTGAGTTTTGGGGAAAGGTAGTTTTATTGTCTCCAAACATGTCGGTCCATTCACAGTTTTCACTCCATGTACCTAAGCTTGCAAGGATTAGATTTTTAATCGCTAAAGGTCGGTAAATGTCAATTTCACCATACAGAAACTGATGAAAAAACATTTCCATGTGTAATAAACAAAATTTTCAAAGGCAAAAGTAAAGAAAAATGTTGCTTGAGAACATTGACTAAAGGATATTTACTTTGTATATTTTGACATGCGATATTGATAACTTGTATTTTAATGGTTACAAAGCTTTAACTTTTTGAATCTCAACATCTGTGGCCATTAAATAAGTCTGATCCCCCCCATTGTCTGATTCCCCATCATTTCCAGCAAGTGTGAAAATTTAAATAGAAAAAATGCTTAAAACCCATCATTTTGTGCAACTGAAAATTTACATTGATAAACGTGGCAAAAAGCTTTAAAATATCCCTATTATCCATCACTTTTAAAAAGAGAATCAAGTTTTGCCAAGTCTACGTGCACCTCCCCCCTTGCTTTGACGTCTGTTCTAGCCACCTACAAAATCTTCTTTTCTCTCCCTAGGTAGCTGAGATTTCCAAGGACACCTGCAACCCAGATGGATTTGCTTATGGCTCATTAGCTGCCTGCTTCTTCCCTCGGGGATGTTCTCCTTGGCTGCTTTTCTCTTCACCCCCTCCCGCCGTGTTTTTAAAATGATCATCATTTGGACACCATGTGCTTTTAGTGGCTGCGCTGCATGTATTGGGAATTCATTCTTGCAGGAGTTTGGCCAAGCCCTTCGTGCTCTTTGTTTTCCTTGGTTCACGCTGCTTACATCTCAGTGATTGATTCTGTTTGATTGTGATTGTTAAGTGTGCTGGGGTGTTTGCATAAAAGGTGCTACATAAGCATAATTCGCACAGTATTTTCTTTGCTTAATGGGAGTTTATGCCTGAAGTTCAGGGGGGTATTGGACCTTCCCTGGGACACGGCCTTTGATTTCCAGTGCCTCAAGCAATGTAGCATGCCCTGCTCACTGTAAGCTTGGCAGAGTGTGTTCAGCTGGATAGTTATGAGCTCCCTCAGGGCTTTGAACTTCTGTCCGGGGAAGGATGTGACAATCTTTCCATGCCACAGAACCAGGTCTTTTGCCTGTCCCTTGTTAGAACAGATACTTTTAGACTCTGATTTGCCTCTGTACCATGCAGACTTTTGGAGCTCTCACGTCTGTGAGTGGATGGTACATAATGTACAGCAGAAATACTGCAGCAAGTAACTGAGGTGACAGAAAATGCTATTACACAACCAACGCAGCTGTTCAAACAAGTGGGAACGGGCTTTTCCTGATCCCTAAGCCCCAAGAATTTTGGAACCAAGTGTGGAAGCTTACCCCCGATAATTTGTACATACTGAACTATCTCTGTTCTCATCAAATCCTCCGCAGGTCCCTGGCAGACTGTTCACATTAATAAAAAGGATACGATTCTGGAAAAAAGGGGAATTTTCAGCAAATTTGGTGGTTATAGCCAAAGATCAAAATAATGTGGGATATGGAACTACCTATTCAAGGAGTAATAAAAAGCCCAATTCATTTTTCAGTGGCACAAGCTTCACTAAGGCAGCAAATTAATACCTAAGGCAACAAAGCATTTAGATTTCTTATTCTATAAAGCCAGACTTCAGCAGGGTAGCCCAATGGCAGACTTTAATGTAAACAGGAGAATGGAATTGTGGTTCGGTCCCTGAACTGGGATTCAAATGATCTGGGTTGCATTTGTGGCTTTGCCACAGACTTCCTTTGCGACTTTGGGTAGTGTCAGACCTGGTCCGTCTTCCCTTGCTGATCACTCACCAGATTGCTATGATGAGGTCCAGACAGTGAATCCTCCATGTGCTATAAGCTTCCCTGGGTCTCAACAAGCAGTAACACTGCTTCTTTCTGTGGCCTCTCTTGAACATTTCTTGGGCACTGACTATCGGTCACGCCTCCATAGAAATGGAGCCCTGCACCCATCTACCCTTAGGCACCCAGGACCAGCACATACCCCGTTGCTTAAACACACTGTCCCCCAGAATTCCAGCTAAAGCTATGAATCCTCTGCTTTACCTCCCCAAGGGCCCCGTGGTAAGGTGTAACACATGAAAGGTGCAGGCACTTTGCATTGGAGCCTACAGCACTACTGTGCTGTACTTAATGGTCTGAGAAATACAGATGATGTAGAAAACAGCAAACATCCTCAAAGCAATACCCTTCATGCTAGCTTCTCCTCCTTCTCCTTCTCCTTCTCCTTCTCCTTCCGGGACCACAGGGAGTCAGAGCTCCCCTTGCAGCAGCTTTCTTCATTTTGAGCAGGTGAAAATGGCCAAAGACACTGAAAGATTCAGCCCCTGCCCTCTTATAACCTTCCTGCCCCTCTGTCAGGTGACTCCCAGGTCAGCCTCTTCAGGTTATCCCAGACCCTTAGCAGGCAACCTCTCCCTTAATAAAAGGGTTCTCCTGGGTAGGAGCCAGCAGACTGTTTTTTCCATTTCTGTGGGATAGCTGTTAAATCAATGACCCTCTATTGTCAATCCTTTATCACTCACCAACCTTTGGAATTTCAGTCCAACAGAGAGGTAAAAGGATACCAAAGAGGGTAAAGAGTCCCACATCCACAATGGAGTCTGCAGCCTGACAAAGATACAGAGAGTTCATAATTGTACACAGAACTTATAAATGTCCAGACAGAGATTCCCCCAAAGGTCACAGCAAGTCACTTAATCTCTCTGGTACCACAATATCTTATCCATAAGATGGAGATAGCAACACTTCTCTCTCTCATAGGAGTCTTTCAAGGACAAATTCATTATTGTTCATGAGGTGACCAGATACAATGGTGATACAATCTAGAAAACCTAATAATAGAACTATTTATCCCAAAATACACATAGTTCACAAAGATGTGAGAGACTTGCTATGGAACAAATTATCTCTAAAAATATGGCACTGCCTTATTTTTAAATCAAATTGGTATGGAACTGAATATAAAAAATCCACAACTAATTTGCATGTATAGTTACTACAACTGTGTGCAAACGAGTAATTGTGCATAAAAATTATCTTAATTAGCTACAATTACCTGTTTTCCTAGTGCAATCATAGGAGTTGTGTGTGCAGTTGTATGTCTGCCAAGTTGGAAAATCTGCCTCATGCTACATATTCTTGTGTACAATACCTAACATGAATTTTTAATTCATCTGATGGTCACTATTCTCTTCTGAGGTGACCTCTGCCTATTTCCACTTGCAGGATAAACAGACAGCACTCCTAAAGGACTACAGATACATCTTAATAAAGAAAATTTACCAATAACAATTTTTGTGGGTGGTTCATTAAAATTGTTATTACTCATTATTCAATTTCTCAACTATTTGTAAAAATCACAGCCTAAACCTCGTGAAAGGTTAGTAACAATGAATCTGTATGAATCCCATTTCCCTGGTGGCTGCCACATTGTTCTGTTGTACAAATAAAAAAAGATTTTTTTAAAGGAAGAAAATATTATTTATTGGAGCTGAACAAATAGTGAAAAATGATCTGTGAATATTCATTCAAATTCAGAATCACAAATAATTCAAGCTTTACTAGTTCAAACAGTGCATTTTTAGCTCATATTTAGTGAAAGGGAATTTAAAATGGCATATTCAGGTGTAAAATTTGGAATTTGCTCCATTTTGATTAGTTACTGGGGTCATAAATTATTGTTTCTGTTCCCTGATCCCATGATCTGTGCAACTAACCAACACAAACTGTGACTATTACAATTGAACGTACAAGTCACAATTTGTACCTCATTGGTTAGTTCAATTAGTTATACAGGTGACCACTTGAATTGTGAGTTGAACTTGCACTGGCAATCGCAATTTAAAATAATCTGCAGATCAAAAGTTAGTAACAGAAAAAACTCAAAAATAATTCTGAATCACCATTGGATTTAAAACTTTCACAACCTCTGTGGTTAATGTGCAAACCGAAAAAAGATTAAATTAATAGAATAAATTGTTGCAAATTATTTCTCTAGTTTTGCTATATATTTAGTGTGTTCAAGAAGTTGATCCCACTTAGCTTGAAGCTGCTTCTGTTGATCTCTTCATGTGTCCTTCATTTTGGATCTTTGTCCCATATTTGGACCCCACCAGTCTAGAGGCATGGTGGTCCAAAGATTGCCCACTTGTTAAATTTTCAAACAAGCACCTTGTTGCTTTCTTCCATGCGGCCCCACCTCCTTGGTGGGTGTGTGCTCCCCATAAACATCCATAAAGCTCCCTCATTATCTACCTTCAAATCCCTCTTCAAAATGCTCCTTTGCCATAAGGCCTACAAAAACTTGAAAACAGCTAGGCAGTGGGTGTGATGAGATTATTGCCTGTTATGTTGACCAGTGTTGTCTCATTCGTCACTTGTACTCCATCTGTTTTATTACCTTATAAATTGCTTGGGGGAAGGCACTGTCCTTTTGGTCTGTGTTTGTACAGCACCTGGCACAGTGGGACCAAAGTCCATGACTAGGACTCCTAGGTGCTATGGTAACACAAATAACAAAACCACCAAATAAATATCTCCTCTGAAGGCAGTCTGAGCCTGTATGGACATTGGGATTCTATGCCTGGATGAATCCATGGGCATAGGGAAAGCTCACATTTCTACTGCATGGTCTGTACCTGTTCTGAGACTAAACAGATTTCTGGGGCTGGCAACTTTCACCAGCATTAAGCTCAGTCAAAAATAAATATAAAGCCAAATCCTAGTGCTGGGACTAATTAGAGCAAGCATTAACCAGCTTCCCTAAAAGACAGGATTCTTTTCAGTTGTATTTATTTGTACAATTAAAAGAAAAAAAGCTATTTTATATGAACACACCACAGATGTGTGACTTGACCTAATCTCTGTTGACACAATTCAGATGTTAGGAAAAATACATGAGCTGTGTTTTCTGCTGAAAAAGGTCTTTCTTCGGCATGTTCCTTTTATGTAGGCCCCCAAACAATTGGCAGGGCATTTCTAACCCCAGTGTGGGGGAGATCAGCGGGACCCTGTGAAGGATAATGCAGGATTCGAGCACAATTGCTGGTGCTTAGATGAGGAGAGTTAGTGGTTCTATTCCCACCTTCGCAGAGAGGCATTTTTGCATGCCTGTGAGAGCTCGCTCCATCAAGGATCTCAAAGGTGCTGGGCCTTTGAACTCCACTTCAAAGCTGGGGGCGAGAGTGAAGTTTTTCTAAACTCAAAAGAACATGTAAATATTTGCAGGCACCGATGAACCCTCCTCGTCATTTCAATGATCAACTGTACAAGATGGCTGGACAGAGAGTTCAGCAGGCTTTGAAGTGCATCCTGCTAGTTCACTGAACCCCTTCAGGAGCTGCAGAGATGTGTGCACACAAAATGCTATGACAGAGAGATTTGCACCTGAACTGGAATTTTCCCCTCCTAAATTCTCCATGTAAACTCATGAAGACAAATCAACTTTTTGCTCAGCATGGTGCAGCCTGGCAGCTGGAACAGTAAGAAACCCCTTTTTCTGATCAGGAGTACATGGTGAAAGTAAAGGGTTGAATTCTGATGCCATTAGTGTAAATCCAGAGTCACTCCAATGAATTGAGGGTTGTTCCAGATTCATACCAGTTGTTGTACACACTGTGAGCAGAATATGCCTTAAAGCTGTTATTTCAGACATGACTGATTTGGGGTGTCCTGATCCTGGGGTTTTGACTTGACCCATTATAATGTCTGAACAGTTGTTAAATTTAGACCCAGGTTTAGCTTCTAATCCAGACCCGTCCACCAAAGTTTAAAGGTCTTTGGACCAGAGAGTTGAGTGTCAGCTGTCTATTCACTGCCAGCCTTTATGCTGAGGCTGCCCGTGAAAGAGCTGATTAGTGCCAGCTGTGGGCTTTTTTCTTGCTGCATGGGCACTTGTTCACTAACAAGATGAACTGAGACCCACCAACTCATTTCATCTACCAAACCACCATCTACCAAACCACAAACCTGGCATGAACCTTCACATGAGTAGTCACACGGCTTGTACTTTCTGTGAATGTACTTGAGAACAAAAATGAGACTTTTTTGGAAAAAATGTATAAGGGTGGCCCACATGGTCTAAACAAATCTGCGGTTTGAAGATACTGCTTGCAGGATTTGTCAGGCCTGCCTCCGAGCAGAATTAGGAGAGCGACTCATTTATGTCACATGGCAAATCCTTCTGAAGCCAAAGATCATGATGTCTTTTCCCTGTGCCTCACATATGTGGTTGGTTTGGCCTCAGACTGTAAAGCAGGAAGATGGTGTTTGGACAAAGTCAAGTATGTTCACACCCCAAACACTTTGTTTTAGTGTAAGTGAAGTTGAAAGCAGAGGAGGAGCAGATGATTTCTACAGGCTAGTCTACACTTTAAAGTTACAGTGGCACAGCTATGTCCGTACAGCTGTGCTGCTGCAAGAGTCCTTGTGTAGCCACATTATGTCGACAGGAGAGAGCTCTCCCACGGACATCATAAAACTTCCTAAGCAAGCGGCAGGAGCGAGCCACAGCCCTGAATGACCAAAGTTTTGCTGGTGTTAGTGCGGACAAGACCTCAGTAATGCTGGCATGAGCCAATGATGATGATATCTCTACTCCGTAATCACTGTACAGGGAAAGATTTTGTTTGGTCCACATTTCAGAGATAATACAGTAACTATAAATCAAGGGCGAATAGACTCAGGTCAAGAAACCCATGTTCCTATAAACAGTAAAAATGTAGTGTATCGTGGCCCTCCCATTTCCTCTCCTCCTTTTCCACACGCCGCCCAAGAGGCAGCTGCTTCACTGGTGATTCAAGCTACATCAAAGTAACAATGGTGGAACCTCAGAAGATTAGGAGTTTGGCTCTGGGTTACAAAAAATCTGACTGTTTGTCTTCAGTCTTTTGGGTCCAAGAAAATGAGTGGGAAATCCCATGAGAAAAGGCTCTCTTGGGAGCTTCTCATCGTTTCTTGTTTTGGTGGGGTTGGAATGACCATGTGCTAATCTGACCCTTCCAACTCTGTTCCTGACCAGAACCTAGAAGCACAAAGATGTGCAACTATGAAAGATAATTTAAAAGCGACTGAACATGTTTAAGGCTTATTTCACTTTCACTGCTAGAAACTGGCAAAAGTTCCCAAGTTCCTATTCATTCCTAAATGGTTTGTCCAGCCCTATCTAGCATTAAGGACAATGGAAAATGTATTTTCTTGTCTTGGCCTCTTGCCGTTACCTGTCTCAGGGTGAATCTTGTGTTTCTCGCACACCTAGACTGGGGCCTAGTCACTCTATCCTGTGCGTATCAAATGCTTACTGCTCTGCAGCGTTCTCTCAGGGGCCTTTGACCAGTGATAGTAATCAGCACCTTCTTAAAACAAAACAATTTTGTATTTAGCAGTAGGAACAAATCATGAGGGAAAAAATAAGATTTTTGAAACAACAAACAGCCTCCAAACATCTGTCTTACCTAAAGTACTACCACCCCAAAGGGTGATCTTGACAGGCCTAACTTCTCCAGACACCCCCAGCTGGTTCCTGTGTCTGAATCTGGTTCCAGCACTTCTAAGAATGTGTCTTTTAAAAATCCTGGCAGGTTCTTTGTCAGTCAGTCTTGGCAGGTTTCTTTCTCCTCCTGGATGAAGCAGCCCATAAGCCCCGCAGGGGACTAAGCTATAGTTGACAGAGTTAGTAGTCCGAGAATTGTCCCTTAGTAGCTCTTAAATGTCAATTGATGGAGGACATGGCTCAAGGATGCTCACTTTTCCTGCCTGACATACCCTAGACAGACCCCTAGTGAGAAGTTCTTAAAATGAACTACTTATACAGAAAACACCATTCCAATAAGCCGGCCAGCATACAGTATTAATAATAAATTATTACAGAGCATGTCCATATTCATCAGAGGCAGGAAGAAAAAGAAACATCTCTTTTATCCCCAGGGCAATTTTGTTACAAGTTGAACAAACAAACATAAAGAATCTTTTCTGCAACAAAACGATTTTGCAACTAGAGAAAGCGAAACTTTCAGGGAATCTTGCATGGGAAGTCAAAAGGCAGATCCCGCTGACTGGGACCCCTTTTCATTGGCTGATTCCTAGCCACATGCACAGCCAGGCACAGGGACTCAAAGCCCAGAGGGAAGCCTGCGTAGGTGTGGAGGGAAACTAATGGAGAAAGAACGATAACAAGAACTTACTGTGAAGTGGTGAAAATCTGCCTGTGAACTGCTGCCAGCTGCTCAATTTCTATCTTAATTTTGGACTTGGAAAGAAAGTGAACAAATTAAATACACAGGAACTACAGTGAAAGTGAGGCACACACCCTTCAAGCAAGCAAATTACATGTTACGGCTGCCAGGGTGTCCTGATTTTACTTCCCCGGGTCTAGATTTTAGTTTTCAGAAGTGTAGCTGATCCTATATGTTATCCGAGCCATAGATTTCAGACCCCTTTCCCAACCAGTGCACAGCTCCTGTGTAGTGCTATTAGTGTTGGAACCCCAGAGAATGATGCCCTCATATGCCCTCAGATATGAACTAGGGATATACACTGCGTTCAAGTAAGTGTAGACCACATATTTTTGCACACTGCAGAACTCGGTCCAGTGTTCATTATTGTGGTAATAACTAATAGCGTGCTGGTGGCACCACGATAATATACAGATAGATTTTCACAAGAGCAGGTGGGCAATTACCGTGGTGGAAGGCTTTCTGTATAATCTTGATAAAAACAAGTACCACAATGGTCAGACGTCATGTTAACCTGTTCCTACTGCCACTGCCCTCCCTCCCCACAGAATGGTCTCACAGTGGGACTGGAAACAATACATTTAACTAGCAGAGATGACGCCCCCAGCAGAAAATTGCTGGTAGATGTAGTGTGTGACAATGGCAGGACATTGGGAATGCAACAGGAATTTTAGGTATTTTGTCTTTGTGCCAGAGATTTTGGTGCATAAATTGTGGCAATGGATATGGCAATAAGAAAATCTTGTCCTCGTGCAAAAGGATTAACTAATTTCTTGCTGCAAAAACTGAAATTATTAAGCCCTTATAGGATGAGCATGCTAAAAATGCATAGACATAGATAGATTGACAAACTCTGTTTTTGAGGTGGATCTTTTCCATAAGGCTTGGGGGGGGTGTATGTTGTTTTTGGATGCATATGGGTGTGCACACTTAGGTGTTATTGTTTGTTGGTGGGGCTGTGGGGCAGCGTATAGGTGTGTGGTGTGGTTGTGCTCTGTAAGTATGTGTGCAGTGGTTATTGGAGAGTGGTGTGTGTAAATCACAGGTATGAGTGTTTATAGGTGTCGGTGTGTGTGCTGGTAGAGGAGAGGGATGGCTTACAAGTGAGTTCTCTCTGTTTTCTGGAGTGATTCATGGCCTGGTGGATTCTTGTTTTCACGTACCTGTTAGATTCTTCTTATGCTGGCAGAATGCACTGAGATCATCATAAGCCAAAGTCACTGGGCTAAAAAAATAAATTGTTGGCAAACAGTAAATTGATGATTGACTCTTTTGACTTGTTTTGTGAGTAGCTCCCATGTTATTTATGAAATGAATTTCTAAAATTTAGTCGTTACCATAAAAATATCTTTGCAAGAAACTACAGTCCATGCCATTCCACCCTCAGAGACATTTATTTCTTGAAACCTCAAAAAATTTCTCACCCTTCAAAGCTTCCAGTTATACCTTAGTGCCTGGGTTGGTACGACATTCTCCACAGCGTCCTTAATACAGAAATCTGACTTGTGGAGAGTACTATACCCAGCATGCTGTGCTTCCTCTTGATCTGATCTGAATTGTCCAGCCAGGACATTGCCTGGAGCCTGCAGTTTCCACAGGCTGGCCCCTGTATTAAAATCATATCTAAATGATGTAAGTGAATGCATCTCTTGGGATTCTGGCAGATTGCGAGGGTTGCCCTTAGATGGGCAAACCTTGGGCACTTCCGCCACAGTAAGAATCCCAAAATCAATAGTTGTTGCTTTGTTCCACAAAGGCCCCAATCCTGCAAGATGCTAAGCACCCTCAACCTCACCTGTAAGTTCCACTGAGCTCAGTGGCAGTTGATTGTGCTCATCTCTTTACAGGTCAGAACCCAAACCAGGTCCTGGTCCACTGCACAAGAACAAAGGAATAGAAGGAAACATTTTCAATATGCGGGTGACCACTCTGCCCTCGAGAATGGCTTTCGCAGCCAAGCACCATGCAAACACAAGAGAGTTCCGAAACCCCTGTGACGTTCTCATCAAGCCCACCTAAGGTGGCCATAGACCCACACACAGACGCCCTGCACTTGGGCTTACTGCAATGTCATCAGTGGCAGCACTAAATATAAAGCAGAAAAGCACTTTCTCATATTTATTTTTGGGTTTTCTCAGGCTCTCGTGAATATGTGAGCCGAAATGACATGCTTACAGGAGGACGTTTCAGCTGATCTTCAAGACAGTAGTAACCTCATGAACCTCTCCAAAGGCATGCAAAAATGGCTTTAGAAATGTAGGATTTGCCATCCAGGATCAGATAATTTGGTACATTCAGTCCCATATCCTGTCTCTGGCAGGGGAACAATACCTTACAGCTCTGATATCTGTTTTTATGGTAACATCTGTGGCCTGGGCTTTCACTATGGTAACATCATTGACTGCTTTAGGAGTGGACAGGCTTAGCTCAGAAACATTTGTAAATGCTTTCAGACCCTGAGATGCAGAGGCAGCAGCGAATAGCAAAGTATTATTCATTTATTCAGTGACTAGATACAAAGACACCTGGGCCTTTGATAAGCTGTTTTCTTCATTTAACAACACCCCTTGAGGTTTGAGGAATGCATTAGCCAAGGCCTTATCTAGACTAGGATTTGGAAGGTGCTAGCTGACATGTATTAACTAACACATGTTAACAGCCTAGTGGAGACAAGGCAATGCGCTTTTAATTTGTTAAACTGGTTGAGTTAAAGCCTCAGCACCCCTTAGACAAATCTAGTCCAGGCTCAAGGCTGCCTTCTCTTTTGCAGCCTGTTCAAGCCCCAATGCGCCCAGTTAGTCACTATCTCAGCTGTTTTCCTTGCTTCTGAAATTTTGTATCACAACCTGTAAACCAGGATTTTTTCCTGCTGGCTCCCACTCCATTTCCGCACCCCAGAGGGCAGAGCTGACAGAGCTGGGTGAAATCGTGGTGCCGAAGGTGTCGGAATAGCTCACACCACTCACTATAACATGCACATTCTTCCACGCCTCTTTGGTCCAGTGAGAAGCATTCAGAGAAATAAGTAAACGCTGTACACCCAAATAAACACACTCCATGGAACTGGCGTGAGTAGAGAATAAAGGGCAATAAGGACATTCAGGGCAGATGCCCTCATTCTGTGCCAGAGCACCTGGAATTCAGCAGTATAACTGAGAACAACCACAGCTGGCAGCAAGGTCAACAGTGTCCCCCCCGATGAGCATGAATTCCTGACTGCCTCCAGCACATAGTCTGGCACCAGGAAGCAGACAGAGCTGGGGAAAGCTATAGCATGACCATTTTGGGAGGGCATTTCAAATCGATCTCTGCTGTCAATGCCGGAGTGGGCTCAGATGGCAGGAAGTGCTCTTAGATTTTCTTCCCCCTGATTGGTGTTTCTTTTGGGGAGGGGCCCCCAGTTTTTTTTCTAATGAAATAGCCATTGAGGTGGTGTCAAGAGCCCTCTAAGCATGCGGAAGATAGCCTCTCTACAGCTGTGTCACACTGTCTTAGAACTGTAATAGGGGGAGGCCACACCAAATACACTAGCAGACTCCCATCTCCTTGGAGCAATAAGACCTCACGGAGCTGGTACTCATAATCCCCACTGCTGTCATCCACCAGTTCCTAAACTGCAGGGCACTGAGGGTTGGTGTCTGCCATATCTGAGGAGGCAGATCCATGAGAGACAGGCAGCAGGGGCTCTGAACTGGGCAAAGATATGTGTCTGTGACTTGTGACCCAGCCAGCTTGCCCTATCCACCGTAAACCTCTCACTTCTGTCTAGTGCCTAGCCTGGGCCTGATACTAAATAGAATAAATCAGGGATAGCCCTGTCTTCTCTTCTCTAACTCACGCAGTGAATCCTGAAGGGGCTTTTTCAAAATCTATGGCTGGCACTGGGCATCATGCTGTGGCTTGCCTGATATATGGTTTAGTTTGGTGTGGTAGCCCCTTTGTCTGGAACATGGTGCCCCAGACTTGAGTCTCTCTGACAGCATAGCATATGTCCCATAAACCTTCCTCTCCAGCCTGGCCAGAGTCTGACATTCTTCACTCCCCAACCTCCAGGAGTTACAGACACGCAGAAGTGAAATGTTCACTCCCCAGTGGTCTGGTAGCACACAACCAGACCCTCATCGTTTCCTGCCAGCTGGCTACAAGCAGTAGGAACGTCAGCCAGGAGACATCATTCCTGTCCTGACGGGTTAGGAGGCAGTGACCACTGACAGGATTTGGAATGCGGTGGGGTCAGGAAAACCAGTGCAAATCAATAAATGAATCCTGAATAAATAATCTTGCAAGCTTTGGCAAACCAGCTCATGACATCTTGGCTCAGACTCACTCCAAAGGCTCCTGTGAAGTCTGGAGTCACCATTTATGACACAGTCACCAATTGTGACAGGAGATCCAGGCTTCACAGTGATATCTGACTTCCAGCAGCCTTATCCCCAGGAGATTTATTTATATGTGAAAGGATTGAAGGGGTTTGACTTTACTCAAAAGGTATTTCATAAAAAAGTCTTGGGAACTAATGAAAAAAATATGTTTAAAACAAAATCCACATAAATGGGGACAGGGCATGAAATGATGACCCAGGAGGGAGATTCAGGGGAAAGCAGGGTACAAGATCAATCGCCAGTCAAAGCCAGTTTTCTCTACAGGTCATAAGCACTTCAAGGCAGGGACTCTGGTATCTGTATGGCATGTTTTACCTATTGTCCTGTACTGCACACATGGGTGATGTTATAGTAATATTAACAATTGAGTGTTGGCCAATGAAATCTGAGAGTGGTAGAATTGGAAGCAGATTTATTAAACATGTATTACTTATTTTTAATGTTTTGGGCAACATTTTCAAACCAGCATCTAAAATCTAAATAGTCACTTGTTTGCACATGCCAGATTCGCACATGCAAAGTAAGCAGTTAGACGTGCAAGTACCTATTTACATGCATCAATGTGAATTTCTGTATGTGTAAAAGATATAGCCTCAAGTTTGGAGGGCATACCTTCTTATCATACCAGTGTATGATTTCATCATGGTTAAAACATGACTGGCTGATGCCTTTTCAGCGTAAGCTTTGACCTGGGTTTTTTACACCATTTCCTTGAGTCCAAGATTCAAAAACGGTACTGGGCATTGACATGGATATCAAGAATATTCAGAGTTTTCTGAATTAATGCTGATAACAAGTTTGGAAGGGCTATTTAACCTCATGCTTCAGGCCTAAGCCAATCTCTAACCACTGGAGATCAGGATGAGACCTCGCATGGAAGACACTAAATAGGATGCTGGACTAGATGGACCTGGGTTCTGAGCCAGTCTGGCGATGCCTGTGTTCTTGTGTCCTTGACCCATTCAGGGTAAAATCCTGACTCTGTCAAAGACAATGGGAGTTTTGCAATTGACTTCACTGCAGCTGGTGTTTCACCCTAGATGTTACCCATAGTCAGCAGTACCTATTATTTTCCATTTCTAATTTCACTGATTTGAGGGTGAAATATGTACTGTGAAATGTATCCAAGGCCACATCTGCAAAAGAAGGTCACCTAAGGAACCAAATGTTAACCAAATGTTGAACAAACTTTGGGGGTGCTTCAAAGGAATCACTTAAGACAGGTGATGGATTTCTCCATAAGTATGAGCATGTTATTCCAGAGGTGTTCAAAAATTACTTTAAATGACCTAAATCTACATGACCTCACATTATAAAACTATGATAACCACTTGTATTTACAGATATTTTGCCCCACTTTTAGAAAATAAAATTGCCTAGTGTTCTGAGAGAAACAACCTTGCTTTCATCCATTGCTCTTGAAGTTTTAGACCACTGGAGGGTTCTAGAAAGAAAACTTTCTTCAGAATCAAAGAAACACTTTCTTTCCTTCCTATATTTCACAGGTTTTGGCAGCTGTGGAACTGGAGTTATCATCAGCGTTCACATCAAAATGAACCATTTTTCCAGTTGGCAGGATTTTTATAGAGACACAGAATTTTAACACTTCCTGGGCAAATAGTTCTAATAAATAAAGGGGGTTTTGTTTTACCAAACCCAAAATAATCCATCTCCCTCCCTCTCCCATTTATCTCACAATAAACAGAAGACATCTGCTGATCGCTGAAATCTTTTCTTTCATGTCCCTGAGGCTTCTCATGAAGGCCTGAAATCATCAGAACTAGGAACAATAGTGTGAAAGTGACAAAGGGGAGCCTGAGATGTGAGAGTGAAAAGGAAACATGTCAGAGACCTAGATAAGGCTGCTCCAGGATCTGATCCAAAACCCATTGAATGAAATGGGAGTCTGGCTTATCCACTCCAATGGGAGTCTGTCTCAGCTGCCAGTTGTGTCCTGTCTGGCATGCAGATTGCATTCTCTCAAGGTCAGGGACTGTTGCCCTTGTTATTTGTCTGAGTGGTGCTTACCACAATGGGGCTTGGTTCCTTGATTCGTGTTCCTCAGTGGTACCATTATCCCAATGAAGAAGAATTTCCATTGACGTGATTGGGTTTTGGGTCAGGTCCCTAGTAACAGTCTCTTGAGCTTTCAGCTACAACAGGGCAGCACTTACACAAAATGTGCATGGAACTGCCCACTCAGAAGACGTGCCCCAGAAATTCTGGAGGAGCAAACCTAGTCCAGAGTGGTAGCGACCTGGCGACTGTTTGGTGACCTGTCTGAAATGACCTGCCTCTGTCATCTGGTTCCTCACAAACGAGGAAGCAACATCTCAGAACTGCCACCCCTTTTGGCACTAATGTTGGCAGAGTAGAGAAGAGCTATGATGTGAATAGGCCTTGGAACCCAAGTTCCCTCCACAGCCCTAGGGACACATTAGTGGGGGAAGCTGGAGCTACTGTTGCTGAGGTTTTATGTGCTGTAGAGAGAGACATTTTCTAGGACTGGCACCTTTTACCAGCAGCTCTTCACTATGAGGAGAAGGGCCAAATTCAGCCCTGGTGGGGACAGATCAACTCCACTGACTCCGTCTTGTTACATCAGGGCAGTTTTGGTCTAAGAGGATGCCCAAGACTGATCCTCTCTGGCAATCCCACCGAGAAAGGATAAAGATTGCACCGTGCCCTGTCACAATCTGGCCCCTCGGTAGCATGGTGGCCAATGGCCCCTAAAGTCATTAGACAAATGGATGGAGAGAGCGAGAGAGAATCTCCAGACCCCATTGTGTATGATCATGTAGCGAGTTGCTATGTGTCAGCCATCGGTGCACATCTCAGCTGAGATAATGCTGTTAGCCCAGTGATTTATTTCCTCTTTCTTTCTCTCCGTGGTCATTAAATGAGAATTCGTTGGAGCTGCTGCTGAATGCAGTTGAATGCGTGTGCACGTTGGCTCTCAATGAGGTCCTCTCTGCAGAGACCGTATACTTTGGCAGATGGGACAGTCTAGGCTGCAGAATATTACGCCTGGCAGGGACACAAAACCCTACCAGGTCCTGGAATTTAGATTGTCTAGCCGAGTGCAGATTAAGCAGCACTTTCAATCTGCACCCAAGACAAAACCCTGTAACTGTCTCTGAGCGTAGGATTCTTTCAAAGTCCACTCGCTTTATGGCAGTGGGAACCGCAGCTGGTACACTCTCTCATACCCATTCAATCTGTCAAATGTCACACTGGGAAACACAAGCTATTTTCTCAAATGCAAAAATTTGCATTGCACAATGTCAGGTGGGCATTTGCTCCCCAGGGTGGACTCTTTAATACCCCCACCTCCAACTCAATATTTTCCCTTTTTCCCAAAGCTACTTACAAATGCACTGGTGGCTGCTTCTGCCCAGTCCATAGCCCCCATGTATGCCTCCAATCTGTTTACTTCATGCCTCACTGTTGGTCATGTTGAGGGGTTCAGGGGCTGAAAAATATGGTCCTACCAACAAACAGCAGTACCTCCAGTGTCCAGTGAGGGCGCTGTCTCCTACTACCCAACAACTCAAATCTAGAGCTGGGTGCCCTGGAGCGCCCAGCCACTGCAATTCCTGCTCCTAGAGTGTGTGCAACCAGGCCACCCTCCCGCCTTCTCTTCCTGTTACCAAGATGGTTCTAGTCAGGCCGGATGCAGCATTGCTTCCCTGCCCACAGCTCTCATCCCTGTGTGATTTCAAAGGAGAGCAGGAGTCAATGCCCAAACTCGGAGATAAAGACGGCCACATTGGCTGGGCTTAATTGCAGCTGTGTGTTTATGTGCCCTTTTATCATCAAAAGTAAATATACCAAGCACAGTCTTTGCTAGGACTTGCATCTTCCTGCCATTTGAGATCATTGGCAAGGAAAAACCTGCTGCTGATTGGCCTTAATCTCACCCTATGTTTGCAGGGTCAGAGCGCGTCAGGCTGCGTTATACAGGGCTTGTGGGCTCCCTTTGCCTCTCTGGCCACAAGCTGAGCACTCCCGGTCTAGATATTAAACTCAACTGCAGGGAGGTTTCCAGAGCCCCTTCCTCTGTTTCTGGAGCTGATTTGGGGATGTGTTCGAAATGTGACATTAGCCCTGAGGAGAAGTGCCCAGGGGGAAGGTTTTTCTGCTGCCTCGCTGGCTACATCAATATTCCATCCACTGTACAAGGAGCAAATGGGAAAGTGTGGTGCGGACGGTCCATCCCCCACATATCACTGGTACTCTCCGTCCACTCCCGAGGAGTGCCAGGCAGCTTGATTCCCTTTTTGACAAGAGCAGATGCCAGGAAAAAATCTCACATCTGCAAAAATAAGCACAGGGGAATATTTCATTAGACAGAGCCACACGGGAGGATTTGGGTGGGGCTGGAAAGGAGGCCTGCATTTTCTTCACACCTTAGACCCACTTTTTGGGCATCATTAGGCTCCATGTCCCCTGCCTCTTCCTTCTGGTGCTGCTGGTTAACTCAAGAGGGGCTGTGGGTTTGTTAGGGGTCCTCTTTCCCACTTAATTTCTGTTTCTGTTTTCACTCCAGTCTGATCTCAGCCATTTACCACCATCTTCCGCTACACTCAGTGACTCCAGCCCAAGCAGAGATGTCCTAATTGTTTTGAGTAGTGCTCGGATCATCCTACCTTGCAGGTGTGCTTTAACGTTTCCCAATATATGGTGGCACCCAGTGGTATCTTACCCAGAACCCAACACTTGCAGAATGAAGCTGCCCTCATCTTTCCTTCTGAGATGCAGCCCAGAGAGAACTAAATCTCCCACATTTAGTGGGTGGGATCAAGCTGGAGTACAGCATGCTGGGAAATGTGGGCTACATGTGCCACCTCTTCCATGGAGAAACCAAGGAAGGTTGGGAGGTGAGTTATAAAGCTCTGTGGGACACATGTAGCCGCAGGCTGCCCTTTGGCCACCACTGCCACATTGAAAGGCCTGTATTATCACCCGTTACTTGGAAGCATGTGGCATTGCATCACCTTCGGGATCACTGATGGGAGCTGGCAACAGAGCCTCCTTGGATGGCCCACTACAGTGAGATTCGCTTCTGCTGCCAGAGATCTGACACCGTCTGTAGGGCAACAACCAGCTTTTTGTGTTTTACTTAAATGTGTTTCGGAAACTTCTGCACTGCTACCCCCTGCACCTGTTCCCTTTTCAAGTAACGGTGACTCTGGATGATTGGAGGAAGAAGACATGGCTTCTTCAATGAGATTTTGAAGCATTATTAATGTATGTAATGCACCCCCAGGTACTTACGATGACTGGACACTTTAGCAATGCTCTGTAGAAATCCAATGATGTCATGGAAGCCTTGAAGTTAATGCTGAGGAAACACTATCGGGGCCCATCTACCTTATCCCAGGGGACTGTATGCATGCTTGAGTCCAGTCTTCAACATCTCAAGCAATGGAGCATCTACTGATCTCACTGTTAAGCCATTCTTCCCCCCACCAGAATGAGCCAAATTTTCAGTCCCAGCTTCTGATTTTTCACACCTTCCCATCCTGTGTGTGTGTGCACAGACAAGTAGGTGTGTGCGCATCACAGCTGTGCAGATTGAAAGGTTATGCAATAAAAGAGGCTGCATGTCTCGTCTGGTGGGCACATTCAACTGCATGTGCAAAGCTGGCTGACCATGGCGTCCCCATACTGCACTATCCAATAAAACCGTCCCTCTGGGTAATAGGAGCAACAAACCTCTACACAGTTCAAAAAATACAGCCAGATCCTATATAAAGAGAAGAGGAAGAAAGCATGTGATGAGCATTTCAAACTGTCCCCACAGGCTTTCAGCACAGAATTTTCCGAACCTGGAGTAATTCGTTCACTCCCAGGGAACCGTTACTGTTCTGTGTTATAGGAAAGCACATGTCTTGCTCTCGGACCTGATTTATACTTACACAGTGGTTTCGCTCACTGAGCTGGAGGTCTGAACATCTGTTAAACTGCTCTGGATGAGTGTCAGGGTTCTGCAGAAAAAGGCCCTTCCTGTTCCCCCTGGGACTCCATGATTAGGCCATTGTCATTGGAGTGGCCAATGTCATTTCCATCCCAACTCAGATACACCCTGATTAGTACCTAGGAAGGGGCTGCTCTGAACACAAGGGTGGCTAGAGAACAGCCCTGGAAGGTGCTCTCCAACACGACCCTGTCACTCATATGGAGGGCTGGTATGCCAACGTGGCAGATTGTTATCCCTCCTGGGACATCCATTTGCAAGCTGGGACTCACGGTCTCTTCTGGGCACCCTACCACAGGAATGAAGACAGATTGCTGCATTCTGCTCTATTTCACACCAGTTAGGGGGAGCCCTCAGATTCCCGGAGAGCTGCCAATAGGGCCAACTCACCAGAGCAAAATATGCGCCCCCCACTTTCAAAATTAAAGCAAATTGACTACCAAGGTGCTTTGCAGGGAGAAGAGGACTCTGGAAATGTCTTTTATTAGATGTCTCACAAGCACAATACAAGGGTCCCACATGCATACTGCAGCTAACGAGGAGCTGTTTTCGTTAAAATAGGCTCCAGTATATTAATGTTATATTGTTTGCAGCGTTACCCGATTCATAATACACACTGCTCACCACAAGCAGAAAACGCAGCAGAGCTGAGCTGTGTGTACACAGGGAAGAGGCCATAAATTGCCTAGCAGAGCACTTTTCAAGCTTTAGGACATTCCCCGGAGGAAGAGTTAAGATGCAGATTTTGCGTCAGATGCTATCAAAGGCTCCTAGAACTTGGCTAGGTTAAATCTCTCTGCCACATGTGCCTGAGCAGGTTGTTTGCAAAGGTCAATCTCTCAGTCTGTTGCTGCAGCAGCTAACGTTTCTCAGCTGTTCTTGGCTCAGTCCTCAAGGTAAGTAGTCTGGTAAATGTCCTCTCAGCTTCTTTGGGGAATGTCTTTCACTGAAGTTAGAAGGTTCATCTATTAAAAAAGAATGAGAGATTTTTTACATCTTAGTTTTGAAGTGGTTGATTTTGGTTCCCACAAGAAAAAGATTATTTAGACTCTCTCACTGATCTTTTTAGAACTTGCCGTTCGTTTCTTTATCTGAGTAAGATTTCAGTTTTTTTGAGGGATTTGTACAACATACCAAAAGCCTGTGAAATCAGAGGGACTGGAAACTAAAACTGATGTAACATCATGTTATTAATTAGCCTTGGTTTGTCAGGGGACGTTTTTGCACTCAGATTAAAAAAACCAATCAGCTTTCTGCAGATTTCACATCTGGTCCCAGTGAATTTGCTCTTATATATGAGCAGGAATTTCAGCTGATGAAAGATACCTGCTTCTTCTCTTTTTTTTTTTTGCTTGTGGAAAAGCACCTGTAGTGTTTTGTTCTGTTTTATTTCCATTATCTTTGGGGAGGTGGAATTTTCATGTGAAATGCAAAAATAACCTGTGCTCTCTTGTTTCCTTTTTAAGATACAAAATCAGAAGGAAGAAAAGATTTGCCTTATTTTTTAATTTCTCTTTGTTTTGTTTCATCTGAATATAGACAGTTGCAAAACAATAAACTATCGAGAACAACAACGAAAACAACCTAGAATGACTTTATTGCACATGCACCTGTATTTCACTGGCTTGGTCTTCTGGATTATACAGAAATCAAGCTCTTTTGTACTGCCCAATGCCACCGAGCTCCTGTACCCCTCCAGCAGCACTCGGGCTGGCCTGATATCTGGCCTCGGGGTGCCAAGGAGTCGCCGAAAGCGATACATCTCTCCACGGGACATGAGTGCTCTTTTGGACTACCACAACCAAGTGCGGGCACAGGTCTCCCCGCCAGCTGCCAACATGGAGTATATGGTGAGTTTTTGCCATCCTTCCTGAATGGCGAAGGAATAACAGTGGGGCCAGGGGCAGATTTAATGCTTTAGCTCCACACATGAGGAAATGGGTGCAAAAGAAGAGCCCCAGTGCTGCAGAATGGGGCCCTGCTGGACAGGCAGTGCCCATGACATCTGCACAGCAAATGCTGGGAGGATGCCACGTTCAGGCAGTGGCCAGGGTATTATTGTGATCTGCGGCGTGCTAGGCACCGCACAGCAGCCGGCAGAATCGCAGCCCCCATGGGCTTCCTACGCAAAGCCAAACACAACACAAGCAAGGATCAGAAAGAGCCTCACCAGGCGTGGGGAGGGGAGCAGGTGCATGGAAGTTAACGATAAACCCGTAGGGTTACCCTTGGTGCTATTCAATTAGGCTTGTTTGGTTTTCTAGGATTACTTCTTGTGAGACAGCCCGCGTGATGCCCGGCCAGGCGGTGCCCGTAGGTTCGGTACAGCATTAGCCCTCGATACTGGCAGTGCCCACTGGCTCACTTTGTTAATAGAAGCTTCAGCTTTGGGTATATTTCTCCCTCTGGCCTACCCCCATTTGACTGAGGGTGAGATGCCAAAGCGATGCAGCTCTTTGTGAACACTCGAACACTGGCTTAAAGCTGGCTGATGTCTGTTCAGCATGTGCCCATAGGTAACCAACACAAGCCAGCTTCAAGGCTCAGGATAGTGTCCACGCGCAGCGTGACGCCAGAGCAACATCCTCCTTTTAGCTAAACCAGGGCAACCTCTGTGTTTAGACAAGCCCAGATCAGCCAGTTGTTTCCCCCCTGCTGCCGACTGTGGGCACCTGTTAACTTGTCTGGGACCCGGGGGAGGTTTTAGACCTGCAGACAGGGAGGGGTGAGAGAGCTTATTTCGCAAAGGAAAAAAAACAAAGCACTAAGGGAGGGAATCCCGTCTGAGGTGACAGAGTGCTGCATTAGCAGGCCCCGTGCAGCCAACAGGGCCCCGCTGGAGACAGTCTTTCTGAGCGGGTGAGGCCTTTGTTCATGATAATTGGAGGAGCTGCTTTTTGCCGTGGGCAGGGAAAAGGTGAGAAGATGAAAGGCTGCCACATCCCCTGGACTTCCCCAGGTAGCAGCTGTGAGTGCAGTGGTTGGGGCCGGGGGACGTGGTGATACTTTCTAACTGATACTTTCACAGCATCTTCAGGGCAGCCCTGGCTTGCTTTCCGTAGGGAAATCCTGGCGCACTGATTGCGAGTGAAGTGCCTAATGCTAGCTGCTGATTCTGTGGGGTTTGCATCTTTTCTTTTCTTAAACAGGGGTCCAGAAAAGGTTGGACTGTGAAACCTGTGGTAACTAAAAAGCAGGAATAAAAAATAACCGGGGTCCTGATCCAAAGCCCATTGACGTCTGTCCAGCGGGAGTCTGTCCACTGACTTCAGTGGGCTTTGGCTCAGGCCATGGAGGAGAAAAGTGCAGCTGGGTTTGCTTGGGAAATGCCAGCTGCTGACAGCTCCTCTGTGTGGAAAATGCCAAGCTCTAGGTTCCATTCAAGGCTCTGGAGACGAGCACTGGGGAAACGTTGGAAAAATAGCCAAAACCAGACAAAAAAGAGACCCACCGTAGGCATGATTCTGTACATTGCGGAGCACCTTGGGACTCGGCACCTCCCATGACCAGGCCTGTGCTTGGTTCCACGCTGGAATCCTGGCAAAACTGGACGTCATCCGCTGCACACCGGGAACAGAAATGTCCCTCTACAGTGCACAGAGCATCCCTGTCGGTGTGCACCTTGGGGAATCTGCCCCCCGCTGCTTCCCCCAGTGCTACCCAAATAACACTGTCTGCTGGGGTTGTCTGCCACGTGTGGAAACGTACCCTCTTCCCCCAGGAAGACATCCTGGCAGTGCGATTGTTGGTTATTTCGACTCCCTCTATGCTTTGCTACTGTTAATGTTTGCTGAGGGCTAGCAGCATGCGTGGCGCTGTACGTACATAGGAGGAGACCTGGCCTCAGCCTGAAGGGGCTTGTGGTCTAATTCACACACCATCCACACAGGCTAGACGCAGCAAGTGATGTCCACAGATAACTACTGCCTAATTTGCACAGGTGCTGAAACACCTCCAGCTCCCACTGACACCAGCACGTCTGAGAATTAGGCCCCGTTTCTCTGCAAGTGTAATGGAGGCCAGGGTTCCAGAGATGACAGGCATCTCAAACCCAGCTCCAGCACTAGAGTTGCCTGCTGTCAGTGTGTAACTGCATCCATCATCTAAGCACCAGTATCACAACTGTAGCCCCTTTGCCATTCTAATCGCCGAGAGCAGCTCTTTCCTGTGTGTCTTATTTGAAACGTCCTCTCCCATCCTGGACTGCTTTGGAGATGGGCCCCAGTCATGCCTGGGAGAGAAAAGGAAGGGTGTTTGTCTGATTTTGGAAGCTAGCAGGTTAGTTCGAGCACGTGTGAAGCACAGACTCCCCACGTGCCAGTCGGATCCGACCTGAGTCCCGCGCAAGCAGAACTATTGAGTATCCCTTACGCATCAACATCAAGAGGCCACCCATAATGCACCCTTCCAGGTGGAACCAGTTCAAATCCTTTACCCACTCGCCCTTTGTGTGTCACTTAGAACAAACCCACTGTACCCCCTACCCAGTGATACCCAGAATTGGCCTATTGGGTATCTATTGGCCACTGGTAGCCAAAATTAGCTTGCTCTGTAGCCTCTGCCCTGTGATAGCGAAAGGGATTCTGAGGCGTCGGAGGACAGAGGGCAATGCAGGAACCTTCCCTTCTGTTGTCTACCACAAGCTACCAGTTCAATATTGCCTGCCAATCGCATCCTTTCTTCCTTTGGGGTTGACTTCCGTGCTTCCATGTGCCCAAACTTGCAAGCCTGCGATGCCGAGTCCTGGATTTTCAGCTGGGCACCCATGTTATGGAAGCAATGACATGAAATGAAGTTGGAGCCTTGCTGCAGCGTGTATCAGAGAACTTCGCAGAGCAGACAGGGTAGCAGGAGTTCAGCTAATAAAATCTTGGAGTCTCTGTTCAGGGTGCACACAGCAAATTGCAGTCATGTCACTGCAATGGGTGGCCTTTCATGGAATGGGATCAGAAACCAGCTGAGTGTCCCCTGGTGTAAACGAGAGGTGTGAGAGATATTGGACCATGGCACAGTCTCCCTGGGATTGTTAAAAGTTGGCTAGACACGGCACTAGAAAGTGGCCCATCGGGCAGAACCCAGGAGAAAGACTGGATGAGCTATGTACTGGCTGGCTGGAGTCTATGGGCATGTCTACACTGCAATGTAAGCCCAGGGTTAGTAGAACTTGAGGTAGCAGACCCTGGGTTTGTTAACTTAGGTCTTGAGCATCTACATTCATTTGCAACTCCAAGTTAAGAATTGTAGAATCCTGGGTCCCAGGCCCCGAGTCCAACCACCCATATCCCAGACTTCCTAGCGCCTCCAAAAATAAGGCCATTCTAACCTTTTGCTCATGGTGTAGCGTGAGAAAACTCGACTGTCCAGAGGACAAAGAAAGTCAGCTGGTGGGATTCTGGGATCCTTTTGGCAGGCCCCCATGAGTCCAGTGTGGCTGTATCTATCCTGCAGAGCAATAGGGCTTGAACCCTGGGTCCTGGCTTGACTAATACACTGACCCTCCACCCCCGTGGGGTCCTTGGACCTTGGGTCTGAGCCCTGGATTAGTGCAATTTGTGTGTAGATGGGTTAGGCTTGAGCCTGAGTTTAAACCCTGGGCTTACACTGCGGTGTAGACATACCCTATGACTCTCTGACAAGAGGGTTTTGTGAAAACCTCCATCCTTTGGTTTTTCCCAAAGCTGAACATCAGGCCAGGTTTGCTGAAAAGTGCCCCAAACCTGGCCCATTATACAGAAAGACAGGTAAAATTCAGAAGCTTTGATCTCAAAGCTCAACTAGGGGAGGAGACCTGACCTCCTGTCCCCATGTTCCACGGAGCCCAGCAGAGCTGAAGGGTCACCAGACGCCACATCAGGTCTGACACAGACACTACCTGGGCTCTCAGTTTACCCTGACAATTCATGAAGGACACTAGGAAACATTTTCTACCTGTGAGAGTGATTAGGCATCAGGAGAGACGATAAAGGAGGTGGTTGAAGCAGAAATGCCAGGCGAGATGGTAATGTGATAATATAAAAATAACACTTTGCTGATCTATAGTGACACTCATTTGAGGATCTCAAGGCAACTTACAAACACTAGTGAGTTTCGTCTCACTGCCCTGGTCAATATCTCCATCCCCATTCTACAGATGAAGCAAGTGAGGCGCAGAGTGGAAAGTGCTTCACTCAACGTCACCCGGTGTGTCAGTGGCAGAGCGGAGGACTGTGCTTTAGCCACAAGACAATTGCTCCTCTCTGAACGAGTACAAACACTGGTGGGAATGATGTGGGGAAGTGCCCTGTATAATGCAGGGATCTAAGGGTCTTTTTCAGACCAATCTTCTTGGATTCTAATGCCGTTCCCCTATACATGTCATGGTTAAATTTTTCCTTTTGATTCTGCAGGGAATGAGTCACTCTTTCCTGCTCTGGACTGTAGCCTAATGACATACGTTGCTGCCTCATTTCTTTTTTCCTCACCCAGGTGTGGGATGAGAGACTAGCCAAGTCTGCTGAAGCCTGGGCTATACAGTGCATATGGGATCATGGGCCTCCACCTCTGATGAAATACATTGGTCAGAACCTCTCCATTCACACTGGCAGGTGAGCGATCCACAGGTGTGCTCTGATCACGTATGTAGCATCAAATGAGGTCAAAATCCTGATTCTTTGCAGACACGGGAGAAATTGCAGAGGGTAACTGAGTGGAACCTTGCCTAAAACAAAAATGTAGCTAGTTCTCTGGATGTCATTTTAACAGCTTTATTATTTAGGGTCTGATTGTGTCCTCCTAACTAACACTCAGTAGCACCGTGCTCCATGAAGAGAGAGAAAGAAGCAGGACTAGTGGGGGATTACGGTGCTGTTCGAGGTTGTGATGTTCTCCCCCTGCAATCTGGACTGGTGTGTAGCTGTGTCACCCCAATTCCTCACTCCTGGGCCCCAACTTACTCCGCTTTGCTTTGTGAACTCTTGGGTCAGCCTACGCACAGTCTCCTGCAAGTAATTGGTTCCTGGCTCAGTGAAGGAGCATTTCTGGCCAGCTGCTCATGGGATAGACTCCCAGCAAATACCTCAGTCCCAGATGCAACCCTGGGAACTGCGCTCTTGCAGGATGCAGTGCTGTACACTGCACCCTGCAAGCTCATTTACATTTGTCTGTCAATTTATCAAAGAAATTTATGTGCACCAGCTCTGTCACTCCAAGTAGAGTCTTCACACACACTCAATCCACATACACTGTTTTAGATAAAACAGACACATAAGTTTATTGACTACAGCAAGATTTTAGGCGAATACAAGTCAGAGTAATATAAATCAAGAGATTAATAATGAGTCAAGGAGTTGGTCACAATCAACTAAAAGGTAACTCGCATCCGAAACTAAGATTACTATTTCAGTAGCTTTTCAGTCTGCGTTGTTAGCTTACCCACAGCTGGCTGCGATGTCTCCAGCAACCAGGCCCCACTGCCCCCTTCCGTGGGTTGTTGTCAGTCTTTGGTGTTGCTTAGAAGATGGATTCCAGGGGAGAGCCTGAGACAAAGATGCCTCGTTCTTTTAACAAGTTTCTTCAACCCCTTGGGGTCAGAACAAGTTTCCTCAACCCCCTGGAGTCAGGTGATCAGCCACGTCCAGCAATGGGCATGATTTCTTCCACTTGCACCAAAGCGCTCAGAGGTGCTCAGGCCAGTCCGTTGTTCCTGTATGCATGCGTCTGTGGAGCGTAGAACCTCAGCTTGGTGTTTGTCTACATCTATTCAAGCCATGCGAGACAGGCATTTGGGGATATGACAGAGCAGAGTTCCATATCGGGACGTGTGTGACATTGCAGGAAACATGCTGCCATAACAATGATGTTCAGTATGTCATCAACCTTCCAAACACACCTTACATGACTTACTTTGCACTAGACAATACACAGTCACACTATAAGGGTGAACATGATACACAAATCACGCTATCAGGGTGTACATGGGGTTCAGTGTGTCACACAGGTGAGCCAGGGATACGCCCAGGACAGCCAAAATCTTTCTGGGCTCAGGCCACTGTTGCTCTGATGAGGTGAAGCTGGAGCTGTTGCACCTGTTTGCCCCGGCAGCGAATGTGAGTCACAGCTTTGTGTGCAGAGGCGTGTGACTCACCACGCAATGGAAGCTGAAGGGCATGTCTCAGCTTGAGCCACTCAATTGTCAGTAGCCTGACGAGACCATTAATATGCAGAGAAACCCACTGGACCAGACCCTTGTTCCTGTTGGTGTTAGTGAAGAGATTTGTACGTAGAGCCACTGCAGGATGGAATTGGAGCAGTGGAGGAACCGTGAAAGAGAAAAGCACATTGGGTCAATTAGCAAATCGTGGTGAGAAATGGAGGTGAAACCATATGGAGATAAATGACTCGACGGTTCAGTTGGATCCGTTGGGAAGTTTTCTCTTGGCTGGGAAAAGTCCCCTTTATTCTTGCACTGACAACACGCAGAGGGTTAATGGGAGTAAGGAGTGATCTAAGGCAGCCAGAGAGGGCCAGATTTTTAGAGTCACTGTTTTACATGCCCCTGGCATACACGCACACAATGCATGAAAGCAAAATTATCCTGCCCAGAGTCCTTAGCCCCTGGAGAGACCCACTTTCATTCACATTTCAAACCCGCGTCCCTCTTACTCTGTTCCCTGTTTCGCTTACTCTGGGCACAAATGGGCCTCCTCCACGCTCTCATGTTGCCTCCCAGCCCCTTGGGAACTCAGTTTCTTTCTGGGTCCTGGAAGGAGTAAGGAGCACACCCGTTCGCGTGGCTCCAACACAGCTAAGCAAAGCGCCTCTCTAGGAAACAGCTACATGCATGCACCTTGGGGCAAGTCTCCGACAGACCTGCTCTGGCAGGGCGCTGGTGGTTTGGTTCCTATTCCTGGGTGCCGTGGGGGTATAAGGGAGATAACGTGTGTGATCTTCCACAGGTACCGGTCGGTCGTGGATCTTGTGAAATCTTGGTATTATGAGAAGCAGCATTACTCCTTCCCCTACCCTCGTGAATGCAACCCCAGCTGTCCCTCCAAATGCAGTGGTTCTGTCTGCAGCCATTACACCCAGGTACAAAGAGAGAGTCCCTCGGGGCAGGGCCGTAGTGTTACGAAGTATGCTGATCGCCCCAAGCTGGGAGTTAAATGGTAAGGTGCCAGGACCAGAACGCTTTCGTTGCACTGCCGAGTGTCTGTGAGAGGCCAGGGGAAGGCAGGTTCTGGCTTTGCGGAGCCCGCTGTGGCACACCTGGAAGGGGACCCAATAAGCACCAGTGGCTTTATCCTGCTATTGCAAGTCTATTAGGGCAATGAACCATATCACCTAAAGAAGCCAGAGGAGAGCCCCTTGATCTGTCCCTTGCCAGGGTTGCCAGTCTGGCACCTTGGCCCAGCACCACCTTCATTGCAAGCAGGCACATTTCAAAAGCAACATCCACACACCAGCTCTTCTCCTAGAAGCGGTGGCTGCGTTTTCCATGGCTCCGTCTGCCAGGGGAGATGCTGTCGGTCGCGGCTGAACTAGCTGGATGGAAGGAGGAGGAGTGACTCTCGGAGGCTGTCTGGTTTAAATCAGAAAGATGCGAGTGACCAAAGGAAGGCAGCCGTTAGCATTCCCGACAGTTATACGGGCTGCCTGGCCTCAGCAGTGTCCACCCTCCTGGGATGCTTTGCAGAACACTTGCTGTCGGGAGAGGCAGCTATTCACAGGGCTGTCCGCCCAGAGCTGCTGCCCTGTAACCACACCTTACTTTTAGGTGCATGCTTTGTTTACATCAAAGAGCTGGAGTTGCCTCCGTCGGGAGGTTTCGCTCCACGTTCTGAAGCACAGACGGAAGATTTTGGCCAATTGGCTGAAATGCTTCTTTTTTATTTGGCCTCAGTTTCCCCGCATTACACCAGTAGCACCTCAAAGTTTCCAAAAACGGGGGGTGAGGGAAGCCCTTTCCCGCCTTGCTGATCATGAATCAGCTCCTTTGCAACAGAGCAGCTATTTAGTGTGCAGAAATGTCTGGCTGCCCATTAAATATGGCCCTTCATCCAGGAGGAGGGTGCGCCAGCACAAGGTGGAAAATGTTCCTTTGCTTCCATGGTTTGTGGCAAAGCATTTCTACCCTTTAAATAACAGTGTGCTGCATGGCTCCATTGTGGATCGCTTTCTGCTCAGTCTGCTTGGCCCCCGGCAATTCCCAGGCCAGTATTTACATGGGCGTCTGCCATTTATATAGACTTTCTATCCTCTTTCCTCCTGACCTGTCTGAGAGCTTGAATATGTCTCAGTCCCAGTGCAGCTGGGGTGCTGTCTGGAGGAGTGGCGTTAGGGAATCTGGGAGTGAATTAGAAAAATAACTGCTTTTTATGAAGAGTTAAATTCAACAACCTGAGCAACTTGGATGGTCCTTCTTGTGCTGATCAGTGTGTGAAGAAATCCACTCACAAGCCTCTCCCAACAGGATACATATTCCAAAGGGTATAGGCTGGTCTCCCTCTTTTTTGGGTATAATCCTGCAGAGTGGGCATTGCTGAGTGCTTGTGCCTCTATTTGATTTGTACCTGCAATCAGCTAATTGGAGGAGCAAATACTCAGATTTGAGCAGCTCGTTTCAGCCTCAGGTCTGACAAGGCAGGTGTCAATTTTGCAGGCATGAATTGTGCCCACAAACAGGAGGTCGCTTTGTTGGAAAATTGGCCTTTCAATTGCTCAGCAAGTAGGCAGCTACTAAGAACATTGGGCGGGGGGGGTTGTATTCTTTGTCTTTTGGAAGGGGAGGTTCCCGAGCAGAGTAAACAGAGGTCCCTTTGCCTCGGCTTGGCAGGCCCCATCGTTCTCCATCTCTCAGGCTTCTGCTTTGGTGTAGGCTGCACAGCCCTCATAGCTCCTGTTTGTCTGTCTCTGATGCAGATGGTGTGGGCCTCCTCCAACCGAATTGGCTGTGCCATCAACACCTGCACCAACGTGAACGTGTGGGGCAGCACCTGGCGGCAGGCCGTGTACCTAGTGTGCAACTACGCCATCAAGTAAGTGAGCTAAGGAAAGACTCCCACTGCCCAGAGGCAGCTTCAGAGAGAGGACTGAGCGCTCCCTCCCCTGTCCCAACATGCCAGGCTGGTTTTTCGGTTTACACAATGATCGTGACCCGTGGACCAGGCTTCATCTCAGATGATCTTTGGTCACCTGAAGGACCCTGACGGGAGGGGAGGCATGATGGAAGCTGTGAATTCCCTCAGCGTTAGCTGTGTGCCCCCAAACAGTGCCCTCCTGTGTGTCCACCGTCCTGGCTCTGAAGCAGTTGAGTTGACCCAGCCCCGCCAGGAGATAACATAACCCATCTCCTCCCCGCTTTCAGCCTTTGCTCAAGCTGGGCTCTCCTTTGGTGCCTGGGTTAGCCGTAGAGTGTGTTTTCCTTTGCCGCTGCCTCCAAGGGTCTTCGCAAGCCTATGTATACAGAATTCCTCTGGGGGAGAGCCAAAGCAGCAAGCATTGGCCGTGACCCAGACCGCTCTTGCTAATCAGTCTTATGTAGCTCTCCCCTAGGCAGCTGCAGATCCTGGGGCACCTGGGAGGTGGCGGAGGGCGGAGGGCTATGGCATGCGCCATCCTACACTGGTATGCTGCTGGGACAGTGGAGGTACCATAGCACTTTGAGCATGGGTTAGACTTGGTGTGTGTCCAGTTTCACTTTAGCCCAGTGATCAAACACTTGTGAACAGGTGTGATCGTGTCCAGTAGGGGGCAGTGTGGTGTTCTCATACACACACACACACACACACACACACACACAGCCCTGTGACTCACGCCATGCCTTCCTTTCCAGGGGCAACTGGATAGGAGAAGCTCCTTACAAGGTGGGGAGACCGTGCTCGGCCTGCCCGCCCAGTTATGGTGGCATCTGTAGCAACAACATGTGCTTCACGGGACTCAAATCCAACAAAGTGAGCTGGTTCTGAGTCTCTGACAGCTCTCCCCGGCGGCTGGAGACGCGGCGCTGGGCCTGGTGACAGCAAAGAGTGGGAAATGCCATGTACAATGACTGTCTAAAATAGGAGAATTATTTATAACAATGACATTCCAGGCTGCTTCCCCCCCCCTTCCTCCCCCAGCTGCATTTAGGAAGTTTTAGTCAGTAACAGCTCTGAGGAGCTGGGGTCTCTTTCCCTATGGTTATTCTGTCCCCGCTGTACCCGCTCCCCTAGTGCTGTGTAGGGCACGGCCGTGCTGTCCCCTTGTCTCTGTGTTACGCAGTTCCCGAAGGGAGCACGTGTGGTGTGTCCCTCTGAGGGCAGAGGGTGTGGTTAGGCTCCCCGGGGTGGCGGTGTGTCGAAGGAGCAGCCGCAGTGGGACGGCTGTGCCGTTCCCAGCTCTGGTGCCCCCTTCACCCTCTCCCCCACATGTAAGGCAGAAGATAGTTGTGAGTAATGCTGAGCACCCCTCACAACTGACGGGCCAAGGAGGAGCTGGGAGGGCTGAGCAGGCAGTGGGGGGACAGGGGACGCTGCACACCCAATGCCTCGCTTGTCAGTTGCTCTATATTCCCCCCCCCCCAACAATAAGCCTCTTTGTTGGAACTTTACAATAAAAGTCTCGGGCCCAAGCTGCTTGTGCCTGTCTTTGCTGACGGCCCATCACCAGGGAACGTGCTCTTGCAACACACAGGCTTTGTCTGTCTCTTCGGAGCGAGACCCCATTTATCACCGTACAGATGGTGCTGGCAGCCCTGGCAGAGATGCAGCTGTTCCTCCCCGAGGGGCAGGTTGGGGAGGGGTGGAGGGCAGCTTATCTCCAGCCACACACATGAGGGGAACCCTGCAGCTGGGGCTTTTCCTTTTCCTAGCCCCCCTCACTCATTTCCCAAGGTGGCTGTTGCGGTCCCTTGTGGAGATGCTTGTGAATCTTTGCTCCACCTTGTGGGCAAAGGAGGGTACTGCCGTGAGGTTGGCAAAAAGGCATCCAGAGTGAGATTCTTTCCTGAAGTCTCTCATTTGGCTACAGCTGACAGGGGAGCATAAGGAGCTGCTCTGCTAGAAGGGGGCCAGCCTGAAAGCCCTGGAGACTGAAGTCCCCACAGAGCAGGCATCGTTCCTTCCAGGCTGGCATACCTCCCTCTGCCCTGCAAATGAACTCAGCTGGCCCAAAGGAGTGAACTGGTTGATGTGCCCGTTTCATTGGGTCAGGAAGGTCTCTTTATTCTTCTGTTGGGTCTCAAGCACAGCAGCATGTGGTGCTAAGAGGGCCTGCCCGCACTTTGGGGGCCAGGACTGGAATTCAAAACGAGCTTGACAAATCGGAGAACTGACCTGAAAGTCAACCAGAGGCAATTTAATATAGGCCGGGGCGACGTGCTATGGGTAGGGAGGAAAAAATCAAAGGCACAACTACCCCTGGGGAATGCCTGGCTAGGCCGTCGCATTGCTGAAAGGGATCTGTGGGCTGGAGCGGGTCACAAACTGAATATGAGCCAGCAATGTCTTGCAGTTGTGAAAAAGACGAGGGTATATTAACAGAAGCGTCATACGCAAGACATGGGCTGTAGTTGTTCCTATGTAAGACAGAGGCTGTAGTTGTCCCTCTCTGCTCGGCAGTGGTGAGGCCTCAGCTGGAGTATTGTGTCCAGTTCTGGAGGCCACACTTTCGGAAAGATGTGGACAAATTGGAGAGAGTCTTTAGGAAAGCAACAAAAGTGATAAAAGGTTTAGAAAACCTGACCCCTGAGGAAAGGTTAAAAGAACTGGGCATGTTTAGTCTTGAAGGCATATTTAGATTGAGGGGGGACCTGATAACAATCTTCAAATATGTTAAGGGCTGTTATAAAGAGGACAGTGATCAATTGTTCTCCCTGTCTGCTGAAGGTAGGACAAGAAGTAATGGGCTTAATCTGCAGCACGGGAGATTTAGGTTAGGTATTAGGAAAAACTTTCTAACTATTCGGGTTAGTTAAGCTCTGGAACAGGCTTCCAAGGGAGGTTGTGGAATCCCCATCATTGGTGTTTTAGGAACAGGGTGGAGGAAAAACTCCTAGGCGTCAGGGATGGTCTAGGTTTACTTGGTCCTGCCTCAGCGCAGGGGGGCTGGACTTGCTGACTTCTTGAGGTCCCTTCCAGCCCTAGATTTCTGTGAGTCTATGGGGTGATTTCTGTGGGGAGCAGGGAGCCAGTCTAGCATGGGTTAGTAGCTGGAATAGTTCCCTTGACCAGGGAGGAAGGGTGGGTTCAAATATCTGAGTTCTGGGCACACAGAGGTGTCCTGTGCAACATGGAGGGTGTGGCAGGGCAATGGCGGGAGTGGATCCAGTGGCACATTGCATTTAATCCACTGGCCTTTCCAGCTGGCAATGTGAGGGCAAATCCTAGGTCATCAATGAAATGAATGCGGTGGGTCTCAACCAGCTACCCTGTGCAATCAGATCAAAGCCTCTACTCTGCAAAGATGCATGGCTAGTGGTAAGTGAATCTTTTACCCTTGGAGTGACTGTACAACAACTTCAGGCCTAATGAAAAGTGTCTGAGAGGTGGCCATTGAGTGGCAGATAACGCTGATTCACCGCGCTAAGCAGAAACCGAAGAGCAACGCCTCTCCTGTCTGCACTGACAATGAGAGGATGCAGCCCCCCACACACACACACGCCCTGCCCCAGGCTGCGCGTCATTCCCCTCCCAATGAGCTGGCGCAGACAGAGACAGACGTGGCTATGCTTGGAAAGTGAACGGCCCAAGTTCCCCCTCTCTGTGCTGGCCCCTACCCATCCTTCCGGCCCCTGGGCTCCTCTCTGCCCAGCCAGGGAAAACTCAGCATCCACATGCGCCGACGCAGGCCAAGCACACTTCACGCCGCGGGGCTTTACATGACCCCAGAGGTCGGCAGGACTCAAGGGCTTCTGACAGGCCCCATCTCTCTATCCCAGCCACCCACGTTCCTGGCGCCCGTGGCATTAGCACTGCCAGAAGGGATGAGATTTCTGCGGCAGTCCTGAGGGCCTCAGAAGCTCCCTGAAAGCTCAGCCCTCAGGCCAACAGGCTGAGGTTAAGCGAGTCTGGATGAGCTAAGGAGCTCCAAACCTCCCGTGCGAGAGCTGCGAACGCCGGCTTTGCTTGCTCGAGCACTCTGTTTAAGGAGGGTCCTACTGCCGTGCTCTTGGCGCTTTGCAGAGCTCTCCGGGCCATCACCTTCGGCCAGCTCAGAGCTGTGGCTACCGAAGCCTAGAAGCAGGGAACGAATCCCAAAGTGACTCATGGAGACTGGCTCCTGGCCCGGGGCGGCTCTGGTGTTGCAGCACTCTGGACTGCCGGGGATACACAGACGAGAAGAAAGGTGCTGGCAGTAGGGCCGGATTAGCAGTCATGCTGTTGTTTTCTGTGGGGTGAGCACTTGCCACTCTGGCCTGCCATTTGACACTTGGCGACTTGGGTGGGCAGGGACTCGACCCCTTACTTGCAAGCTGATTGCTTTCTGGACGCAAGCCTGACCTTCCCATCTCCCTGGACTCATCTCATTCACACCACCCGCATCTACTACCGCCCGGGAGACCCCACGTCCCAGATTGGCTGGGACAGTCCTTTGTTCAGCCCTATCTTGGCCAGCCTGACTTTTTTGGCTAAGGTGGGCATTTGTCCTGTTTGCTCTTGCCAACTGATCAATGCCCACTTTTGTCAAAAAAGTGGGGTGCAGAGGAATGCGTGGGGTAGCGAGTGGCGATGTGTTTGGGCAAGCAGCCAGCCCCATGCAGGGGAGGGGGTCAGGTGACCGGCTCAGGCCAGCCCCATGAGGGGGAGCTTGTGCAAGCAGCTTGGGCCAGCCCCACATGGGGAGGAGTGGGGAGCATTCAGGCTAGCCCAACACAGTGTCCTATTTTCCTTTTGGGAAACTTGGTCACCCTAACTACCGCAGGCCTATGCGGCAGCCCCAAGCCTGGGCGTATTTGTGCAGCTAACATAGCCCGGCCAGGGTGATGCATCCATGCAAGATAAGTCGGGTGCAGAACAGTCGACCTGCACCGTCCCAGGTGCCAAGCGAGGTGCTCCCATGTGGAGCAGTGGGACATATCCCGATGAGCCAGATAGGAACCCACAGGTACTGCACACAAGCCAGGTGACACAAAGCACCCAACAACAGTTTCGAGGTGTAGCCCAAGGCCCAGTGAGCTTCAGCAGCAGCTGTAGGGACTCCAAACTGCGCATTAAAAACTGCTACATTTTGAGACAACTTCCTGGGCCCTGAGGGGAAGTGCCCTCCATTCCCCGCAGCACGAAACCTGAGCTCCGAACCTGGGAACACGAGGCGAGGAGAGAGGAGGTGGCTGGGCTGTAATCCTGTTCTGTGTTTCCTGACAGAGTCCTGCTTTATTCCTGGTGGCTTGTCTGTGTGGGTGGCGGTGAGTCCCACGGGTGCACAATGTAGAGTACATTGAGAAACCTCAATCTCAAAGTTGTGCAAAAGCCGCAAGGCAGACTTAGCTATCTGGACACACAACCCCACCCCCGGGATGGCGACCAGTAGAAAGGGTCCCTCTGTCACACTGAATACACAGTCTCTCCTCTCTGGGGGTGAACTGAGATTTTTACCTCCAAGTTCTACCTCTCATTGGTGGTCACTGATTCTGCATTTGGGGAGAGTCTGACACAGAGCTGCATGTTTCCCTGCCCTGGGGTAACCTGCTAATGGGATGGTTCTGTGGTAGACATGATTGGATTTGCACACATCTGCCTATAAACACACCCATGTGCAAACACACACTAATACACAGGACACATGTGGGGCACATGTCTTGCATCCCTTCCAGTAAACGCACATTTACCCCGGCACAAAAGCAAATGCACATTTACATGCACACACCAGTACACACGTGCATATGCACCCCCATGCTCCCCCTAACACCTAGGCATGTGTCTCTGGGCATACATGCATGTGGCGTGCACAGTCTCACCCATGTCCACAGACACAGAGCCTTTGTTTTCTCTCTTTGTTTGGCAATGGCAATAAAAAGTGTCGTATCTCAGAGTTGTGAAGCTGCGCTGGTTCTCTCCTCCCCTCTCTTCCCCTGTCTGAGCTCCCAGCCCGCAGGGCTCCGCTGTCAGTCTGCGTTTCTACCGCTGCCGGGAAAAGTAACGAGAAAACTGCCCCTGACGCCGTGGTCAGCCTGGCGTAAGTGGGAGCCCCAAAAGTGAGCAGGAAAAGCCATGTTTGAGTTTCTAGCTTGGCTGCAGTTACTATAGCTACAGCGACAGCACCTTGCAGATTGGTTTCCATAAGAGCTTGGTTACTATTTAACATCTCCACCCACATTAGCCCTGATTAAGTGAATCAATAAGATAACAGGAGAGGCAGGTTTCCTTGCCCTCCCTCTCCACAACCCCTCCTGCCTTCACCTAGCTCCTTAGATATACATTTATTATTTTACACATTCTTGGTTTTCTGCCCCGGGGTTCCCATAGAACTAGTCGACGAGACATGGTCAATGTAATCGCCCAGCTAAGCGCTAAGATGGAGGCTTCCTACTGTGAGTATGTGGGTTACCATCTTCCTTGCTGTGTCTCTTGGCTCCGAGCAGTCGTTGCTAGTGGGAATGAATGTCAGGGAAAGAAGGAGGCTATGGGCTGGCTGTGTGTGTGGCAGCGACACTCCTGGGACCTGATCAGGAAACTCCCGCCGACTTCAAGAGGAGTTTTGCCTGAGTGAGGACTCTCAGGATTTGGCCCTTTCTGGACAAGGATTGAGGGGGTAGGGGAAGGTCTCCGAGCCTGGAAACTGGCCTGGAGAAGAGAAGTCGGATTCTCTCTCAAATTCTTTTCACTCTGCTTTGCGTGAGGCAAAAGAAATCCGTGCCAGTGCCGCACTCAGTCCCCTCCCTTCCTCACAAACCGCTGTCATGCTCAGAATGGGGCCTGGGTTTCTGTCTGTGAGCCCCACTGATGTGATGTGTCCATTTCGCCAGCGGGAGAGCTAATCAAAGCGAAAGCGGGGCCCTGTTGCGGTTTGTGTTGGGCTCGGGGGGCATGCAGCAGGTCCCTAACAATGCAGGCTTTCATCACAAGGCCTGGTTTCTCATTCCCTGATAACTGCCAGAGATGGCTGACCATCGAGAGGGGTTGCTTTGTCAGTATGGCTCAGCGGGAGGCTACCAGGCTGCGGACTTAGCTCACAAACAGAAAATGGCCTGAACGTGGCACACGCCAGCAGGTGTGCTATTGGTTAGGCACCCCTGGGTTCCATAGGAGATACCCGGACGGCCCCTCAGTTTCCTTGCGTGGCAGCGACATTTGACCCTCCTTGTGCACACAACAAAACCATTAGGACTGAGCAGGTAGCAAACGGAAGGCAATTCCACACGATCCCCAGGCCCAGGAGATCGTTTTGCTGTGCCAGATGCTACATGCCAAGAGTTTCCACATTAACTAGAGGCCTATGGTCACTTTCCTCCATTGGATGCTGGTCTCATCATCATGATTGTTACCCCTTTTTGACCCAGATGTTGTAGCCAAAATGCAGAATCCTGTGGATTGTTTCCGCTAGGAGAAGAAATTGATGACAGGGTCAAGTATTTCTTTGGTGCAAACCTGTTTATTTACAAAACATGTCCAAAGTTCTCTTTCCTTGAACACAGCAGGAGCCAAGCCACAGGAGACAGTTTCTTTATTCACAGTTCCAAGCCTCAGGTCCAAGCCAGCGCTCTGCCCAAAAGCTCTTCTCTCTCTTAGCAGTTTCTCAGGATCCTGCTTCCAGGGCTTCTGTGGCTGTGACTTTGGCTTTCTCCTCCTTCCCTCAGCTTCTCTGGTGTTTCTCACTGCTTCTCTCACACACACAGACACCCATGGCTCCATAAGTCAATGCCCCCCCTACCCGTATGATTGCAATATCTATTTCTGGGGCAAGCCTTTGGGCCACGTGGTTCAGCTCCTACGCAAGCCTTGACATGCTTTGAGGGCTCCAATTAGTTTAGCTATCTACACAGGAGTTCAGTTGCTTTTTGCATTCATCCTGAATAAAAGACAGCTGTTCTGCCTACCAGCTTCAGCGAGGTGTAACATGATTTATTCTCACTGCAGCAGGGACAGGGCCTAAAGGGTTGGAGAAGGTTTGGAGAAGTTGCCAGAGCCAAGGAAATTGAAACAACCAGTTTGGCTGCTGGTTAAGCCTGCCCATCCAGCCATCCTGCTTATTCCAAGGAATGTGACACGAATGACAGAAGTCCTCTGATCTGGCACTGGTTGGACACTAGCGCTGTCATTCTCCACTCTGTCCCAGTTCTGTTGAAAAAGGGAAGCTTCCAGAGCTGTTCAGTCTGACATCCTGCGCTAGCCCTGCGGTCACTGTTAGGAACAATGGGGTCATTAATAAGATGCCCATATGCCAACAAACACCTGGAAGCTATTTGTCCAGGTGGGATTTTGATCTCACTCTTTTGAGCAGCCTGGAATTGGATGAAAAGATGAGCACTTAAATATGCTCCAAATAGGTTTTTTCTAGACACGCACAGACATCTCTCCAGGATCCTCTTGTTGAACCAGATCCTGAGCCGGTGTAAATCGGTATCACTCCATTTGCTTCATGGAGCTATGTCTGTTTACATCAGCTACGGATTTGGCCTATTGTTACATTGCCCCTGGGATAAGTTAAACACCGTCAGTGAGATTTGATGGAGAGGAGAACTGAAGACACCTTGTAAAGGACGTTTAGGGGGTCTGGTCTATACTAGCTTGTCTGCCTGTGAATATTTTGTATGTGCCTTGGTGTGTGTGGCTGCAGTTTTCAATGGGCAAAAAGCCCAGCTGATTTCACAGAGCCGTAGAAGTCAGAGGTGGTAAAGGACTTCTTGGGTAAACGTGAGCTCTCAGTTGGGTTTTCAGTTTTACACAGTGTTTTGCTAGTACAGTCTGCTTTTGCGAGCCCAATTGCCTGCATAGACAGAGAAGGCCGTGGGATGTTGAGTGACAAATGCCTGGCACCTCCCAAAACCCTGTGCACAAAGGGCCTGATCCTGAAAGGATCCTATTGACCTGAAGAAGGGAAGAGGGTACCGAGCACCTCACAGGATCAGGCCCGAAATGATGATGACTCTTGCTGGGTGTACCGAATGCTCAGCACTCTCCAAACACCTCTGGAGACACGGCCCTCTCCTGAGGTGCTTTCCCCTGGCTCAGACACATACAGAAGAGCTTGCCTCGTCGGGGGATGGCACAAGCCGAGGCCTGTGCTGGAATCTCAGGGGGGTTATCGTTGAAAGGCTTGACACGCTTGGTATGTTTGAGGAGGCAGGAGAGGGAGGTGCCCGGGGAGCAGCAGAGCGTTCCAGGCACCGGGAGCAGCATGAGGGAAAGATGCAAAGATGAGAGCAGCTGATGGAAGCAAAAGGAGCAGCTAGGAGTGGAGGGTGAATGGCACAAAGGAAACGAGGTGGTAATGCAGCCACTGGTGTCCCTAGAGGGGTGCAGGGCCTGGGGCAAAGTTGGGACCCTCGCAGCAGCCAGCTGCCTCCCACCCAGTCCTGGTGTGAAGCATGGGGCTCCCCAAAGCACGGGGCCCAGGGTGGTCGCTCCTATTCGCTGTACCCTAGGGACAGCTCTGAACACGGCCTTGGTCTGCCTTGTCTATTTAAACCCTTTAGGCAAGGCAGCCTGTTCCTATGTCCTCAGCACACTCAGGCCCCTAGGCCCTACTGCACCAAACAACAACATTTACAGCGTAGAGAGGAAGCACGGAGAGTGGAGGGGCCGAGTTGAGCACCCCAACGGAGCTCCGACTTGCTGCGGAAAGTAGCTGCAGTGCCAGAAGCAGGTTTGATGCCCTCTTGTACTGCCATCTCATCGCCCACTGTCCCCCCCAGCTAATGCATGATCACTCCCCTTAGCACGTCTGCCAATGCAGCTTTTTTCCAGGCTAGTTTTTAATAATTTGGGCAATTTCCTCCCACCACCTGCTCCCCGTGAATGGATCCCCCCGTCTGTTTTATCTAGCAGGGATCAAGCTGCGTGTGTCTAGCTGCAGAAAGGGAAGCATTAAGATAATTCTCCCACTGGGCAGAGACAGCCCCGTCTGGGAAAGTTGGAGGTGCAAGACACCCGGTTTGGGTCTCCCTCCTTTCAGCCCTATTTGCTGATACTACTGCAGAAGGCCGAATCATCTGTTAAATCACTTATTGATAAAGTCACCGTGCCCCCTCGTGTCTGGCTTTAACATGAGCAGTGGTTTGCCAGCCTTGACATATAGAAGATTTACTGGGAACTTTCTGCAGCTAATTTTCTCCTAGAGTCCAGCCCCGATGGCAATGAGAGGCTTAGAAGAGCTGGCAGGTTGAGTGCAGAACCCGGGGGAGAAGAGCTAGACTTGGGAAGAATTGCTCCACATCCCACCTGCAGGGCTGGTCTCCCCATCTGCTTCCGTGGGTAAACAAAGGAGAGCTCTCAACAGACACTCGCTGTTTGAAAGTCTGTCGCAGGAAAGACCGGCCAAGTCTAGCTGAGTCCGAAGCTTTGAAACAACGAAAAAAAGGAGCCCCTGAGACCAGAGCAAGAAGAGCCCCTGAATGCTGGGGGAAGGAGGGGAGTCCTCATGAACAATCAGGTTAAAAAGTTATCCAAATACAAATGGAGGAAGGTTTGGCTGACAGCAGAGACTTAGGGAGTGTCTTAGCTCTTCTGCAGTCTGGTCTGAAATGGAGTTGGGGAAAAGGATTCTTCAGACAAGAGCTGGAATCTTAGTCCTGCATGGACACACTTCAAATGGAGCTTCCGGCTAGCATTGATCGATAGATAGATAGATAGATAGATAGATAGATAGATAGAGCCATCTCACTGCCCACCCTCATCCCCTGGCTACTCCTCCTAGCTAGCTAGATTTGCTCAAGTGATGCAAAGTGCACAGGACCGGGGGCAGCAATGGCCAGTGAAGTATTTTCCCAGGGCAGGGGAACTCTTTCCTACTACAAAACTGGTGAAGGTGGCGTAGCTGCCTCCTGAAATAGCTGCCTCTTCGTCCCCAGCGCTGGGCCGGGGTGAGGAAATGGGCACGTTGGAGGTGGGCCAGGGAAAGAGGAGTTGCAGCAGCCTAGAGCATGCTACGCACAGCCTCTGCTGGCACAAGTTGGCCTGTAGCGTAAGTAAAGCTGTTCCATAGAAGGGTGGCACAGGAACTGGGAGCCCAGCCAGCTTTCCTGCAGTCCACCCTCCACATTGTCCCAGGGGAATTTGCGTGCAGTGGAGGTCTGGAGACCTTTTTGGAGAAATGCTGCTAAAAGGTGCTTCATCCACAGCCTTAGTCCCATTTATCCCCCAAACAGGGGCAAGCTTTGACAGCAGCCATGCCACTAATGTGCCTCGTCCCCCCTTTGAGGCGACTTTCCCCAGGACAAGAGGAGAGTTCAGCCTCCCTCAGTCCCTGTTTTCCCTTCTTTTGTCAATGGCAATGAAATGTAGGAAAAATCCCACAGTGAAGCATTTCGATAATGTCATGGCATCCTGGGGCGGGCTTCTTGAAATGCGGCCTTTCAAACGATTTTACATTTCCAAACAACCTGTCAAAACAAAATTCATTTCTTTTTATATCAACATTTCTTTTAAAATGTTTTAAAAGGTCAAAACTGGAACAGAAGGGTTTGGGTTTATGGAAACAAAATGTTCCAATCCACCCCGAATTCAATTTTTCCCCAGAATTTCATTTTGTGGGAGAATTCAAATGTTTGTTTGTTCCCATTCCATTTTGCAATGGCAAACAATTAGAAACTGGAGAATTTCCCATAAAATGGAAAATCTGGTTTCCACCCAGTTCCATTTAAAAGACCCCAAAGATGCCTTTACACCTCTGTTTGGGGGCTGTTTCATTGGGGGCTGGCAAGGCATCCCCTGGCTTCTCACAGAGCAGAGCACACTAGTTTTTCACAACCCAACGTTTCCCTTTTAGAGGCCATTCCTCAGAAAGAGAGTGTGTGGGTAATGTAGAATTGGAAGGATGTGTCCAGCAGGGCTGATGAGAGGAGACATGGGGGGACAATTGTACCAGTGATCTGAGTTCAGTGGGCTTCCAAAACATCTGTCTGTTGTCTGTGTAAATAGAAAGAAATGGCAGGGGGTTGGAGCCAAGGAAACATGATGTACCCTGAGCCCCATATTTCTCTACATGGGCCTGCCCGCACTGTCCTAACTGTAACTGAGAGGAAAGCAGTATGTGTTGAAAATACCTCCCCAGCCTGGTGTCACCCTGGTGACTCTGCGGGAGCTTTGTGGTAACAAGGAGGCATTGGAGGCTGTTAATTTGAGAGGATAAGCGATGGAGAGATGGACTAAAAAGAGAGCTGGCTACCCTTATAGACAACGTATAGGGTCAGGGATACAGCAGGAGTCCCATCACTCTCTGGACAATGAAGAGGAGCCAGGGGCCCTTACCAGTGCTTTATAACCATTGCTAGGAGACGAGGAAGGAGCCAAACCAGATCAGCTGACGCCATTTCTTTGCATTTTTCCTCACATGGCACCAACTGTCATCATAGCCTGTCTCTGCACTGGGAGTCAGTGTGGGCTAGTGGTTAGAGCAGCGTTCTGCAACAGGAGTCAGGAGATCTGGGGTCTGTTATGATATTGCTACTGCTAAGCTTGGATGTGTCACTCAATCACCCCCTGCTTCTGTTTCCCCACTGTGGGAAAGGCTGAGAGACCCTAGTGGGAAGAGTGCTAGAGAAGCACGAAGTATTATTTGGCTTGCTAGTTCTCTCAAGGGTTTTCTGTTCCTTATACCGCAGGGGCAGAGAGGAGGCGCAAAGTGCTAATGGTGCTGGCAAGTAACCCATTTGCATGTGCTGGCTCAGTTACTCTGCACACAGATTAGGCAAACAATTGCAAATGAAGTCTTACACCTACATTTTACAAAACGAGGCTCTGACGATTCTGATTGAGCGAGCGAGTGAGTAACATTCGTGGTAGCGCCCTAAGGTCACGATGAAGAGCTGGGCCATCAGGCACTATCTAAATGTAGAGATAAATATGCTTCCGGCCCCAGTTCGCTTACAATCTGTTTCTTTGTCCATTCCAAAGAGTCAGCTGTCCAAGTGGGAATGACACCCCAGGATGTTAGATCTGTGACTGTCTGGGGCAGGATTAACCTGCTGGAAAAAAGCTGAGCAGAATTTCTTGCCACATCAAGGAAAAAGCAAAGTTACTTAATCACTAAACAAAGGAGAGTCATTTACTTTAGCTGCCTTGGACATCCCCGCTGTATAAGGAAATGCCTGGGAAACGGAGTTGAAGACGTGCTCTGTCCAGGGTCACGGGGAGAACTCATTACCTGCATTTGGAGGGTGCTTAGACATCTTGTACGCCGTTTTGTAGCAATGCAGCTGACAATAGCGATACGGTCATGTCCTGAGCTAGTTCTACAGAACACCACGGCATTTTTATAGCGGGGCAAGATAGCAAGAGTCCTAGACTGTGAAATTCACCCCTGTGCTGCATGAGGCCTGTGCAGCGTTTAACGTCCCATTTCTGGCCTGTTTTGAGGTCTTGAAACGGAAAGAATTTCACCTTGAATCAGAAGCAACATCTTTTATTCCACCAGTGTCTGTTTTTAAGTCTCAGGGAGTTTCATTTAGAAGCATCAGTACAAATTAGGCGGACGAGGAGGCTGGGCTGATGGAAGTCCCAGAGTCCTAGTCCACTAGCTCTTTAAATATAAACATAATAGTACCCGGTGTCTTTCCAAACGGTGGCACCTTAGTGCAGCTTCACAACCTCTACACACAGCCCTAGTGAAACGCAGCCCACCTCCAGGACACACAGCACAGCAGAAGGCATAACAGCAGAGCGGAAATTTGTATTGCAAATAGTTTTGCCTCCCAATAACAACATTTCCCTATTCCCTTGGTGACTGGCTCCCACTGACAGGCCTTGTTTGGACTGTCAGGCCCTGTCTACACTAGGGACTTTCTCGACAAATGTCCTACCATTGGTGACACTGGTTCAGCACCATTCATGTTAGCAACACTGGGACCTCTCGTACAGCTGGATCCCCGGTTGCCAGTTTCATGTAACCCTGTTCAGAGCAGGCCTAGACAATATGGCGCCAAATGCTAGCAGTAGCCAGCAGCTCATCTCTTCCAGGACTCTCATCATTGCTGACCCAGGTGGGTGGATAGAACCCATCTGTTCTGTTTCCCTCTGCCTTTAAATGCTGGGTCTCTAGCCTGCACTGCTATCCAGGAAGGAAAGCTCAGTGTGTCCAGCCGCTAGTGGGGAACACAGAATCATGCTGTGTAAGCAAAGGTTGCCCCTGAGTTATAAGGATGTTTGGGTGGTTTGTGATATTGGGAATTGGGTACAATGCTCTAGGTCACCAGTGTAAGTCCTGCTCCAGCCAAGGTTGCCAGGGATTGAAAGTCAGTGCCATCTGGCTAGCGGGTGGCCTGTTTGAGATCAGCTGAGAGCTCAAGCCCCGTCTCTAGTGGGCATGGGGCTGAGAAAACGCAAGAACAATATTGTCACTGATGGCATTGGTTGCACTGCCAAGGACTGAGCGAGCAGAGAGACAAACCTCTCCTCTGGTGGTCCCAGGAGGTCCTGGTGGGGGGCATATTCTCAAGATGGCACAAAAGAAGCTCACACTGCTGCTGCTTTGCCCTGTTTATTTTGTTAGGCAGAGGGCTTCGGTCTGCATTATTGGCAGCCCAGCTGTGGTCTCAGGTCTCTAAATAAAGCTCGCTAGCTGGAACAGGCGCTACTTGGTGCCCTGCCACATCCAACTGTCTTTAGGTTGGTGCAGTAAATATCCTGACAGGCACATCTCAGTGTGTGTGTGTCATGCTCAGAACTAGGCAAATACTAGGGGAAAAAGGTCTGTGAATATTTGAGTTCAGGCTCCTTTTGTGTTTGCTTTCCTCAAATATTCTAGCAAAGTGTCCTGGCAGGAATGTTTGCTGAAACAGTGAATGTTGCAGACTATTCAGCAAAGGCAAATCTCAGGTTTGTGATTGCACCAGAAACCTGATTCAAAACAACACTCTATCACTACATGTCCAGTCAAACCAGCTCAAATTTTGAGTATCAGATCCTCTCAGGAAACTGCTTACACACAAGTTTCAGGTCACGAATTAGCCACAGAAATTATTCAGCAAGCCATTTACGTAATGAATAAATTTAAGAAATTTGTGATCTGCTTTTGGATAATCCGCAAAGACTAAGAGAAGTGATTCCATTCAAAAAGATCGATTTAGTGCTAGTCACTACGGTATGTAAAGGGGCATCTGCGGGGAACAAACCCAGGAGCTCTATATCTAAAGCCATCAGCCTCTACTGCTGGACTTGTAAACCTCTACGATTTGTGAAGCCATTAGCGGGGGACAAAGAACCACGTTGTGCAAGGGTGGGTTAGGTTACATCTAGGAGTAGAAAATAACCCCTGAAAGACAGAGAAAAGAGGCTCCCTTCTGCTCCATACCATCCTGGGTTCAAACCCCCACTTCTACCACAGCCAGACCTCCCAGCAGGCCCCACTGTGATTATGAACAGCATCTACTCCCAGTATCCCAACGGGATGGGGATTAGACATGCCCTTCTCCCCTCTCACCTGAGCATTGTGTAAGCGATGTTCTCTTGCAGCCACATAGTGCTTGCTTCAGGTTAATCCATAAACACATATACAAATGGACCAGGAAGGATTTACACTATATAGCACTTGGTAACCTAGGGTGCCTAAAACAGTGACAACAGCTGGGCAAAGGAGCAGGAGATGTCTCCCTTCTGGGAAGGAGGAAAATAGGCAAGAGGCCAGTGAGGCCCAGACGTTCAGACTCATGTAGGTGCCCGGGTCCACCCTGATGCAAATACCCTGATGGTGTGAGCAGGTAGCTTCCCAAAAGCATAGGTAGCGTCTATGGTGAAGTGTATCAGCAGTGCAGCTGTGCCGCCGTAGTGGTTTAAGTACAGATATACCCTAACCATCAGAGGGGTGAAGTTCTGAAACAGCTTCTCAATAGTTGTGGGGACAAACATCTTGATTCGATTCCGGAGACAGCTGCACACATTTATGAGTGTGATTGCATGACGGGATGCTTGTGAGGGTAAAGGGCACGTCTCAGCAAGCCTGGGGCTCACTTCTGGTTTATGTCTGAGGTTTCTAAAAGCTCATGCTTCAGGGTGTCAGCTGCCTACCTGGAAGGGATTTCCCTCCCCCACAGTGTATTCTGGGAAGATTTTTTTGTTTTGTTTTTTTAATTTTTTATCTCCTCCCTCTGAAGCAACAAGGATGGCCATGGCTGAAGATGGGCACTAGGCCAGGAGGGCCAGAGCTCTGAGAGCGCACCAAGCATTTTCTCTGTGAGGTGTTTGGCTGGCTAATTCTTGCTCACATGCTCAGGGTCTAAACGATCGCCATATAAGGGGTCAGGAAGGAATTTTCCCCCAGGTCAGATTGGCAGTGACCTTGGGAGTTTTCACCTTCCTCTGCAATGTGTGGGTATGGGTCACTTGCCAGGATTATCTGGGTAGATCTTTTCATTTCCCTGCCATTGTGGGGGCCACAGACACTGGGGCACCTCGGTCCCACCTATTCTCTGCCTGTGGCACATAACAGACTAGCCTCCTGAGGGCTGTGAGACGTTGGTCTCATTTCGGTTGTTGGGTTTGTGTGCAGGTGCTATTGGTGGCCTGTGATATCCAGGAGACAAGACTAGACTAGATGATCTGTTGGTCCCTTCTAGCCTGAACTCTTATGACACTGCCTGCGTGGAGGAGGCAGGTACCTTTCACCTGCCTTCTGCACAGAAAACCTCCTGTGGCTGACAATGGGTGTGTCACAGATTTTATAGCCTTCAGGCCAGGGGGGAGGTGTTGGGGGAGCCTTACACTCAGCTTCCTGGCGTGGCATTGACACTGTGCTCAGCAGAGCCAATGTCAACAGAAGGCCTGGAGAAAGGAGGCAAAAACCAAACACATGGGCACTTCTCAGAACAAGGGCTGTAAAACCTGCGCAAACCTGAACAAGTGGCACAACACCCTTTTATATGTTCAGAATCAATAGTCGGGGCCACTAATAGTATTTGCCGACACATAAACGACATCCACTGCACAGGGCTTCCCGCGGTTTATGGCTCAAGGCCTGGAGTCTTTAATGGAGTGTGCAGAAGCCAGGTACCGGCCGCCACATCTTGCTTTACAGTGGCTCTCAAATCAGCAGCCTGCAGCCTCTCCACCAGGTGCTCTTAAAAGCTTTTTTAAGGAATATTTGTTCCACTGCAACCCGAGTGTATGATAAACAGCATGGCCGGCACCCCACCCCCACCCCCAGAGCATGGCACTGAGATTAGGTGCGCCTGCTTGTTACCACCAGCAAGTGCCGTGTCCCTGGGTCCCAGCTCACTGTGTGAGTTCTAGCACAGATCAGTAACATCTCTGGGGAGGCATCCCAGCTGCCCTCCTGAGAGAAACGTCCCAGCCCGGGAAGCGGATTCCATTCATGTTAACTTCACTTATGCCCACTGTGGATGGGGGCTGGGAGTGTCAATGCTGGAGATCTGGGTCAGCTGCTGGTGGCAGCCACTGCTCAGATATGCCATGGACACCAAAAAAGCATTTGCCCAGAGTAAAATCATCCAGCTTGATGCTGGGCCCAAAGTGCTGATGGAAGACTGGCGCAAACCCACCAGTAGGGCCCTGGGTCTCGGCGTGCTATGCAGCTGAGTGTGCTGGGAAGGAGAACCACCCGGGCAGCGGAAAGGCCACCCCCCAAGGGATGAACCAAGTCTCTCAGGGGATTGTGGAGGAGGCCTCAGCTGAAGCTGGCTGTGGTGGGAGGGTAGCCACAACAGGGAGCAGCCCGAGAAATTCATTGGCATTGTGAGAGCAAACGGGAGCAGTGGGTGCTGGAGAGAGGCGGTATCAGGGCAGGAGGGGAAGGTGCAATAGGGAGAGGTAGTGACAGCATGAATCGTGGGCTCAGACCCCCGACGCCGGCTGAATTATGGGGCTCTCACTCATCTCGGCAAGGAGCTCTGGTGCCTCAGGCGCCATTCGTCGTCTGTGATGTCTCTGTAACTGCAAGCTCTGGGTGGAATTACAGACTTGCAACTCTCAGCTGCCTGCTCCGTGCTGTGCGCCTGGGAGCAGTTCCGCTGACCCAGGGCCTGCCTGCGGGCGTGCGCTGTTTGAGCCTGTCTGGGAGGATTCTCTGTTGATCTAGGCGTCTCTTCATTACAGGCACTGCATTTCAGTGCAGAACCCAACAAGGGGGGAGGCGCTTTCACGGGGTTAAGTTGAGTTCACAGCTGGTCCCCCCTCTGAGCCGCACTGGAATGCTAATGCATTCATCCCTCCCGCCACACCAGGACTGGGGAGCGTATGATCCGTCCCTGAGCCGAGCAGGGTTCCTGTGTATCCAAGCCCCCCACAGACTTATTTAGGCCCTGGGGACTGACTGGAGAGCTGGGCTGCGATTTACCATTGTTCCTTGCTGTTTATCCCAAAGTGCTGCTAGACATTACAGAGCTGGACAAAGCCAGGGACCCTGCCCCGAAGAGCTTTCAGTCCAACCAGAGACAAGATGAGGGAACACAAAACAGAGGCAGGAGCTAGGGGAGATGGTGGACAAATCCAAGACCTGGCCAGTCTCCAGGACAGTCTATGCCAGCTGCTTCTCCTCTCCTTTGCACAGATTATGAACTGGGGCGAGGGGGGAAGCCCAGGGATCCTGGGTGGGCCAGACTGGCCCCTAGGGAACTGTTCCAGCTGAGAATCTCTACTGCTGCTCTGACTGGCTGCCATGGCCACCTTTGCTTTTGCCCACCGCTGTGCTGAGCACGAAGATGCAGCACATTCCATATGCACACGAGGGAAATACTTTCTTCAGACCCAACTCCCCGGGCACATTAGCACCGATAGCATTCCCCTAATACTGCCTCGCTCTCTGGATCATGACACGTCTGTATTTATCACAGACCCTAGCGTGCTGCTTGGGGCAGGGATTGGCCTGGCATGGTGTGTGTATACAGTGCCTAGCACAACGGGACCCTCCATCAGGAGAATGTCTCTTACACATCCCCCTCCCGAAGGCCATTGCATTTGCCCTGTGGGAATGAGCAGGACACTCCTGGGAGGCATTTAAAGACTTGCAAAGGGATCAGTCCAAGGCCTTGGGAAGGACCAGCTTATATTGCTGCAGTAGGCCATCAGAATGGGCTGTGCTCCAGGAATAGTGATGCAGAAGCAAAGGGAAACCAGCGCATCTCTGCTCAGCTTTAATGAGGCTGGGTCATGGGGGTGAGGGCGCTCTGGTCCTGTTCTGGGCCTAGGTCTTTCACTCCCCAGGGGTTGGTGTGATGAGCGTTTCCTTTGGCTTTTGCCCCAATGGGTGCAATTGACCCCTCCTTGCCCTGCGTTTCATGTCAGACACATTCCAGATCTCAAAGCCCAACTCAAAATCGATCCGGTTTCACACTGATACTGTGGATTCTGTCTGACCAGGGCACAGATCTGTCAAACAGCCCCAGGTCTGTGAATCTCAGGGAACCTGCCTGGGAAGTTGCTCTGATTTCAGAGTTTGTGATGAAGCCCAGGGGAGCCGGCGAGATTCCCATGGGGTGGAGGCGGAGTGGAGAAGGGAGAACTTTGGAGCCCGTGAGCCTGCAGACTGCTGCTGGGTTTCAGTGGTTTCTAGTAATGGGGAGGCCTCTTTACCTGGTCTCTGAAATCCCAGTGCAGAAAGACGTGACCTCTCAGATTCAGGGACCAGCCAGAAGGCGATTACAGGCCCAGCAAGGAGGAAACAAGCACTTCTGGAGCAGTCCTGAGAAGGAAACATGGGCTAGGCTTGTCCCTGGAGAGGCATGTTTGGAAACCCCAGTGGGATCATGGCGAATATGGGGACATTACAGCAGCTTTTGAGTATGAGCATTAAATCCATTGCCCTGAAACTCCTTCACCCACGAGGGAGGGGACCACTGGGCAGAACAGTTCTGACATGAAGACTTCAAGTCCCAGTCCCAGGCTGAATGACCCCGGGACACCATTTGTCCTGGATTCCCACCCCTGAACCCTCCACATGTTCTGGGTCGTGTACCCTGGGGGCAGGGACACAGGTCAGGGGCTGCTCTCAGGCCCTCAGTCCCTCCCGCTCAGGGCATGTGGAATGGGCGACTTTTACCATGGGCGACTTTTACCATGGCCTGGCTCAGGCTTCCATCCTGGCCAGGGGGCGGGGCCTCGGGGGAAGAGGAGGGGCAAGGGGCGGGGCCACAGAGGGATCAGGGCTCCTGCCTGTGTCCTGTTTTCACAGTTTGAAAAGGTGAGTACCCTACCACCAGGGTCGGGGTGACCTCAGTGAAGTGCTGCCCTGCTCCCTCTCGCTCGTGCATCGTCTCATTCCTTCCTCTAGGAGGGGGTCAAGGGCCTCCCCCCACACACAAACAGCTCAGGCGGTGAAGTGTCAGGGCTCAGCATTTTCTGTTCTGTCTGGCTGTGCAAGGCCACCAGCATGGAAATGTCATAGCAGGCATTGCTGCCAGACAGGAACAGGAAGATCAATAGAGGCCACAGCACCCCAGTTCTTGAGATAAGGCCAGCGGTGGCTCTCTCAAGGTCTCGTTCTGCTTTGCCAGCCAGAAAATCCCCTTATTTGCCAATAGGATTGACTGTTCCTGTCCCTCTGTCACGCCCCACCGCAAAGGGCCCGCAGGGGAGGAATCACTGAGCTCACCGCAACCGAAAGCTCTCGATTGTGTCACATGTTGAAGGACCTGGATTGCAGTTTCACCGTCATATTATCTCTGACAGACTCGCGAGGGAAGGGGCAGGCGGCTAAACTAACGTCCAAAACTTGCTGACAAATGTCAACCCGATAGCGTCCCAGCCCGTAATAAATCCACCTGCTTAGCCAACAGCCTGGAGTAATCTACTCTGAAGCAAAGGGCTGATTCCAGAACCAAAGGCGACCCCATCAAGAGCTCCTGGCACCCCCCAGCCCCACCGCCAGATGTTGGGGTGCAGGGATTCTTAGCCTAGGTGCCCCTGCTGATTTCACTTAGCGTAGTGCAGGAGGGAGGCAGGCTTCTCAGGTATCCATGGCCATGCATGGCTTTGTAGGTCAATATCAGTGCCTTGTGTGACACTTGGGAGAGAACAAGAGGAAACCAGCATAGACTGGAGAATCAGCAAAACGCTCCCCGTCCGGCTAGCAGCACGGAGCAGTCTGCACTGGCTGCAACAGGTGTAGCGTTCAGGAGTAGCCCCATATAAAGTGCACTGCTGTTATACTGAGACCAGGGCTGTATAGCTCAGAGGTGGGCCCCAAGGCAAGCTGATACCCAGGGGTACCTCTAAAGATGTAAAGCCATAAACAGTGCTCTAATGTGCTGACTGTAACATGGTGGTAATGCTGTGTATGCGTAGAGCGCTCTGCGTCCCAGTGCATTTGATTATTACATCACTCCCTATCATTTCGTAATAGGGACCGTGGAACTTGTGTCCCTCTGCGTAACACAGGAGACTCAAGCCCCAGTTGTTGTACCAGGGTGTTTTATTATGGATGTAGGTACAGACGTGTTTTAAAATCAAAGCCTTTCGCCTCCCCCTTAACTTGCAGAGCCAGTCTCCAACTGAATCATTTTGTTAAACATAGTATGGTACATTCAAAAGCAGCCTCTGCATTTGCACCTCCCCCCGAAAAGAGCTGCAGCTGTGTGGGTGAAGATATGTGGGTGCCAGGTCAGAGGCCAGGGTAAGGGCACTTTGCAAATGTGGCCCAAAAGGCTCAGGGCACCCCTAGGGGCATCGTTGCAGGGTGCAGATCTGGGGCCACCTTATAATTCACGTTCAAGTATTTGTCAGAACTCTTTAAAAGCTGTAACTCCATTGCATGAACTCCTGCCTCCAATCAAATCTCATTGTGACCAGCATTAAGGGATTAGCTTATCCCTGCAGCCCACGCTCCGGCTGGCCTCCCGGTTACTTGCACTGAACATGGCTCCTTGTTCACAGCCATTGTGGTGCTTGCTGGGTAGAAGTCCCTGCCTGGGGGTGAGACTGCTCTAGCTTCTTCCTGGGGCCCAACGGATCATCTGGAAAATGAATGGCAGCAGATATGACTTGCTCCAGGAGACACCAGGTACTGGTACTAGGTATTTAACTTTACAGTCAGCCTATTGGGGAAAGGATGGTATTTGCATAGCAGGTGGTGTGAAAATTCATCCAGATGAATTAAGCAGAGCTATGCTAATGAGCCTCCCCCATATCTGTCCATATGCAGGACTGCTCTGAAACCCCCACCAGAGAGAACAGGAGAGCACCCAAAAAGCGCCAGTCCTGGGCAGTGGCTTTGGGAAAACAGCCCTGGGTGCCAGCATGCATTTAGAGATCCTTCATGGCTAGGCAGGGGGGTTCTGCCTTTTTAGCTGACAGCCTCCCTCTCAGGTACCTAGTGTGTAACTATCATGGAATTGTTCTGGTTTAAGAATCACCCAAGCCAACATTTCTCCTAAACCCACATCTGCCCCTTGTATTTTGCCAGCTGTTTATGGGTGGCCGGCACCGCTTCACTCATTATCCTGAAATCCCTGCGGCCGAGCCCTGAAACGAGTGTCACAGCCTTGTTATCCCAGTCACTAGGCTAATGCCTAGAACCTGTATTGAATGTCTATCACCCGGAGGTCCCCCTGCCACTGGCCAGAACTAATCTGCATTTCCTACTCATCTGAAGTACCTGGGACTAAGGCATTCTCCCTTATTTACAGTGTCTGAAAAACAGATTTAGGACTTGACCCTCAAAGGATTCACCCCCATGATAGGCCCATCTCAGGCCTGCACAGGTATGTTGACACTGCAGCTGCAAGCCTGCCAGCCAAAGCAGATGGACTCCTGCTAGCAGGGTTCAAACTAGCATGCTAAAAATAGCTGTGTGGGATGTTACAGCTTGGCAAATATTCGGGTAGTCTCCCCCCCTCGTCGACCCATTAGGCTCAGGTTCTGGTCACTAGCCCAAGTCTCTGCCACACACAGCTATTTTTAGCCTGCTAGCTTGAACCCCACTTGCGCAAGTCCATCTGGCCAGGCTTGGCGAGTCACTTCCAGCTGCAGTGTAGACAAAGAAATCCCTGATTACTCTGCGATGCATGTTGCCACATGAGGGTGAACTGTGCAGTGAGATCATGGCCTAACTTGTGCATCCTCATGACCGCGATGTCTCTGCCCCTCGGGAATGATGGGACTGCTAGTAATAGCAGGACCGCAGCATCAAACCACCAGGGATCCACTTGACTGGTCAGCCAAAAAGGGACTCCTTAGGGTTCCATTTCTGCACAGCGGAAATTAGGGACTCTGCTTAGACGTTCCAAGTCCTCCCAAGTGGGTCTCCCGTCTCAGATGAGCACTTCATTTCAAGGTGACATACGCGTGATGCATACCGTCACACTACCTCCTCACATAAGTGGCCCTTTGTTAGAAGAATGTGTGTGAGTAACAAGGGGCATCTTCTCCCCTGAGTGCATGGGGAAAACATCCCCACGCCAACCCGAGGGGCAGAGAAATCTCCCCCGCGCAGGAACGTAGTGTAAACTGGAAGCTGCTCGCTCCCCAGCCAAACCGAAGCGGCAGAATTCAAGCCCTGCAAATAACTGAGTGGAAAACGCGCCTGCAAGCGGGGACTAGCTCTCTGCCACAGGTGGGGCTGCTCCCTGGGTCAGGCCTTCTAATGCAGACCCTCCCTACCATACCCTACAAGTTATGGCTGCCTGCTCGGAGCAGGGCAGCCCGGGCCATAAGGTCAGCATGAGGCCCTGCGCAGTGACAAACACAGAATTTGGCTGCCCGTGTGTTTAACAAACAAACATCAAAGGCATATACTTGGTTGCAGCGCTTGAAGACAAGGATCTGACCTGGCCCTGGCATTCTGGGTGAGCACTGAGTGCTCCTCCCCTGTCTCAGTCTCACCCCGCGCTCATCCTTAGAGGCAGCAGGCAAGCCTTCTTCACTGGCCTGCTGGCTCCTGATTGATCAGTGTCTCCTCCTGGCCCTTGTAGGCCTCTAGAGGACTAAGTCTTGTGAGTGTGAGTCGGTGGGCTTGCCGTGAGCTGGGGGTTGTTAGGGTACGACCCCCTCCAGCAAAGGGTGGAGAAGGCCAGATAGACTCTGTCACACTCCCTCTCATAACGCCCACGGTCTGGGACATTCGCTGAAAGTGGACGGGAATGTGGCTGAATGAAACTGACTTTTGAACTCAGACACTTTAGCAACCCTCCCCGTCTTCTCACCAACAAACCTCCTCTAGTCACCAGCGCGTTCTTCCTGGCTGCAGATGACCCAGGGCTGAGGACCCAGGCCGTTCAGGGTCCTGCACTCCCTCTGGGCCAAACCCTCCACAGAATCAAGGCCCAGAAGCTGGTGGGCAGATGAGGGCCAACCACCCACAGAACTATGAGGGAGGGTCAAATAAACGCAATCCAAGGGGTTGCCTCTAGCCAGGCTCCCAGGGTATGTGTATGGGGTGGATAAAGGGCTTGAGCTAGCTCACTAAACAGAGCTGTGTGGTTTGGACAGGAAATTGGGCTCTCAAGCCTAAGAGGTTGGGGCAGCTAGAGAGCCCACACTGCAACCTGAGCCGCAACATCCACACTGCTAATTTGAACTCGCTAGCCCGAGGCTGTCTACGTGGGCTGGGAGGCTCATGCCGAGCTGCAGCGTAGACATAGCCCCATAGGCCCAGGGAGGAAAGCAGCGGGTTCCCAGCTCCAGCCAAGACAGAGGAGAACTCCAGAGCTCATTCCTCATTTGGGACCCAAACTCCCACTGGAACTTCTGGGAAACTATCCCTCAACAAAGCCCAGCCCTGTTCTCCTGACTGACATGCCTGTAGGGAAGCCTGGCATCATGAGCTGAGAGATGGAGCTTTAATGCTTTGCCTCCAAGTCACTGGGTGGTGTCTAACTCTCTCTAGACCCTGACATCAGTATAAAGGGCTGCTACGTTCTCAGGGTCTCCCTGCTCTGCTAGGCTCTGCGACTACTGCCACATATGCTAAAAATCCCCCTCGCTCTGTCCAGCTGGAGTGGAGACAGATGTTTTCAGGAACTGAGTTGGATGCTCTTAGTCTAGGGAATATCAGACTCTCCAGATGCCAACTTCATAGGCTCAAACAGGCCCAACCCTTTCTGAAAGTCAGAGACAAAGTAGGTGATGATGGGATTATTTTTATGAGCCAGTACCTCAATGCAAGCTGCACGGGGCCAGTCCTAGAGTCGGGAAGCCTGGTGAGTGCCACATACACAAACTCCTAGCTAGCCAAGTCTGAACTAACTAGCCAAGGACTCTCTGTGTTTCACTTGTAGTTCACTAGGGAAAAATTAGCTTTCCCCGCATAGGGCTAGGAAAATCCCAGACTTGGGCTCTGTACTCCTCCTGCCTACAACACCTCCTAGCAACATCCCTGAACTTACATTTTGTAGACTGCAAGACAAATGAACACAAGACTGACACAATGAAAACTGGCATGGTATACATTCTTAGATATGGACGGACAGACAGATAGGTCTCTACAACCCTCTATAAAGAAATTGGTTCTGTAGTCTCTGCCATCTAACAATTTTTTATGCCCTTTGTGAAGCGGGTTGGCAGTCAGCGGAGCGCTTCCTGGCTTTCTGGCAGGCTCAGAAAAGAGGCCAAAGATTGAATAGACCATAGAGATTGAACTCCCCCCTCCGTAGAAGTGGTCTCAGGTCAAGGCTGCATGCACTGCCCGCATGGCAGCTGCAGCTCGTGTTCAGTTTTGCACCTGTTCTTTGGTTAAAGGGTACTAGTCTGTAGAGTTAGTAATTTTCTCCTTTCACGGGCACTAAAATACATTTTAATGAAACAAGAGAGAAAGAAATCATGGAGGAATATTGGCTTTTTGTAAAATGTTCCCATCTTGTTTCTTCTTCATTGAGCAGCAGCACAGTCCATGCCCCGTCAGCCATCTCTCTAGAGAAAGCCGTCCTCTGCCAGCATGTTTTGATTAAAACTGCTTTGGGGGCATTTGTACGGGGAGTTATACCCAGTTAATCATTGCATTCTTTATCAGTTGATGATTGATTTAGAAAGGTTCATGGCTTCGGTGTGTCATGATACATTTGCTTGAAACGTTTAGTTGACTCAGTTTATGCAGTTTATGGTCATAATATATTTTAATGCTTTTATGGCAGAAGAGGCCATTAGCCCAGGGTGCTGGGGGAACCAACTGGGACAAATAATGTTATTCTGCCTTTGAGTCCTGGGTTCAGTGCTTAAAGGGGAACTCATTATTTGCAGTGACATGCGTTATCTTGGAAGTTCACCAGGTGGCGGTACAGCATTCACAGCTCTGCGGTTAATGTGACTGGATTATAAACTCTACTTGTTATGGAGTTACTGGTGACTCTTGTGCCCTAACATTACATATATGACATCTTTCTTCAATCAGAGAATCAGAAATATCAGGGGCAGAAAACATTAGGTCATCCAGTGTTTCTGCCCGAGTGGGACAGTCCCTGGGACTTTTTCTATTTTTGACCAAATCCAGAAAGAAAGATTATCCCAGAATCTCACTGTTGGGCCTTTTTTTTTCTTTTTTAAATGTCCAGCCTGATTTTTCCTTTTGCTCTAGTTCTCTCTCTTTCTCCACCTGCAGAGTTTTGCTCCCTCATGGATACTGATACTCTTCAAATGTCTCTGAACAGTTCTCAGCTCCCATCTGACTCTCTCTTGCTCTTTTCTGGATCCTGTACAGTTTTCCCATCTCTGTATCTTGTATTGGGACACCCTGAAGTGCACATGAAATCCTCAGATGTTTTGGGTGTCAAATTAATTCAAAGGGGATTTGAACATCAAACAGCACAATATCATTTCTGCTGGGAATGACTGGAGGAGATGGACGCAGCGATAAGAGATGAAATATTGTTCTGTGTCATGGTGCTGGTGTAACCCATGCTCACTCAGTATGGAGCTCTGTTCCCCTCTAGTGGTATCTGGGCCACAGACAGTCTGATGAGCCTGCTAGGATCTTGGATAATAGAGAGCGGTACCGGACGCTGTAGGACATCTTCTCATCAACACAGGCTACCACAACATATCAGACCTTCCTGTCCTCTGCTCCTTTTGCTGCCAAACAAAGTTCAAGGTCTTGGTCCCTATCTTCCAGGTGCTTAATTGCCTGAGCCCAGGATATCTAAAAGATCATCTAAAGCTGTGGGGTGGAGACCATGGTCAACAACTTCACTCCTCTGGCACAATGGAACTTCCTACAAAAAGTGGAAAATTCGTCAGTGTGGAGACAGAGCTTCTTGGGACTGGCCGCAGAACATCCTCTCCACAGGAATTAAGGACCATCCCAAACCTCACCCCCTTCCACTCCAAGTGCCAGGTGCATTTCTTTGACCTTGTCTTCTCTCACATACAGAAATAGCAACATGAGAACAAACACGTGGCAGATGTTAGCTGCTACTGGAAGGCCCACAATAGACTAGGGTCTTTTAGCGCTGGCAGTAGATGCTCATACTTATGACCCAGAAGTCACAGGTTTGATCCTTATTGCCAACGATCCACCCAGGGCAGGGCATTACACTAGCAGGATAAATTACGCTGCAAGTCAGAAACTGTAGTTAGGAAAGACGTTTGTGGTTCTGGCCCCATGGAGTCATGTGGTAGAATGTGCCAGATCAATCTGTCCTAAGCAGCCTCAAACTTGCAGTACCTGAGTACCCCACACATTTTAATGAAATGTTAGTATCCCCATTTTACAGCTGTGGAGCTGGGGCCCAGAGAAGTGAAGTGACCTTCCCAGGGTTACACTGTGAGTCCAGGCAGTGCCAGGAATTGAACCTTGTTCTTCTGAATCCCTGTCCAGAACCCCACCACCACAAGACCAACCTTCTTCTCACATGAGCAAAGAGGCTCTCCCAGCCGAGACCAGCTTATTACAGATCCTTATTGGCTCAGACAGGGGGAGGCTGCTGTTTAGATCAACTGGGCAAGCTGCTACTGCTGCCTATGAGCCAGAGGTCTCATTTTTTTCATCTCGGTTGTGTGAACATGTAGGATGCATCCAGAGCAGTTCTGGGCCCCAGATGAGAAGCTCCATTAATGAATTAACTCCACTTGACAGGTCCAGAGCAGATCCAGATCCAGAGCAAACTGCTCAGTGTCCAGAAGAGGTCTGCCATGCCATCCTATCAGGAAAGCTTTTGTTTCAGGAAGACACTTTTTGTCCTTTGGGAAATCTACTATCTAAGTAGTGACTTTATCTCCTCTTTCCTTGTCCCTGCTAGGACTGAGATTCTCATCAGGACATAGTGGCCAGTGTAACCCCTGCTTCGTGCACACAGCCCCAGCTCCTAATCCTTTTGGGCTTCAGAGAAGTTGGCCATCTATTTGGAGATCCTTCAGTTAGTCCCATCTGTCCATTCCCTGGTCCTGAGAGTGGCTGATGCAAATGGCAGCAGCGATGACTCAGGTCCCTTTCCTGCAGGCCGGTCATTCTGCAGAATTCCTCTTTTGAAAAAAAAAGAAGTGCTTTGTAACCTTTGTTGATTTTGGCAGTTCTCTTCGGACAGCAGCAATTCTGGGTATCGCTCCACTGGCTGGAATTATCCAGGAGCTTTTTCATGTGTGTATAATGAACATAAAGAATAAGCAAATGAAACCTATGAACTGCAAATGGCCTGCGGGGACTAGTGGCGAGGTGCTCCGTGTGTCTGCTGAGCAATATGATGAGCTGGGATCCCTGCATTGTGCAGCTGCAGGAATTCCCTGAGTCAGAAGGGGTGGCGTTTATCTCCCCACAGGAGTCCCACAGCCTGCATGTGTGCTGCTCAGGTGCGGGCTATTACTGTCAGTGTCATTTCAGACCCTGGAACCAGAGCTGTGCTCAATGGGGTGATGGTTTTTTGCTGAACTTTGCACGTTAAGGACTAGATTTTTGAGTGTTCGGCATTCTGTAGCTCCCACAGAGAGGAGAAAAATGGGGATTCTCCACTAGATGCAGAGCTCCTGAGAGATTCTGGCCCCAGACTCGCCCCATTTCATTCTGGCCCTTTGGTTCCTTGAATTTCCTTTTCCACAAAAAGGGATGGAATAGCCATTTTGAAACTGAAAATCTGCCAACATGCATACACTGTACTCTGAGCGTTTCTTTTCAAAACCACCTGTCCCTTCAAGATGGGCCCTTGTTTTGCTCCGGAATAAGTTCATTTTCCCTGGAAAAGAGTTTTTTAATGAAATATTCACAAATATGTGGTGCATTTGGGGGCAAAAATGAGCTCATTTTTTCATGTTTTCCATTTGCAAAATTAAACATGAAATGGAGTCTGCAGCTTTTAGCCAAGCTGTGGGACTCTGTAAACCCAGGCCTTAGCCTCTTTCTGTGTCAACAGTCTTATTAAAAAATCCAAACCAAACAAACACAAAGATGGCAGGAACAATCATTACTTCCTTGGGGTGTTTAGAGGCTTTGTTAGCATTAATACACCCCTTTGAGATCCGGGGATGAAAGTCACTCTAAGTGTTAATCTTGTAGTAGGATATGTTTAAATGGTTTGTGTGTCTGCCTGAATGTTGACAAGTCTCTTTCCCTATCCATTCTGGCATGGCAGCTGTTTAATATGGCTCTTTTAATTAGCTCAGGCTCTCTGAGAATGTCCTTCTCAGCTTCCAGTTGGAATGTGTGGATGGAGTTTTAGTGGAATCGTTTCCCTTGTCCCCAGCGTGTCTATGCCTATGTTCCAAGGGCTTTGGAATCCTTGATACTCTAAACCAGGGGTCGGCAACCTACCGCGGCTGAAGAGCCACATGCGGCTCCGGAGCCGCGGGTTGCGGACCCCTGCTCTAAACCATTTCCCCAGTGGATCCTTGGCAGTGGAGCAGATTTTATGGACAAGCCTGACTGATTTGGGCATGGGCATTTTCAGAGAACTCTTGTCTGCAATGGTGAACTAGCCTGAAAGTCGATTTAAACTCTTTGCAGTGGGCTTAGTTTGTTGTGCTCTGATCAAGCCCCTGTGAGCAGGCAACATGTTACAAAATGCACCAGTAATGGCATATCCCCATGGGGCCGAGCAACAAGTCTGACTTGGCTGCCTTAATGTGCCATATGCCATCCCCAGGCGTAGCAGGCATTGCATCATCTCCTGTGAACACCAGTCACCAGAAACAACTCGCCCAGGTGCCAAGACCAGATCTACAGATAATTCCTTGCAACTTAAATACTGGGGGAAACAATCACAAATGGAGGGACTAGTCATTCAGGGAAACACTGCAACTACCCCGGGAGTCTGGGGTGGTTCTTACCCTTCACTTGAGCCACTTCACAGACCATGTTGCATTTCTGCCTTAGAGTTTATGCCTTAGGGGTCAGTTTATCTCCCTCATGATGCCACATATATGGCCTACTGTGAGTTATGTGTGGCGATCAAGGGGAGAATAGGCACCTAATTAATTCTGCTGTACCTTACAGCTCCCTGGAGACTTCTCCCACCTGCCAAAAATATTTCCAGGAAACGTTACAGGGCTGGAGCTGCAGCTGCTATAAACCAGCTGATCTACACCAGCCCTTTACCCGATGCTTGTTTCAATTGGCTAGAGAACTATCACTCCCTGCACCCCTCACTGACTCCAGCCAAATTCCTCAGAGCTGCTTATTAACACATGGAAGACTCTGCTCTGTAATTGTTTATGGGACAAATTCCGGCAAAAGGCAAATGGGATTTGACAATGTGGCCAAAATATCCCTGTTTACAAAAAATATGACAAAACATAAGCCCTTGGCTTTATCTTTCCCATTTGGAAACAGCCACAGAGCAAATATACTCAGGGCATGGGAGGGGGGGCAATTTATATTGACTTTAGAAAAACTGTTCTTTAAAAAAATAACCTCTCTAGATGCCCAGATTCAGTGCTGGACCCCAAAGTCTTGCATAAGGGTTTGCAGCCTGCCTGCAGCCTTGTGTGGATTTGTGTGTGAGCAAGTCATGCAGTAAACTATCCTCTGTTAATTTTTTAATGCAGAATAAACAGGCCGAGAAATGATTAGCATGCAAGTAAATTCAGCTTAATTGGGAAGCTGAGAGAGGATGAGAATGAGGAGGCTAGCTGGAGTTATCAGTTAACCACATGAAGTGCCTCTGCTTCCAAGAGCTAATTCTCCCTGTTGCTTTCTGAACCCTTGTAAATTGCCTTTTTTTTTAAATTTAGGTGATGACCTAAAATGACTAATATAAGCACAATGAGAGCCCTTGTTTTCCCTTTTCTTGTTCCGTTCGTAATGGCTGCGCACACGCACGCATTGCAGGTGATAAGGGTCCTACCTGGTTTATTACAGATGATCAGCATCTTCTTCCCCATTCCCAACTATGAAAGGAAGCTGTTAGATTAAGATGAAAATGTGGAAATCCACTTTGTATGTGCGCAGCTGTTCTGGTCAGAGTTTCAGGACAATCCCAGCAGATCCAGGGAGTGAACAGAAGAGACTGCGAGGCAGGGAAAAAGCATAACTAGGTAGTTGCTTGGAATGGAGTTTGGTCAGTGGTCGGAGATCTATATTCTGAGATAGACAGGACTTTGTCCACAAACTGGAATTTGAAATTTCAAAGGGAGAAAAGCAGAAGGGACCTTTCCGGGTGTGGAGGTGACTATGCTGACGTGGTTTCCCCAGGACTTTTGTTCTTTGTCTTGTAACTCAGGACAGCTCGCACTTCTCCCTCAGTGCATTTGGTGAACGAGAGACTGAAAGATCAGACGCAGAGCAAGATGTCTGTTGATGACATTCAGTGTGGCAATAAACACACGTCCTCGCGGTGAAGCTGGGATCCGGTACAGAACTTTTCCAAACTGGGGTGGGTTCACACTGAGAGTTTTGGGTTTGAACTCATCTCTGCTTTACATACACCTGTGGCAAAGCCACTTTGGTCACAGTGGGGGCCTGGAGAACTTAGGCCTAAATATTTAGAAATGGCCTTTATTTGCACCAGCTATGACTTATGCCTGCAAATTGTAACAACTGGATGTCCAGCTCTATGCCTGAAGGTGCAATTCAGGATCTTAGATGTCCAGTTATTGCCATTTGGGCTTGAAATTTGTTGGTACAACATTGTGCATGAAAAACTAGAGGCCGGGTGTAGGCCCAGCTGAAAAACAGACCTTGAAAGTGAAACCTGGATGGTTGTTATAACCTTGTATGTGTTTGAGATGCAATGCTCCAGGCACTACGCACTCCAAACCACGCAGCTGCAGCCCTACCTAAAGCTTCGGCAAAACTTTACCAAGGATCTTAAGAACATTTATTCTAGGTCTGTCTGATCCAGGGTCTGCTTTAGGTACAAGCAATGCAACTGAACACTGTAGGACACACTCCTGAGAGCCCCCTGCTCCTATGCGGAGTGCTTTCATGAGTTCACCAGTCTCCCTCTCCAGTTGTGGGACTGGGGATGCAAATGCTAATTACTCATCACCCCATCTCCCACTCCTCCCTGTGGACCAAAGCCCTAATTCTTGCCTGAGTCCTCTTCTCATTCCTCTTCACCTCTCTCTCCTGCAGCAGCACAAAGCTTCACTTTCTCTACTCCGCTCATCCAGCACTGCAGGGAAACCTTGAAAATGAACAGGGAGCCTTGGGGTGGCCATAGTGGTCCATACGGACTGCAGGACAGAGCTTCTGTCTTTGGTTCCTGGGGAATCGCAGTTGACCTTGGGCTCCCTGTTCTCAACACATTATGGAGCCTCCATGCAGTGCTTTTGAGCCAGTGCTCCTCAGGAAATCTTGCCATATCGTTTTCTGCTTCTGCTGGCTTGTGCTTTCTACAGGGCTCAGGATTTCTGGATGTGAGGAGGGCTGTCTCCATGCTGAATGGCAAGAGAGGCTTGAAGAATCGCTTCCAATGCATCCTTTGCTGTTGCAGACAGCACTTACTGGATAATAAAAATGCCTTGCATGTCTATCAGCTAATACCTTTAATCAACCAATGGTCTCAAAAACTTTACAAACATTAATTACTTCAGCCTTTGTCTGTTTTACAGATGATAAATCTAAGCACAGAGGAGAAGTGACTTGCCCAAAGTCACAGAATAAGCCAACAGAATGGGAATCCTACTGCCCAGTCTGCTACTCTAACCACTAGACAGCGCTTCTCATCCCCCCCGCCATCTGGCTGTGGTTTCTGAGTGGTGATAAATTGTGTTTTAAGAAGTCAGTGGGGTTTTCCTTGCTCCCCTATTGAACTACAATAATTATTGAAAGTGAATTGGAAAATTAATTTCATTGGCAGGACATGATATGGAAATACTGCCAAAGGTCGTGTCTTTGCATAGCTACACATAGAAAAAGGTTTCACATTAGTTATAGGGTTACAGCCTGGCCCATGCTCTCTGCTGATCTCATGCATATATCTGCTGATATAACTATCGAATCCAATGGATTGCCACTTCCACTGACAGTGAAGCTAGTTCTGCATCCTTTCCCCTTGTTCTAAACTTGTTCTTTCTTGCTGTTTGGAAGGGGGTTGTTACACTTATTTGTAGTAGAAGTAAAGATATAAAATTGTCAGGATATGCCTGTTATTGACTTTGAGCTCACACACACCACAAATATAAGCAGGTCAAGAGACCCAGTTACAGTTGGCAGCGTGGATCGGGACCATCTGTGTACTAATTCTATCCTGTTCGCAGTATAAATTGTAACTGGATCAGCAGACAACCACGTTGTAACTTCGGTTGGGTCTGGGCAGGTAGTACAGCCAGACCACTCCTGTGTCTCTCTGAGAATCTCTCTCTCCTTCTTGATATCAGGCGCACACAGGAGTTGTAGATGATGACATCCTTCCCGTGCCTGTTTATTAATTGGCCTGTATCCTGCTCCTCCTTGAATGAGGTGTGTGTCTTATTTGTTGGAAATCCCCGTTCCTCGCAGTGAAATTGCCGAGAATGACGGTCTGTGTATGGGGCTGGATTACTCTCATGCCACTCTTGCGTGAGGAAAAACACAGGAGGATTTACTGCTTTATCTGATCAAAACGAACGATTGCCCCATGCGCAGAGTACTGGAATTCGAAGTTTCCTATTACAGCTGTCTCGTGTAGTGCTGGGAGGGCAGGTGGGGGGAAATATTGTTTCCCTAACCAACTGGACTCTGTCTGGGGCCCTGGTCAGTGCATGTGGAGCTGCCATTCACCAGGACTCTCATCACCAGGACAGAACATGGAGAAACCCAATGTCCAGCCCAGATTTCACCCTTAAACCCTCCATAGCTTCTGCCTTCTTTCCTCCAGCTGCTGCTACTTGCTTCTAGACTGTCTCCTCTCAGCTGCCATGGATTCAATGGGCCTGATCCTGAACCCATGAAGTTGATGAGAATAATTCCTGTGACTTCAAAGGGCATCAGGTCAGCCCCTGGGTGGGTTTACTCCTTTGAAATCAGTGGATTTGCTCTGGATTTTTACTGGTGAGATTGGAATTTGTCCCTCCCTCAGACTGGCACTAAAAGGGAAACATTTGATAAGTGGCGCAGAACAATTCAAATCAGCCGAAAAAGGAAGAGAAGATTTGTCCATTAAATAAGGCTTTAAGGAGTCTCTGCTCAGGCCACCCATGCAGTGGTGCTGGTCCGTGCTTAGCCCAGGATGTGTTGGTGTCTCATTCAAAGACGCCATCATGCAGGGACTAATTTACCAATGATTCATTAATAGAGTCTCTCCTAAACTCCCAACAGAGAAGTTGTCAGTCTCTCAGGGACAGGAGAATCCTCTCACACTAGACTGGAGCTTTGAGTGAAGCTGCAAGTAACTTGTTTATTGAGTAGGATGATTTATGGTTGATAGGAGCAAAATCAAGCTTTCCCAGTAGTTTACCCCATCCCTGCTTTGGTGAGACCATCTTCAGGGGTGTGGGAAGTGTGTAGTCTTGTCCCAATCAGTCTTTGACCCCCCTCTGCTGAAACAAGCCTTTTGTGATATAGGAGTTAGGTATCTTTGAGGATCTGGGCCTTGTGCATGAAGAACTAGACTGAAAACACCAGAAGTGGCAGACTGCAGTCATCACCAACCTAGAGGTGAAAAAGGCTCCTATGTCTTATTGATAGTTTCCAGCCTCCTGTGCCACCTAATTCCCCTCAAGCTTCCCCTCTCACATATACCTCTTCATTTTCTATTCCTAGCATTCTGAACCCCCCCAACCTACGTCCTCCAGACCTAATGGGAGTGAGCAAGTATTTCAGTGTTATTTAGTCAGCAGCCTAGTTGAATAAAGACTCGTTTTGCTGAACTGAGCAAAATGGGCCATGCTTTTATGATATTTTACTAGACACTATGGCAAATCCTGCACATATTTGACTTAGTGTCTGCCACATTTATCTAATCAAAGGGATCACTCTAGCCAAGCCTGGATTGGGAGGGAGGTCCCAGGAGTGAGGCTGTATTCGACCACCCCCACCTCACACGCATTGTTTCAAACAAATGAATTCCTGGCTCAGAATCCTCCTTGCTGAAGGGGAAGTGATATACAACCATGTGAGTTCAGAGGGGGTTCCTTTGTATCTTTAACGATCACCCTGCTCCCACCACAGGGAAGGAACACTTGATATCAATCCCAAAAAAGTATTGTGGGGCTTTCCCCATACCGTCAGCAACGAAGCTGAAGCAAGGTAGCCTATGAAATATACCACAGTAGTCTCAGGATATAGGTGGCGCCTATGCCTTCTGTATAGACTATAAGCTTCTTGGGGCACTTTGCCTTCTGAGCAGTTTGCAAAATACCACGCTGAGGACATACCCATGATTGTCTATTCATATGTCAAACGTCACAGCCTAACGGCATGTACCATTTCAGAGTCTAAGGCTGCAGGATCTCACTGTGGAGCTGTGACAGGGAAGTCACTCATGTCAGTAAAGGGTTTTTGATTCAACGTGGCCCACTCTGTTCTGCATGCCCGTGAAGAGTGATTAAAACTAGTTCAGGGCCATTAACTTGCAGTGTGTAGAGAAAATCGCCCTGCATTGATTGAGAAATAAACTGGGATGTTTTGATTACACAGAGGGCTGACACTAATCGTTAATTACTGGCCCTTCTATGCAATTCAGCTGATGCTGTTAAGCGATAAATTGATTTCCACTTGTTGATCTTGTGCTGTTGTGCAATGGAAATTACAGTGTATTATACAAAACCTTCCCAGTGCAAACCACTGCTGCATTCTGGATTAACTGGGATCTTATAAAGCCCCCACACAACAGATGAAGCCAGGAGCTCAGAAAAACTGCACCTCTGTGTTCTGACATTTATAACATGTATTCTTATTGTCCTGTATTATTTGAAGGTTTGATCCAAAGCCCATGAAATTTTTTCTATAAACTCCCATTGATTTCAATGGGCTTTGGACCAGGTCTTAACTCTATACCTTGTGCTGTGTGCTATAGTACATAAGAAAGACACCCTGCAAAATAAAGTTCTGTTGCATTGTAAGATGCCTGGTGGGATTTTTAAAATACAAACACACAGGATAGGTTTTTCAAATTGGCCGTTGCAAATCAACTACAGGAAAATGAGCTGCTCTTCCAGGGTGAGGTTTTTCAAAAACTTTGGGCACAAAAAATTTGTCAATGCAATTTTATGCCTAATCCACCATGCACCCAAAATGCATCCACAGTTACACTTGTGTTCACATTCAACATGTACATTTGAATGCCTGGGTTTTCTGAAAATCTGTCCTGAAAATTGTTGGGAAAGGCTGTGAAGTGAGAGGTGTTTATAGTGAGCTCGGGCCCTGTAAAACTCAGTTTATAGGGAAGTAAAATGAAAGTCCCCCATTGTTACCATGTGTAAATGGCAGTTCCGGTTACAGTGACCTTCTCTGAAAGGAAAGAACGAGAGAGAAAAGGGTGTGGGGGAAGAGAAGGAGAGAAAGCAGGAGGATATTGAAGAGGAGGGAACAGGGCAAGAACTTCACTCTCCAGGCAGGGTTTTTCCAAGTTCTGACACTTCAGCTAAAATTAAGACCAATAATAACAATTAAGCATCAAGATCAATAGCCCAGCGAATGTACTTCACTCACGGAGAATGCTCTTCTCTCTAAGTGCTGCCACCCCGGCATGTGCCCAGAAGCTGAAATCAGCAAAGTGCACATAGATTCAATAATAAACAGTCAACAAAATCGCTGCTGCCCACCAAAAAAAAAAAAAAAAACATCCAGTTTAGCGTTCACCAGTGGGTGAGATGATTAAAGATTAACCCCTCCCGCCTCCTGCCTCCACCCCTCTGGGGAGTATAGGCCTTGAAGCTCAGCAAATCCTTTCAGAGAAATATTTGAAATAAAAGACAACAGATAGGGGACGCAGTGAAGGCAGCGGGAGGCTGAGGGGCCAATAACCGGAGGCAAGGGAATCGCTGCAATCTGGCTCGTGTTTGCTGATGATAATGCGTCTCTCCAAAGCCCTGATAGACATGGAGATGGCAGATTATAGCGCAGCTTTAGACCCAGCTTACACCACTCTGGAGTTTGAGAACATGCAGGTGCTGGCCATGGGCAATGGTAAGTCTGCCTTTGGGTTTCATCTGTCTGCCTATGCTTTCATCTGTCAAAGCTGGGATCGGTGGTGGAGACAGCCAGTGCCTTTGGGAGCACAAGTCTTCTGGCAACAGGCGTTTAGCTGGTGTGGAGGGCACAGGGGGAGCTGAAGGGCCTGAAAGTTAGGGGCTTTTCCTTCTCCTGTAGAGAAGTGTTTCTGTTTAACGCTCCACTGGAACAGACCAAGTGCCATTAGCTCAGATTCCAAGGTGATCGCTGTAGTATAAAAACCTGAAGAGAAAAGAATTTTCCTCCGCAACACTGGCCCCAACAGACACAGCAGAGGGACTGGGAGCCAGAACTGACAGCCAACGTCTCTCACAAGCCCCTAACCCAAAGGAAAGGAAAATGCAGCATGAATGGTGGTTCTTTACCTCCTTGCTAGGCAGGACTTCAGCATAAGGCACTTTCCATGGCGCGACAGAGATACTGTGAAGCCCGGAGTTGGGGCATTGAACCTGGACAGCGAGCAGCTCCTCTAGCAGTGAGGTAGAATGAAAGTCCCAAAAGGTCTCAGCATCACACTGTACAGATCGTAATTGGGCCTGGAGTGATATGTCCACGTAGAGAGAAGCTGTAGAGTGGGTTAATGGGTGGGAACTGAAATTTATGTGGGTCTCAGAGGTGAACGCTCAGTCCTTTAACGGGAAATAGTATCAGTGTATTTTATACCTGGGATAAAGGGGCACTTTCACACACACATCCTGGGGACGGTCACAGAATTCTATGAGGATTTGCAACATTGTCCCATGGGTTATATTTTTGGAATCTGTGAGGATTCTTTTTTATTAGCTGGTCAGAGACTAAATCCATGATAATTGTCGCTCCGAGTCCCCCCCCAAGTCCTCTCTAAATACTGAGTTAATTGCTAAGCTAAGTATGCTGCAGAAAGCAACTAACTAGCTCTAGAAATGACATCCCTGCTCAGCTCTCTTAACACAAGCCTGCTCTGGAGGTACAAACAGTTTTTACCTCCAGAATCTTGTCACTGATCTGGTCTTACCGTGGCGGCAAGTCAGAACTTCTTCAGCCTCAAGCCATCTATGGAGAGTTGGGCTCCCTCTTTATACTGTCCCTCTGCTCAGCACGCCATGGGAGCAGCATCTCCAGAGCATGCAGATGCAGAAAGAGCAGACCTGAGTGGTGTGTGTACTCTCCCTGCAGTGGGGCACGGACAGTAACTACCATTAACTCCATCTAGGCTGTTCAATGCATCCAGTACCATTAAGATGAGCTCGCCTCCCCCATGCTGTCCCCGCCACCTTGGCTAAGAATGCTCTGTCAGAAAATTTAGCAGCTAAAGGTGGAAAAAACTAATTAAATCATCCAGCCTCTGCTAAGGGGCTAGTTATGGGGAGAATGGGTAACAGCGAAAACATAACAGGCTCCACAGCCCTGAAACTTCCTTCCTCTGCTCTAACGCCTCCAGCCCTTGTTTTGAGTCTTGGTCTCACATTTGCCCCTTGGCAGGCTGAGCAATTTGGCTTGAAGAGTTCAGGGGATATGGGCTGGTGGGATAAACAAAGAGGCAGCAGCTGCCTCCACGCTCCATCTTGAGTTGTCTTGTTGACTTGCAGAGATGCCGACGTTTATTCTTAAAGTTGGTCCTGAGTTTTACTACTAAGCTTAAAGCCCCTTCCGTGGCTCTTGTACCATGCATCTAATGTACTGAACCCTCCCATCTGTGAGGAGTCATCACAACCTCTAAGGCCCAGAAAGCCTGTTGAAACTTTGCAGAGTAGACACTATCTGTACTGAGTTTGCTTAAATATGTTTCAGCAGAGATGGCTGACAGATCAGGATAGCCCTGATTTTATAAGCTGTAGCAAAAATGATCACCCTGCAATAGGCCTTGTGGGGAGAGGAGGAGAGTATCAGCTTCATTTCATATGACTTTTCTCTTCCAAGAGGTTTGTATGTTCTGGCACAGTAGGGAAAATGCCCTACGAACAATCTGCTAGTAACCCAGCCAATTCATCTGAACAGCTGCCCTCTTCTCCATAAGTGATACTTTGCGGCTAATGGGCTATAATGGAGAAGATTTTAGTGACAGTCTACAACTTGAGAAAGGATGGGGTGGTGAGGGTTAACTCACGTTCTGGCAAAATTCCAACTCAGGCACCCACAATTTGCCTATCTAAATAATCCACTCCATTCTGCCCCCCCCCCCTTTTTTTGCATTGGACACAGACCTCTACATTCGTGATCCAGAACTGCTGTGAAGTGTTACTGTATGCTCTTAAACAGACATTATGTTCCACACCAGAGGTGGCTGCATTTCAGTGGTGGATGCAGTTCATACTTTTGATTATTCTAGTTTTGGAAAATGCTTTGGGACTGGTTGGGATAAAAATTGCTAGACAAGTGTAAGATTGTTTTCAGTTGTAAGAGTTCCTAGGCTTTAAAAGGGAATGAGCTTTTTCATCTTGTTTATCCTAACTTCTGACTAATCCCCATTAGTTTATCCCATTGTGGGGATAGCAAGGGAGAGGACAGTCCTTTAAGTTTCTGACACTACACAAATAATAATAGCTTGAAAATTATCCAATCAGTAAAAAATTCTGTTTAAGTTTCCAGCCAATAAGAATAGGAGACCAATAGACTGTAAGCTTTCTGGGGTAGGGATTGTCTTTTTGTTGTGTGTACAGGCCCAGCACAAAGGGCCCCTGATCCCTGAATTGGGTCTCTAGGGATTACTATCATGCACGTAATAAATAATGAGGTGATTATGTGCAGAGCTCTCTGACATTTTTCTTCTCTGCTGCCATACCTTTGTTTTATGTTATATACATTGGGAGGAAATTTACACACTTATTTTTCTGCGATGATTTCATCTCTGAAACCCTGTGAACTGCCACACCAAGACGAGGTGTGTTTGTAGACAGTAGCCTTCCTGCAAAGCATGACGGGGGCTACTAGCCAAAAGCGAACGAGACAAGGATGTGAAAGCGACTCACTCGCTCGGGGGCAGGTGTAACAGTGGCTCCTAACATCCAGAGCATCGAGAGGGAACACAGACAAGAAGAGCAGAATGTGTGGGGACAGGTAGATAGGAGCTCTGAGATATCAAAAACCAAGAGGGTGATTTGGAATGGGAGCTGGAGCTGGAAGCCGGAAGCCAGTAAAGAGGACAAAGGCTGTGGGGGAAAAATAGGAAGGGAGTGTTTTAAAAAAAAGTCCCTCGTGAGCCCACCACCTCATACCAGCTCCCAATTACTCATCATTAACATGCTGATACTATGGCCCCTCAGCATATCTCTTGATCCAGGTGGCAGGGAACATTGCATGCGCCATATGGTCACCTTTTCCTACGAGAGATGAGGAAGGCTGCAATGTGCTCTATTCTGTGTAAATTCAGCATGGCCGTCTTTTATTCCTGCCAAGACGCAAACACAGCCTGCTCTACTGGACAGGTTTCAGCGCCCCAAAAGCAGCCACTTAGAAAGCTTCACCCAAATAGAATCCCCCCTCTCCTACCCAGTCTAAATTGCTGCTAGAGAGGATAGATCTGGCAGACTCGAAGTCTTCGGGCTTGTCTACATGGGAGATTTGTCCAGTTATAGTCAGTAGAGTTATAGTGATATAGTTAAACCCCTAGTTATGCCAGTATAACTCTACCATGTGGACACTCTTATTCCAAAATAAGATTCAGCTTAGTTTAAACAACTTCCAAAATGGCATAAACCAAACCAGGAAAAGGCCCTCTTGCAGTAGAATAAGACTGTCCCTGTGGGAAGTGTTCCTGGGAGAACTACAGTGCTTTAAATTCTCACCCCTCCTTATAACTTCCTACCCCAGTATAACATTCCCCCCCCGACCAGCCCTTATGCAAAGGTAAAGGAGGTGATGTTTTGGTGCCAGGTATCTATGCAGTGGGCTGGGAGAAGTAGGGGGGAACAATTTCCAAAGCTGTAGAAGTCCAGTTCTCTAGCCTCTCTGCAGCCTGCTTAAACAAACAGGCAAAGAAAAGAAATGTCCCACAAACAGGGCCTTGAAACAAAAGGCTCACAACTCTCTTTCAGCCCGGCCTCTAAATGAACTCTGCGGCCACAGAGCTTTGCCAGCAGCCCTGTCCTACCCTCTTCTCCACACAGACATTCGGACTCCCATTTCCAGCCCAAGCTCATCTCCACACAGCCCTCTTATCATGTGCTGGTGAAGGGCCTAATTCACCACAGCTGTGCCCAGCCCGGCTTTGTGGCCCTCTGCACCAAGTGCAGGCAGCTGTGGCCTTTACTGAGCCAGTATTAACCCTCTCCCTGCCAGAGCCTACATGGGGTCTGGACATTTCTTCACAGCAGGAAAGGAAATCCTGGGTAGGAAGCCTCTATGGTGGCTCTCACACAAGACAGATTCTGCGCAGGGATTATGGGCAAAGAGCCATTCGCTGTGTAAGCTCAAGGAAGCCAATGGAGTTACCTCAAAAGTGTGTTTGGCCCGGACCCTATGCGGTACAGTGTACGAAGCAGAGGTTCATTCTTCTTTTAGGATTCAAGTTCATTTTTAGTTCATGCCCCTGAATTTTGACTTTGAGTTTCGGACCTGGGAACGGGATGGAGACTGTATCCCCATGCATGGTTGATGATCTCCTTCTACTGCCCCTGGTAGAAATTCCAGCAGTCTTCATTAGAGTCCTTCAGGTAGCTTTCTAAGGTTTTCGAGCAGTCTCTCCTAATTCCTACTGGCCCCTATCAATGTCAGTTGCAGGACAGTAGTGAGACCGGTAGAAATCAGAAGATAGCAGCCTCGTTGCTCTGTTTCTATGGCCACCTGGAATCCGTAAATAATTTTCCCCTGGAATTTCCCTTGGGGAAGGAGAAGGCATCTGTGCTGGTACATGATACGCAGAGATGTCGGTGCACAGTTGTCAGTCAGAGCTACAGGGTTAGCAACATTGATGTCATCAGCCTTGAGGTTTGGTTGGCTCTCTGTGGGGGTTGGTATGTTCCTTTCTCTCAGTGATCACAGACTGGAGCTGGGCAATTGCTCATGCTACTCAAGAAGCCTTGTGAGTGGCCTTCTCCACGGTGCCATCCTGCCACACTGTCCAGTCACCCCCTGGGGAGGTGATATCATAGAAATCATAGAGATGTAGGACTGGAAGAGACTTTAATAGGTCTTCTAGACCAGTCCCCTGCACTGAGGCAGGACTAAGTATTGTCTAAACCATCCCTGACAGGTGTTTGTCTAACCTGTTCACAAAATCCTCCAATGAAGGAGACTCCACAACCTCCCTAGGTAATTTGTTCCAGTGCTTAGCTACCCTTACAGATAGGAAGCTTTTCCTAATGTCCAACCTAAATCTCCCTTGCTGCAATGTAAGTCCTTCTCTTTATAACACTTTTTCATGTATTTAAAGACTGTTATCATGTCTCCCCTCTGTCTTCTCTTCTCCAGTGTAATCAACCCCAATTTTTTCAATCTTTCCTCATAGGTCATGTTTTCTAGACCTTTAATCATTTTTGTTGCTCTCCTTTGGGCTTTTTCCAATTTGTCCTCATCTTTCCCAGAGTGCAGTGTCCAGAACTGGATCCAGAACTCTAGTTGAGGCCTTATCAGTGCTGAATAGAGAGGAAGAATTACTTCTTGTGTCTTACTTACAACATTCCTAATAATACATCCTGGAATGATGTTCACTTTTTTTGCAACAGTCTTACATTGTTGACTCCTATTTAGTTTATGATCCACTATAATCCCCCAGTTTCTTTTCTGCAATACTCTTTCCTAGGCAGTTATTTCCCATTTTGTATTTGTGCAATTGATTGTTCCTTCCTATGTGTAGTACTTTGCATTTGTCCTTATTGAATTTCATCCTGTTTATTTCAGAGCATTTATCCAGTTTGTCAAGATCATTTTGAATTCTTAACCTGTCCTCCAAAGTGCTTGCAACCCCTCACAGCTTGGTATCAGCCACAAACTTTATAAGTGTATTCTCTTTGCCCTTATCCAAACCATTTATGAAGATATTGAATAGAACCAGACCCAGGCCAGTTCCCTGCAGGACCACACTCAATATGCCCTTCCAGCTGAACTATGAACCATTGATAACTATTCTCTGAGTATAGTTTTCCAACCAGTTACTTATAATAGGTTTGTCTAGGTTATATTTCCCTAGTTTATTTATGAGATGGTCATGTAAGATAGTATCAAAAGCCATACTAAATTAGAGATATATCACATCTTCTGCTTCCCTCCATGCTCAAGGCTTGTTACCCTGTCAAAGAAGGATATTGTGTTGGTTTGACATGATTTGTTCTTGACAAATCCATGTTGACTGTTACTTATCACCTTGTTATATTCTAGGTGCTTACAAATTGATTGTTTGATTATTTGCTCCATTATATTTCCGGGTACCGAAGTTAAGGTGACTGGTCTATAATTCCCTTGTTTGTCCTTATTTCTATAGGGTGGGTTTGAGTGTCATTTTATCAAAGACATGGGGATGCCTAGCTTTAAGTCTCCTATGTTCTCATTTCTCTCTTTCTCGGCTGGATTGTGCAAACCTTGCTTAGATAGGGCAGCACTGAGCCACACAAGTCAATAGGGCTCATTGTGTGCTCCCTCACTTCTAAGGCCAGCACGATCTAGATCTCTGTGTCTGACTGCGGTAGGTCGTAGGGATCATCATGAAATTGAACTGGCTGCGGCCTATGCTGACAAACCAGGTGCAGTGACTGTTGGCAGGAAGGAGCATGGTGCTTTTAGATTCTATGATTTAGGGCAGTTGGCTGAGGCTGCATTTTGAGGGAGTTTGTCCACACTTTCCACCAAGTTGGTTGATGCCCTCAAAGACCTATTGAATTAACTGCTGCTCTTGTATTGCCAGGTAGAAATAGTGGCCCATAATCTATTTTTCCATCAGCAGCTGGCCAAGAGGCTCTTATGCAAACCTCAGAATAACTCTCTCTTTGTCACCTCACTCCTCTAATACATTCCACTTAGAGCTAGTCTGGGCTCTTTGAAGGCTACAGCTACTGCAGAATATGGCCTACTCTGAGCACATGACACCTGTGCTCCAAGCACTGCCCTCGCTGTGTGCTTCCAGAGGCAATTCAAGGTGTGGCCCAGCACAGCGAAACAGAAACAGAAATCTGAAAATCTCAGATGAATATTGACTTTGCCGTGTTAGTGGCAGCGCAGTTCAGGGCTAAAACCGAGGCTGTGCCTAGATTCCAGACTTTCTGCATGCCGATCACACTCTGCGTGTCTATAGTGACTTTCACCAGCGAAGTATTTACTGTTCCCATGAAACTGAGACACAGGGTGGCATGATTTTAAGGGGTACTGAGCACCCATAACCCCTAACTGAAGTCAGCGGAAGCTATATGTGTCCTGCTTCTCAGAAACTCAGGTCACTTATTTGGGTGCCTAACTCTAGGAATCCCAAGTTGGAACATTTTGACTTTAGAGCCAGATTTTCCAAGGAACCGAGCACCCCAGCTGGGTACATCTGTAGCAAGGTATTGGAGTGTGTGTGTGCGCGCACGCGTGCATGTATGTATATCTGTGTCCCTGGTTACCTCCTGCCTCCTTGGCTAAAGAGCATCTACTCTGATTCTTCACTGTCTCCCTCTCTTTGTCCTTCCCGACATAGACACGTCTCCATCAGACACGACAAACCTCAACGCCTCCAATAGCATGGGGGTGAGCGCACTGTGCGCAATCTGTGGGGACCGTGCCACAGGGAAGCACTATGGGGCCTCCAGCTGTGATGGCTGCAAGGGCTTCTTCAGGAGGAGCGTCAGGAAGAACCACATGTACTCCTGCAGGTATGGACTGAGGGCACAGGAACATCGTGCTGGGCGAGGCGCCGGCTGGACCAGGCTACGTTCCATGGACAAGAGGGGGAATAAATCTCCCAGGAACTGCACTGAGGATCCCCCAGAACTTGGGGTCACTATTTCCCGTCCCCTCCCTTTACTCCACCTCTCACAATACTGACCTGGCCCTCCAGCTGAGGAAGGCTGGACACAGCTCCCAACAGAGCTCCTCACTGGCCTTGAGGGGTCACTTGAGAATAGCAGGGAGTGACCGCCCCATCCTATGGGGCTAAGCACACTTTCTCTGCAACATCCCTCACCCCTGCTTGGCTGGGGACAGAGGGTGAGAGCAGAGGTCATTGCAAAGCAAGACAGGGTGTTTCCTACTGCCAGGGGCTGCGTACACTGCCTCCACTACACTCCTACTCCAAGGGGCAGGCGTTGTGCTGAGCTGCCATCCCTCCATTCGGAGCAGTACACCAGGCCACTGCCAAGATCCCAGCAGAGTCTGCTCTGGGGTAACGTTTTCAAAGGCGCCGAAATAACTTTAGAAGCCTATGGTCTAGTTTCAAAAGTGACGGAGGCTCTTGTGGGGTCCAGATTTTTATCGGAACGGCAGCGTTACTCAGCTGAGCAGAGCAACATGTAACCTCTTGGCAGCCCTCTTCCTCGTGCAATTTTCAGCCGTGGGTTAGGTAGCTCCTTAACACCGTGGCTCCGTATGGAGTGCACGGGGATAGTCCAGCACCTAAGAAAGCAGAAGTTGGCCAGCTGAGCAGGGAGCTGCCTATCCTAGTCAGGAGTGAAAGGCCGAGGAGACGAGAGGGACCTAGAGCCTAAGTGGCTGACCTGGGGCGCTTGGCTGATAAACCAGAGACAGACACCTCCTTCCACCTGGCAATCGCAGCTGTGAACCCTCGCCTGGAGCTATGCACTTAAGCTTAGATAGCCCATGGTCTAGCAGCCAAAACTACCTCTCTCTGGCTCCTGCTCACATTCAATACCTCACTCACTCTCGCCCCACATATTTCTGCGACCCTGGCTGCCTTGTGTGCAGGTGCTGAACTTCCCCCAAACACCACCACCTGCAGCCAGCCCTCCTGCTTTAGGATCTAGCAAGCATCAGATCTTACGCATGCTCAGAGCATGTCCATGGGACGGAGCCCCACTGGCAGGATAGGCATTTCCTCACTGAGTTTGGGAATCCTGCTTTGGGGCCTCTGGCACCTAAATAAGTGGCCTGGTTTTCCCAGGTGCTGAGCATCCAGCAGCTCTGACTGACTCGAGTGATAACAGTGAAGCACTGAGTACTTTGGAAAACAAGGCCCTTATTTTGGTGCCTAAATGTGGACTTAGAAGGCTTCTGTTAGGCACTGATTTTGGAAAATATTGGCTTAGGGCTTTGATAGAGCATAACGAAACCAGCCCCCTCAAAAGCTAAAGCAATTGACGTGGTGGGAGCCCTTTGACCCTTGGGTCACCCTGCACTCCATACTCACAGGTTTAGTAACCCAACGTGATCAGTCAGCTGAAAACTATATAGAAAGCATGTGGAGTTGCAATAAAATCTGTCCTGCAAACTGCTCTTGACATTGTTTTACACACTAGAGCCATAAATGAGGGAGCGAAGGGAGGGCTTCCCCTCTGCAAGTCATGGATCTGGATACAGCAACATGGAAGGAAGTTGCGTTGGTTCTGATCAGTGAAGACTGGGGGTTGCATTGGGAGATGGGTCTATTTGTGCTTTAGTGCAGTGTTGTATGGTGATAAAGAGCAGGACCACAGGGGCAGGATGCCTGGATTTTAAGCCAAGCTCTGGGAGAGACTGTGGTGTAGAACAGTGATTCTCAACATCTTCTATCCTAGGGACCACCCCATCCTCCAGGGTCTCTCTCCTATCTAGCTGCGTTGGTTCTGACCTCCTGACAGCTGTTTGTGACCCTGCTGGGGGTTGTGACCCTCCTCTTGAGCAACTCTTGTCTAGTGGTTAGAGCAAAGAGCTAGAAGTCAGGACTCCTGGCTCGTATTCCCAGCTCTGCCATCACCTTACTCTGCAATCTTAGGCAAGTCTCTTGGCTCCCACAGAAATTAATGGGAGCTGTGTGTTCAAATCCCTGAATCTCCCTGCACTGCCCCACCTGTGATCATTCCTCCTTAGTTCATGGGGGAATTGTAGGTTCATTGAGAGCCTCATATTAAAGCAGCCATGGAAGGCCCAATGTCAGCCTTTCTCAGGGTGGGGGGCTCTGCTCTGGTTTTGTGTCTCAGAACACAAGGCCCCTGGGAGTTGCTCTTTCCTTAGGCCCCAGGTTGCTGCTGCTGCTGATCCTCCCTTCTCTCCCCTCCAGGTTTAACAGGCAGTGTGTTGTAGATAAGGACAAAAGAAACCAGTGTCGATACTGCAGGCTAAAGAAGTGCTTTCGAGCAGGGATGAAGAAAGAAGGTGGGTTACCGCGGGCCCTGTCAGGCCCTTGTTCTAACGCCAGCCGCAGATACGCAGATGGTTTGGCTGCCGCTACACTACCACCCTTGGACACCTACACACCAACTCCCAAACACACCCACAGCGCTGGTACCCACAGATTTATGCACCTGCCACACTCCCAGAGACAGGCCACACACCCCACACCGGTACGTGCCAACACAACTACAGGCACTTCCAGAGACATGCCGAGATGCTACAGCCTCCCACCTGGCACACGAACCTCTACGTACTCTCAGAGACACACGGAACACTTACTGGCACGCCATCACTCCCTCCTTCCTCACACTGACACACACACGTACCTTGCACGCACATTCCACTTGTCCACCTAGTGGAGCTGTATACACAGGCATAGAACCAATATATCTGAACCATTTAGAAAAACATCAGAATGCTGGTAAAAGCACCAAGCTTCAGAGCCCTGGTTAGTTTGGATATCTCTTTAGAAGATTGCCACCTAATGAAGACCTTGAGTGCATGAAGCACATCAGGTCTGATCACTATGAAATCAGCTGTCTCTCACTTTCTATTAATTTTTTGGGGGGGCGGGGGGTAAGAGGGGGTTGGCTGCAAGTTCTCTCCATCTGGAGCGTCTGATCATTCAGGGGTCAAGTGGTTCAGGCACTGAGAACTGATTAGCCAGCAGCTTATCCCATAGGGCTCAGCAGAGTTCCCTCATTTGGCCTGTGCCCTAAACTAAAGACTAGGTTGCCTAGTTGATTTTCATCTACTTAAGGCCTTCTCTACAATGGAGAATTGTTTCAGTGTAACCTAAGGTTACAGCTACACAACAGAGCCTATACCAGCATAACTCCCTAGTGCAGACACAGTGTTCACCATCAGAAGGAGTTTTGTTGCTTGATGGTGTGTTTTTTCACACCTCTAACCAACATAGTTATGCTAATATCAACATTAAGTGTAAACCAAGCCTAAGGTGTGACTTTAAATCAATATAGTATTACTGGTCTAAATCCCTGAGCGAACACCCTTATTCCAGTATAAGAGGGTCATCTTTGGTTTAGTCTATGTTACTTGGGAAGAGGCCTAAGCTGAACCAAAAAAGGTACTTTTGTAGTGGAATAAAAGTAGCCACAGACGGAGTTATACTTACATAACTGTATTACTAGTAAAACTTTCCCAGAGACAAGACCGCAGTAGTGTTTTGTGTCTGCTTCTTCCTGGGATGAATCACTAGGCCTTGTGCTTTGGCATCAAATTTCTTCTGCTGATGAGGGAATGTGGGGGTATCCATTTTGAGGAGACAGACATTTTTGTTTTTCAAAACACCGGCCAACAATTTTTTTTGCAGCAGCAAAGTTAGAAAATTCTTGATACCCCTGCCCTGAATAGGGATTGGTGCAAAGAGCAATTTTCAATAAAAATCATTTCTGAGTGAACTATCTGCTATATTTTTTATCCTGACGAAGTGCTGGTGGCTCATACGTAAGGTCAAACAACTAGGGGCATTTTACACATATGGAGAATTGCATTTTCACAAGTTTACTGAAAAACAAAACTATTCATTTTTGCTCAAAATTTTCACTAGTACTCAGAGAATTTTCCAGTGTGGGGTGTAGTTGCCCCAGTACTGAGGGAGCCAGTAAAAGGCCCATGTACCACTTAACTCCCACTTAATCTCAAGTGCTGCATAGACCCCACGCTGGCCTTCTGCAGAGAGAGATCAATGTCTCCACTACAAAATGATGCATTTCCACCTTTAAAAAAGTCCCTCATGGAAAGTGGTGATATTTCACCCCCAGTAAAATGTGTGTATGGTCATCAAAATATCCACCATCAGGTGTGGCTACTCACCACAGTCTCACTTCGCTCCACAAGTTGCCTGCACTGCTATCTTTGGGCCCTCGGAAGTGTTTCCTGCATCTGTAACACAGAAGCAAGGGGCCAGTCAGTGGAGTAACATCAGAGGTGAATTTGGTTCTGAAAATGCACAACTTAAAACCCAAAGTTCTCCTGATTCTAGGCTGTGTCCTCTCTACCCCCAGCCCATAGGATAAAGTGACCTCCCAGGATAACAGATGCCTCAAGCTGCTGCAGCAGAAATATGGGCCCTGCCTTCCATGAGGGACATTTCTCCCCATACTAATAGGGACTGGACAGTGCTAAGAGCTTGGCTTAATTTTGCCTGAAGGACCAAGGAATCCTCTTTCTTTAGAGCCTTCTCCTCTTGTGCTCCAGGCTCTGCTTGTGTCTGTTAATATTCAATAGAAGTCACATTAGGTCCATGACCAGCTAATACTGAGCAAACATTTAGAAAACATCATGGTGTGACTGAACCCCGGGCCCTGGCCACTGATAACAAGCAGCGTAACCTTGAGAGCTCCTATTTACAGCTGCTGACTGCAGTGCTTTTATTTCAGCTGAACTTAGTTATTGCTTTTTATCAGGCTGAATTATACACTCAGAAAATACAAATCCAGGAAGCCATAAGCATCATGCAGAGATTATTGTGATACAGTGGATAGATATTCTTCTAGCAGATTGCTTGGATTTCTGTATCTCTTCCAGCATGGGTTGCCTACCGCGGATCACAATCAGCATAGCTGCCTTTCAGCAGATACTGGAATTCACCTCTTCAGCATTATTGCTCCAACAGCCTCCTGCTGACACCCGTTAAACTTACAGCCTAAGCCCTTCATAGGGACAAACCAACCAGGGAGATATATGAGAAAGAAACATACCTTTCACAGGGACTCTCTTCAGTCTCAGATATTCTGTCATACCCAACCAAGAGCTTAGATCTGTAGTTCTCAACCCACAGCCCAATCAGCACACAGCTGAAGACATGTGACATCCTCAGGGCCATACAAGTAGTATATATAGTGTGTGGTCTCAGCCCACATAACACAGGGAGAGCTGCATAGGCAGCCCACAATGGTAAATAGGTTGAAAACCACAGGCTTAGATACTCTGAGAATAGTTGCCGCAGATGCACAGTCCCTATTTGCAGAAACACCATAATCGTTTCTGTTATCGTTCTAGCTTAAGGTGGTTCCCCAAAGTACTATTGTACATCTTTATACTGCATGAAGGCAAAGGAATATTGGCCAAATTTTCAAAGGCTTCCTAAATTATGTCCACAAAATCTATTTGCACCTAGCTTTTGTGCGTGCAGCATGAATAGCCTGATGCATGCCTGATGGCCTGTTATCACAAGTCAGTGCAGAGGTTTCTGAGTGTGCACGCTGCTTAAGAGATTCCTTTAAAATACTGAGCATGGGACCAAGTGAGGACACCCATTTCTGCATTTGGGAGTAGATCCATCACCCATTAAGGTCAATAGGCGTCTTTCTATTGACCTCAATGAGCACTGGCTCAAGCCCTTACAGTCTGAAATAGCTCAATGCCAAGATGTCCAAACATCTGTTTTAGGCACCTAGGCGAGCCCAAATGTTGAATTAGCCACCAAATTTTGGTCACCCATTTTGAAAATCAGGCTCCTCATGTTTAAAACTTAATTCAGCCATATCCTCGGCTTCCTCCCACACTGTATCGCTGCGAAACCTTGGCAAAAGAAAGCTGAGCATTTAGTGTGCAAAGGTAACGCCAATCAAGCATTTGGTAAACACATTCCTGGATGATCTTTGGCTGAGCCAAATACTTTCTTGCAGCTGTACAAAACGAACGTGATCGAATCAGCACCCGGAGATCCAGTTATGAAGACAGCAGTTTGCCTTCCATCAATGTCTTACTGCAGGCAGAAGTCCTTGCGCAACAGGTACCTTTTCTTTCCTTTGAGCCTAATGCTAAAGCATCAGGTGCAAAGTGTTCGGCAGAGCCAGGTGAAGAATTTGTCATTGATTCATGGGTTTCCACCTGTGGGGGAAGGTGGGGGAAGGTGTAGTTATTACTTAGCTGCAAACTGAACACCATTTTTCTCAAATGTGGTTGTTACTTGAAACCATTCCTTGAATAATTTTTGGTCTGGAGCTGAGCTGTGAACAGGTTGCTGTAAGTACTTGACATTTCAGCTGTTTTGACTGTATACAAAAGGCCTCATCCCCAGCTTGTGTAAGTTGGTGACATCAATGGAGCCATGCTGACTTACACCTGATGAAATTAATAGGCAGCAGCTATTAAAGAAAGCACTTCACACAATGCAAGTCAACCTGTGGAACTCATTCCTGGGGGATGCTGAGAAGTATAACTGGGTTCAAAAAGGAATTAGGTAAGTTAATGGAGCATTAGTGGCAATTAGTCAAGATTGTTAGGGACGCCACCCCATGTTCCAAGTGTCCATAAAGCTCCAACTGCCAGAAGCTGGGACTGGACAAAAGGAGAAGGACCACTCAAAATTGCCCTGTTCTGTTCATTTCCTCTGAGGCATCTGACACTGGCCACTGTCAGACACAGGATACTGGGTTATATGGTCTGACCCAGTATGGCCGTTCTTATGTTCTTACACCATTTGGGGGTCAGATGGTATGTTTCTATTCCCTGTTTAGACAAGAATAACTCTTGGAATCAGGCTTCCGGTATAAATACTTGTGATTATGAACTCAAGGTTTGCTTTATGCAAATATTCTCTCCAATCTTTGCTTAAAATTCTCTGTTTCTGTAAACATTCCTTCCAGGACACTCATTTGCTAGAACAGTCACAGAAAGGGGCCCAGGAAGAGGAAGCAAATTTGTTTAAGAATTTGAATAAATAGTCAGAGGCTTAAAAAATTGACTTTGTCTGGGAAGAACCAAGACCCATAATTCCAAGAAAGGCAAATATTAGGGATGTTTGTACCAGGCCTCCAGGTCAGAAAGCATTTCTCACCATCTCCTCGCCAACTGTGACAACCCAAAGCTAAAGCATTGGCAATATCCAGCTATGCAATCTTCAATCCAATGGCATAATGAAAGGAAGTCATTCAAACCATTGCCACTGCAATGCAAGGGAGGTCATCTTCCAAGGCCATGCATCACCCAGTCCATCTCAGACCTGTTCTCCTTAAGCACACTCCCTGCCCTCCCTGGTCTGCAAATGATGCCAACCTCGATCCCCCCAGAGCCTTTATGTCCTTTTATAGGCATCACCTTGTCTTGCTCCATGTTGCTGCTTGTACTTGGAATGATCTTCCCAGATTTCCACATCAAACCACCTCCCTCGCCTCATTCAAATCTCTCCTAAGATGGGCCGGAGGGAGGATAGGTAAGAGAGGGGGAAATGAATGGGAGCATTAAGGCATGTCCAAGCACAGCAGGGTGACAATTTTCATCCAAAACTTTTTTTTTTTTGCTGATAAATGCCGAATTGGGTTGATTGAATATTTCATAATTTGTATCCAATTTGCCAAATGATTTCATTCAAAACACAAACAAACAAAAACAACCCCACCAAAAAACACCCACAAAAAATTCTGAAAAAATGGAATTTTGTTTTCAATTCTTTTGATTTGAAATGACTTTTCAGTTTGAAATGTATTTCAATTTCATTCGAAAACATACAGTAACTTCGTAAAACCTTGAAAATGGAACAAAATGTTTAATTTGATCTGGAATTTTATTTATACACACACACACACACATCTATTGGTTTATCGAAAATTTTTCATTTCAGGTCAATTTGCAACAATTTTGCGGGAGGGGTTTTGGAACAGCCAGTGCACCGGAAAATCACTTTATTTACACAGCTCCGTGTCCAAGCTCTAGGGCTTGATCCTAAGAAGTGCTGAGCATTCCTGGCTTCAAAGGGAGTCGAGGGCATTCAGGATCCCAAAGGAGTGCTCAGCAGCCTACAGGATCGAGGCCTTAGTGAGTAACCCTGGGATCTTATAATGATCTCCTTTCCCCTCCCCCCACCTCTGGTCTGGTCTGGTGATGCCCTCTGCCATTTCTCTCAGTTCAGGTCTTAGCTTATTCTGTGAAGCTCATTTATGGGCCTTGTCATTATAATAATGAACTCTGTGCTGCAAGGTGAGATAAGGGGTCCTCTGGCCACCAGCCTTGCAAAGGAAGAGCATTTTACAATGAGATGGGCGATTCTGAAGCAGCTCGATCAAGTCAGGTCTGCTGATAAAGCCAGCAGTCACGAAGAAAACCATTGAGCCTGCTCCACTCCAGCAGAGCACGTGCAGACTCATTAAACACTGGGGACCCTAGCGTGCTAATCGGTAACTTTTATATGCCTGGCTAATTAGAACAAGATACTGTTGAGGAGCTGCTTTCTCAGGTCACTCACCCAGAAGTCTGTATTTATTTGCTAAACCTTCCAGGCTCTCTGATTAGGGTAATACATGGTGAGATTTTTACAATCTTATTTATTCAATAACAGCTCCAGAGCTGGAGTGGTTCCAAGAAATGAAACCTGGAAAAAAATGCAGGTGGCTTTCAAACCAGATTTCCTTAGTGAAGCCACTCCGTGAAAGAGGGTGCCAGGGTGGACAGGACAGGAAGCATTGATGCTGCCTGGGATTAGAGAGGGCAAAAGGAGGCACATGGTGGGTCTGTTTAATCACTCACAAAGGCATGAGGAAAAACTGGTGATTAAAGCCAGATTTTGAAACAAGCCATGTGTGTAACTGTGCACGTAAAATCCACACACACTCATGCATCTGATTGGCATAGGAGTTTGCTGCACCTATTCAAGAACATCAGGTTCCTGCACTTGCAGAAGTGCCAGATCAATCATTTGCAAGTGAAATGGCATGACTGGCGTTTGCAATCACAAGTGATTCTGCATGCAGGTTGGACACACAGTGTATTTGTGTGGGCAGGTTTGCACATGCACAGTTTGGCAAATGTTTCTGACTTTAAACTGAGGTTTTAACATTTCAAATGGAAATTTTAAATTTTGATGCCCTGGTTCTGATCTCACTTAAACCAGCTTTGCACCTGGGTAACTGTCCTCAGTGGAGAGACTCCTGATTTATTTCAATGCAGGGGGAGGAGAATCAGGTGCTATATTAAATATGTTAAAGAAAAAAAGCCAGGCAAAGGAAGTGATGTCTCTGTTTGGTTGGGAGCAGAGTGTGGGTGACCTGGTAGATAGGATAGCTCTCGGATCCCTTACCGGTGGGGAGAAGCTTTTTCACTAGCACCAGGACTGGTCTTGATGCCCTCTGCTGAGGGAAACTGGATTGTATCAGTGACAGTGCTACAGAAAGGGAATGATGGACTCATGAATGGGCCCACATTAGGCCTTGGTGTAAATCCATTGAAACTTGATTTATTCAACAGGAGGAAGAACTCCTTACACTGGACATGTTTCTGGCATGCTTTACAGACCTCTCAAGTCTGGTCAGGGAACAACATGTTGATAATGGGGGTATCTGAGCTTTGCTATTGCTTTATCGTTCCCTTCCTCCTGCCATATAGAAAGAAAGCAAATCCTGATCCAAATCCCATGGTTCTGGGGAGCATATGTGCTAATCTAGGCTCCCAGTTAAGGTCCATTTTAGAGGTAGCTCAGTTGCTAGTACAGAGTATCACTCCTGATTTCTCAGCGAGGCAGAGGAGGGAAAGGTTCCTGACTCCATTGATACCTGCCTGCCTTTTAATGTGGTTTTTGATTAATCTCTGTAGAGCCACAAACCTACATGGGACATCAGAGAAGGCAGAGAAGACGCTGCCCTCACCTTTCATGGGGCTTTCATATCTCAGGTTCCTCTGGCTCTGAACCATGCAGATCCTACATGGGTCCCTTCTCACCCTTGCAGATATCATCACCGATTTCTGCGATCAGTGGAGACATCCGAGGGAAAAAGATTGCGAACATAACAGATGTGTGTGAATCCATGAAGCAGCAGTTGCTGGTGCTGGTGGAGTGGGCCAAGTACATCCCAGCCTTCTGTGAGCTTCCTCTAGATGATCAGGTTAGTACTGCCTTTTGACCACTCCTGGTTCTTTCCAGTGGAGGTTAATCTGTGGCCAAGAGGAATGGCCCAGATCTGCAAAGAAGTTGCACACTGTTCACTCAATTATCACGACTGCACAAGCAGATCAGATAACTGCATGCATACAATACTAGCACTGCCCATTTGCATGTACAATTAATCGGTCTGCTTGCACAATCACAGTAACAATGTGCTCAAACTAGGTGCATAATCGTGCACACATTTTGCAAGCAAAATTTTGCATAGGCAAAGGGCTGGTTAAATCATTGGTTAATGCTACTGCAGCACTTTGAAAACGTATACTATACAAATGCTATACCTATACAAATACAAATGCTCTGTACAAATGCTTAGGATAATTAGACTGATTAGGTATAGTTTATTGGCCTAAAGTCTGTAGGTCTTTCTGTTGCCTACGTTTAAAAATCTCTCTCTTTAATTCATTTACCCTACAGTTTCACGGTGTCATGTTAGTGATAGGGAATTCTAAATTGTAATAAAAAGGTGCTTAAGATCCCACACCAACAGCAGCATCTCTGTGCAGACTTAAAAATTACAAATATGTTTGTATTTAAAGCAAGATATTAAAGTAGCATTTGCTACATACTGAGACCAGCATAGGGGGCTCTGAATTCCCCCTGTAACAACTGAACCATAAAACTTAAGGGTATGTCTACACTGCAGGCACAGAATGTGATTTCAGACATACCCTAGCTAGCTTTAATCCAGCTAGCTCAGATCCCAGAGCAGTGAAGCTGTGACAGCTCGGACTTCAGCACAGGCTGGACACCCATGTAAAGACCTAAGGTTCCAGGAGGGCTTGTCTACTAGCTAGATTGAAGCTATCTTGGGTATGGCTACATGAACTGCAATCATACCCTATGACTGCAGTTTAGGCATGCCCTAAAACAGCCCCAGCGGTACAAGGAAATGCTTAGTGTAGAGGGCCATATTTCAAAGTTGCATGCAACTGATGCGCTGGTGAAAAAGCACAAATTGCCATGTTTATGTGCACTTGCTCAAAATACATGCACGTGAATATGGGGGAGTGCAGGGAAAACCAGTGTGAGTCCATTTCTGCGGATGGCTCACAGTGACTGTAATGGGGCAGGAGGATGTTTCCAAGTTAATTATTTTTGTTCACAAACCTGGAAAGGTCCAGTTCACCCAGGAGCAGGGACCGGGCCAGTGACCTCCGCACCTGGAGGTCGTTTTTTCAGAATTAGAAGATTAGGATATTTAGAAAGTGAACGTGCCCAGCCAGAAAAGAAAACCCAGAATCATCTCCCAGTTTGGATCACTGGGAAGGCTGCATATTTTACAGCCTTTAGGAATGCTCCCACCTCTGCCCATATGGGCGTAGCTTTGAACTATTTACATTGATAAGTAATATGCTAAGCTCCAAAGGCAAAATACACTTGGAAATCACAGCAAACAAAATGGCGTCCAACAGCAAATTATATTTACCTAGCAAACAGGCTCCAGCATATAGACGGCTGGATGCAGTTACTGCACTATCAAGTCTTTCACTGCCACTAGGAAAAGACGCTATAAAACACAGTTAATACTTCATAGGATCCACAGCAGTTTGCACGGGGAACTTTCCTCGGGCTCAGCAGTGTGAAATTTTTAGAAAGGAAGTAACCAAGGAGCAGATTGTCTGACCCCTGTATTTACACTGATGAGAGGTTATTCACATGGCGTATTCCATGCCCCAGCCCCACTGGGACTCCTGGTGTGAGTAACTGCTCATCAGCGTAAGGAGTGACAATATGGCTCAACGTCAGGGAAGTATCCAGCAAGAAAACTTTGGGTTGTTTTTTTCTGAAATAAAAGAAATGTACATTAAAAATACAGACCCTTGATTAGATCCACATTTTCAAAGGAGGATGAATCACATGACAGCATGGGAGCCACAACTAAAGAAACATGGCAGAAAAAATCTGTGGGAGCCCTGAACAGAAATGCCAGAGAGAGCACAGCCAGAAATGGGCAGAAATGCCTGTGAGCGGCTGCATGGCAGGCACTAGAGCTGGTCAAAAAAATTTTCACCAGAGCAGTTTTCCATCAGAAAATGAAGTTTTCACTGAAATCAAAATGTGTTGTGGGAACACATCAGTTTCAGTGAAACTTTCGACAGGAAGAAGTCAAAACAAATTACTGTTGAAACGTGCTGGTCGGATGATAATGTAAAAATACTTCATTTCAGCCTTCTCATTTTGATTCATTTTGTATAGACTTTTATATTAGGTTAAAATATTCATCTTAATAGTATATTGGTATATATTATATTTAATCTTTTAATCTAACGTAAAAGTCAAAATGAACCAACACTATCGAAACAAAAACCTTTCAACCTTAACAACATAATTTAACATTATTGAAACAAAAACGTTTCAATGGTTGTGAATCAGAAATGCTGAAATTTTCATGTCACAGGAAATCTTGAAACTTCAGCTTTTCGTTCCGAAGCAGAACTTTTTTTTTTTTTAATTTCAAGAATTTCCTGCGGAATGGAAATTCCGGTTCCAACCAGCTCCAGTAGCCACAGACAGCTGCAGTTACTCAAGAAATTGGGTGACTGCACACATCTGGCCATCTGCACATGCACTGCACATTGTGCTGCACAAATGAGGGTTTCCCAGCACCTTGAAGCATTCACCCTTTTTGGAGAAACCCTTATTCTATTTATTTGCACGATGCCTTTGTACCCTCAAGTACCAGCATCTTTTCTAATCAGAGCTTTGTTCTCCCCAGTTTGCATTCTCTTGACATTTATGGTAGAGTGAGGCTTCCCTTGGCTTCATCTGATGCCGAGAGATAACACCCTGGAAACCTGTGATATGTCCCTGCCCATTAGCTTCCTTCTCCTTTTCTTCGCCTGCTGTTTGTTCAGCACATATAGGCTGGATCATCCCCATCAGGACACACTTTTCCAAGTCTCTCCATTAATGTTTAATAGTTGTTTTCTTCAACCAAGATCTCTGGCTGGCTATTAAGAAGCAGCTGGGCCACATCGCCCAATGGTTAACCTTTGTTTCTACAAAAGCTTTGAAATTGTTAACAAAAGTGGGCAAAAGATCCGGGACATTCTCCAGAACCACTCAGGGGTGTAAAATGAAAACCGTCAATCATTAACGTCAGGGCAGAAAAACATCTCTTTGCCTTCATTGGTTCAAGCTATCTATTGCCACTGGGGCAGCAAATGACCAGATGACCCCACCCGCTGGTGGGATGTAGCGCATGAGATGAGGACCCCATCCACTAGTAGGATGTAGCGCATGAGATGGTGGCCCCTCGCACTGGCAGGACATCAGGGTGACGTGGAAATGATTCTATTCACTGTCGTGATGGAGAACATGAAATGGAAACCACCCTGTCCCCTGGCATGAGAGAGTTATTCAGGAGTGACCCCATCATGGCACATGTTGTGCAGGAGTGTATTGGTGTGACAAGTTCTGTGAGTGTTGTCAAAGTATAAGAAAAAGACAGACCCCTCAGGTATCTGTCAGAGGCAGGTAGCCCCCCACCAGGTTGGGCCACAGACCCTTTGGGGTTTGATCCCTTCTTGTGATGTCTGTCTGTTCCTGAGCCAGTGGCTGGCTGCTCTGTGGGGTGAGTCCGTCTCTCTGTTTCCTCCCCGGGTCAGCCACAGTTTCTCCTAGTCACTTCTATGGATCCTGACAACCTTCTTGCCCTTCCGTATACTTGGGACACTGATGCAGGAAGCGTCTCTCTCCCTCAGTCTCTGCTGCCATGCTGGGTGCACAGCTGCTTCTCAGACTGGGCTTTGCGTCTCCCGATTTCCACCTCTTCTATGTGGTGACCAGCTGGGAGTGGCTGTCTTAGTGTTGCACGTGGTGGTGCAGGGAGGTGGGCGAGGGTTCTGTGCAGGGATCTGCTCGCTTTGACTCAGATATAGGCGTTTCAGGTGCTGGTCTAGTATTTTGAGCATCTTTTGGTTTAGGTTGTTGGCTCCCTGGCCTAGGGGTTGAAGGTGTTGCATCTGAGGAGCAGAGAGATGCAGGAATACATTGGATTTGGATCCCCTCTTCTGAACCCCGCATATAACAGGGGAGAGGACCCAATTCCTCTGCCTGCCATGTGCAGTACAGGAGGGGGCACTTCCTCCACATTCTACTCACGTGGAATCAAAGCATTTGCCCCCTTTCCCAGTCACCCAGGTAATACGTCTCTGTCCTTACAGGTGGCATTGCTGAGGGCACACGCAGGGGAGCACCTGCTCCTGGGAGTTGCCAAGAGGTCCATGGTGTTCAAAGACATCTTGCTGTTAGGTAAACCACTTCTCCTCTGTGCCAGGATGCGGCTGCTGCTTCCTCTAGTGAAGCAGATGCACTCACACAGGAGTGCCCTATTTACGGACTTGTGTGGGATGAGCATTTTATTTTGTCCCCAATTGTTTTTTGCTGAATTGCGTGTTGGGAACCAGCACTGGCCAGGTGTTTGGTGCTTTAGAGCTCAGGGCTTGGCTCACATTTCCACCCTTTGGCCCCCATGCAGTGCTCTGGCAGGGCACAGGGGCCTACAGGTCACTGATATCCCCATTACGATCCCATTACGCTGCCAGAAAAGAGTCCTTAGTGTGAGAAACAAAGCCTTCATCTTTGTTCAGCTTTCCCTTGCTGCAATGATCTTCCTTTGCCCAGTAATGGAGTGAGAAGAGGCTGCTTAGAGTCATCTAGGTCAGCAATTATGGCCAGCATGTACCTTCTGCTACAGGAGAGGAAGAGGGTGGATGTAGGTAGAAACAGGCCCATTTACTGTTTGGGGATGGGTGGAAGAGGAAACTTCACTTGTCCCAGGTGGGTTTAGTCCTGTCAGGAGGTAGGTAAAAGCCTGGTGGCAAAATCTCCTGGCTGTTGTGCTCATTAGGAAACCACTAGCATGTTGCTGGGTACAATGTCCCAGAGTCATGACATCTGTCCCATGCACAGCCCACCCATGGGGAGCAGCTTTGTGATGTCCAACCTTCAGCAGGGGGCAAACAGATCAATGCTGGGGTGGGACGAGGGGTCAGAGGGGACGTGCCAGCAGCAGCTGTTCTGAAAAGCAGCTCCTCTGCGAGGCTACCACAGAAGTGTCACCCTCTGAGCTGCCTCTGGGACCTGGTGCACAAACAGCCCCCCATTTCACTAACCGGTGGGCTCACATCTCAAGGTCTGTCCAGCCCTGCTGATGAATGGCCAGAAATCAGTGAGGTCTTCAGGCTTTTCTGTAGCAAAATTTGGAATTTAAGAGGGAGGCTGAGCCCTTGAAGTCCACAAAGGATCCTGGGGGTTTGCTTGATTCAGAAGCTTAGAGTGATGTGTCCCCGCTTAGGTTCACAGTCACACACCACACTTCATCCTAGCCTTGGTCATGTGGGGTTAGGAGTAAATGTGTGAAGCCCTGGTCAGCCTTGTAAGCCTTGGTGGATGCAATAAAGTCTGAGGAGCTCAGGCACCTCTTGTTGCTGGTTTGATCATGAGCAGCAGAGAAAGCTGATGATATATTGATATTGCATTCCTAAAGGAAATGACCACATAATCCCCCGGAACTGCCCTGAGCTGGTGGAGGTGAGCCGTGTGGCTATCCGAATCCTTGATGAGCTGGTCCTGCCATTCCAGGAGCTGCAGATTGATGATAACGAATATGCCTGCTTGAAAGCCATCATCTTTTTTGATCCAGGTAGGCCCAAACCTTCAACAATTAGCCATCGGAGAGGATCTACTTTTACAAAACCCAGAGTAGCCACCACATAAAAGCTTCCCCCTATTCTCACACTAGCCAGTGCCCCAGCGATCTGGTGCAGGGTTGGGGGGTTGGACCTGGTTTTCTCACGGTGGTTTCTTCAGTGCTTTCGGGGCCTTTTCAGGTCCCAAACTCCCTTCCAGGACCCAGAAGATGACCCTGTGTCTCCTTGCATGCTGCTGGTGCTTGGATACAGCAAGATAGCGCTGGGCCTGTCATGACTGAGGAGTTTGGCCCCCTGGAGACAGTTAAAAAGGCAGTAGCCCTGGTTGGCAAGGATTGTTACTTGCAGAGTTCGGAGCTCTGGGAAGGTGCTGGTCCCATAGTGTTCCCGTGGGATCAATGGCCAGGCTTCATGCACATGAACCACAGGAGTCCCAATAGAACGGGGGCAGAGTTAATGCCACCCCCTGCCTGCACCCCACGTGTCTGTGTCAGGAGGCTGGGAATGCAGAGGGATTCCTGAGGAATTTGGAGAAGGCAGGATATTGCTGTTAAGATCCATGGCAAGGCAATGGCTAACCCATCAGTTTAGGAGAGATTCTCTAGGATGATATGGTCCCTTCATGCTGCTCTGGGAGCACAAAGGGGCTAGTCTCTGGCCTTAAATAGCCAGCAGAGAATTCCCCTTACAGAGGGAAACTCTCTACTCCTCTAAACCTGCAGAATGGAGCTCCTCTGCCAGCCCACCGCCTCCTCCTTCGTGGCGGGGAGCATGCCAGGTGAGGAAGGGGGCCTGTCAAGGCAGGCCGGGAGGTGATAAGAGTAGAGCTGTGCTACACTGAGCCCTGCTGGTGTTAGGTGCATTAGGGACCTTACACCAGTGGTGTTAGCTAGAGCAATCCTTAGGCAGCTCTAACTGACGCTGGGGCAAGGTTGGTGCAGAATAATGGAGGCAGAACTGGCTTACTGATGGCTCCCTGCCTCTGTGCCTAGCCGGGGCACACAGCCCTACAAAAGGAACCACAAGGGTCTATAAAAAGAGATTGCAGGGAACCAGAGAGACAGCACGTGCCAGGCTGAGCCCACGGTTCATTGCCCCAGAGAGAGGCTCTCCCCCGGGGAAACAGACCTCCATTTTTTGTCTCATGGCTCGTTTCAGACGCTAAAGGGCTGAGCGACCCCACCAAGATCAAGCGGATGCGGTACCAGGTGCAGGTCAGCCTGGAGGATTACATCAACGACCGGCAGTATGATTCGCGGGGCCGCTTTGGCGAGCTGCTGCTCCTGCTGCCTACCCTGCAGAGCATCACCTGGCAGATGATTGAGCAGATTCAGTTCGTCAAACTCTTTGGCATGGCCAAGATTGACAACTTGCTGCAGGAGATGCTGCTGGGTGGTGAGTATCTGCGCTTAGCCTGATCTCCAACACAGCCCCATCAGCCCCTCGTCACAGGTAGGGAATGAGCTGGGATCAGTATGGGGCGTGTCCGTGGGTCCCAATCCTGTGCTCTGACCTCCTGGTGCAGGCAGCCGAGCAGAACCACCCACGTAGACCATCTGTCTTCATTGAGAAGCGGCCATTTGTCTTAGACGTAATTGCCTCCCCCCGCCTGCAGCTTGCCTGGTGTTTCAGGTAGCACATGCTGGGTAGTAACAGAGCACTCCACTCTTATTAAACAAAACTGGCTGTTTACAAAACTAGTTCCAGAGCTGCAGGTTGGCATTCGTAGCCAGGAGCCCACAGACTGACTTCCTCGGGCCACCTCCACACCAAACCCTTCCCTCCTGCAACCTGCGCTACTCGCAAGTTCCATGCAGGCTGCTACATGCAGCCAAGTGCTGCTTACTTCCCAACTGGAGCAGCTGCTGAAGGGATGACAAGCTGCCCCTCTGTCCTTACGTCGCCCCCCTGCACATTCAGAGGCTGCATCTTCTCAGAGACAGTGTTAGTGACTTACCCAAGTCCTGGTTCCCCTAAGAGAGTCGTGGGAGCAGCATGTGCATTAAAGGGGAATGGAAAGATTTGGTTAAAAGCATGGCCCAACTTTACTACTAGCTGCTGAAAGCTCAGATAACCTGACAGGTAGGGAGTGTGTCCTGGTCATTTGCACAATACTGCAGCTGAAATTACTGGCCTGGCTGTGAACCTTTGGCCCTCCCGGTCTATGCTCTTTTGGACTGTTGCGCGCTTTTCCCTTCTGGCCTGTTGGTGATCACTGACGCTGAAATGCTTCTAGGCTCATCGAGTGAAACGCCCCATGCTCACCACCCCCTGCACCCTCATCTGATCCATGAGAATCTGGGGACAAACGTCATCGTAGCCAACACGATGCCTGCTCAGATGCACAATGGGCAGATGTGTAAGTATTCCTAACATGACTGACAGCTGCCCAGAAAGGTCTTGTTTGCCTGGAATAAAGCTAAATGAAATGAATCAAAATTGTAACAATCCAGCAGACTTTCCAGGGTCACCACAATGGTGGCATCTTCTACACGGCAAAGACACCTTAATGCAAGACAGGTACTGTGGTGATGAGAGTGCTAGGGACTCCTGTGCAGAAAGGACAGACAGACACACAGGGAGATGGGTAGGTGAAAGTAGATCAGATTGAGTGCTTAATTCAACTGGACACTCCCTAGCAGATTGTAGTTTTTACAGTAGCTCTAACTTGGGAACTAATGGTCCAGTCCAATGCCCCGTGAAATCAACAGAAAGACTCCTGAGTGCTGATTGGATCGGACTCTAAAAGACCAGGCTTTGTACCTCTGGTGAAAATCCAGTAAAATCTCTATTAATGTTTTCCCTGTCTTGGCCTCCCCATTGTCCTTCTGTCCAAAAAACCCAGCATAATGGGGGGTTGAACACTGGGGTGTCGCGCTTGGCCACAGCATAAAGCTGGATCTTGGAGACGATTCGTTCAAGCCCCACCTACAAGGTGAATCTTGAGAGCAGAGTAAAAGGCGGGCACAGAACCCTTGATCCTGTGCTTGTTCCTGAGGACTCCCCCAGCGACTCGAGCGGCACGCACATGTGGCCGTCTGCGCCTGAGTCTGTCGTGCAGCCTAATCGGCAGCATGTGCACACCCCACTGGAAATCATTGAAGAGCAGTTGGCCTCTCTTGCATCTGTAACCCTTGTGCCAAGGCTAGAAGGATCCATACCCAAGTCCTAAGGGCCCCCCCACTCTGGAGTATTTGGAATCTGTATCCAGATCCGAATGTTGCGTCTTAAGTCCTCGTAGACCCATAGCATCTGCTCATTCTGCCTTTGTCACATAGCGTTTCTTTCTGCAGCCACTCCGGAAACTCCACAGCCGTCCCCGCCTGCAGGCTCAGGATCTGAGCAGTACAAGCTACTCCCTGGGGCCATCGCTACTGTAGCAAAACAGCCAACCTCAATCCCGCAACCCACCATCACAAAACAAGAGGTCATCTAGCATCTCCTGGAAAGAAACCGGCCTGTTTTAGAAAGACTGTGACGGGGAAAACCCCAGAATGACTGTCCCAGTGAAGACAGAAGCTATCAGCGGATTCACAGGCACAAACACATTGGCTTGTTTATCGGAATACAGCAAAAGGGCGTCTTTGTGCAGCAAAAGAGAGCATGTGCCATGGTCCAGCTAGAGTTACATACCTGGGATTTAAAGCCTTAGTGAAATCTTTAGTTCTAATACGAAAGGCCAGAACCTAAACATATGCCTGCTGGTGACTCTTTTGAGATTTGCATTGACTGGCTGTGAGGTTGCACCTGGCCATTTCTTTACTGCCTCTGAATGGGTTCAAAGAGAACCAGACTCTACTGAAAAAAATGACTCACCCAATAAAGACATTGCCTCTGAAGAAAGGGCAGAGATGCCTCCTGTTGTCTTTAAAGTTTCTCAAAATAGCCCCAAGTTGCAGCCAATGTTAATTCTCTGGAGCGATAAATTCTCTGGAAAGCATCATTCCGGGGGCAGAGAAAGGGAGTTTGCAGCTGATAGTGCTGAAATAACTGCTCCTAGTTGCTTCCTCCACAGCTCCAACACCTAGGGCTGGGGAGAGGGACAGTAGAAGCTGGTGTCCTGAAAGTTTTCAGTGATGACAAAATCCTGCAATATAAATGTATGCCTTAATTCCTGGTATAACAAACCCTTGTGACAACATTTAGGCAAAGCCTGGTCTACCTGGTGAGCGAGCTGGGCTTGGAAATCATTGCCACTTCTGGATTCCCTGCTATTTCTGACTTTCCATATGTTGGGGTGCTGCTGGGATTCATTATCCCAGCACTGTATTCTCTCTCTAGGACAGAAACCGAAGGAGGCCAAGGGCAGCAAACTCTTCTATTGTGCTCCCACACTGCGTCTTTTCTAATTGGAATGGAATAATGGGGGGATGCGGGATTCAGTATATCAGTGAATGGTCTTGGGAAGGATGGAGATGGGGGGAAAGTGTTTACCGAGCACCCTGAAAAACTGCACAGACCTCAGTAAGATTATTGCTGGGATTCCGTGCGTGTCCATGCCTCCTAGTGGTACTCACACAGGCTAACTATAAGCAAAATCTTATTTGCAGCCTGTTTGTGGGAGATTAGGGTGGGAGGAGGCGTGAAGGGTGGGGGTAGGATTCAGAGATTGAGAGATGGGTCCAAGACACAAAGATTAGACAAGGATCTCATGTTCCTCAAAGCTTGGTTGGGGACCATCTTTAATCCAAAATGATTAATTATAACCTTCCTGGTGCAAGGTGGACTTTTCCTACACCACGGTGTAATTGATTGATCACAGATTTTTAGGGTTTTATAGAGATTGGTCGTGACAGTCCAAATGGCACAGACCTTCAAAGCATGAGGACAATTAGAAAACCATGGAACCTGGAGCTCTACCATGATGTTCTCAAGGGATCAGGGAGAGTCGTTTTATTATGTAAATGCCCCTCCTAGCCCCTGGCATGTGCCCTCACCATAGAAACTCCCCAGTTTCACTTTGCCTGTGTTTTTATTTTGCTCACTGAAGCCTATTGGTGCTATTCTCTGCAGCTTCCCCCACCACAGGGAAAGAAGGCCATGAAGCTAGCAATTTCTCTCGCCATGAGAATTGAAATCATCTTCTGATGAAATACTAGCTTTTTCTGACCACAAACTGTATTTCTGTGTGGTCTTGGCTTTGTGAGAACATCAAGAAATGGTGGAGTCACAACTCTCCAAAGCTCTTGGGACAGATCCCCAGCTGGTGTAAATGAGAGCTCCTCTGATTTACACCCGCCACGGATGAGGCCCCTGGGTTTCGAATGCAAAAACCAACACCTCACCCCTGCACGTGGGTATCAAAATATCGTATCGAATTTGTCTGTCGGCACTGTGCTGAGTAATTTATTGCAATGATGACCCTAATCATTTTCCATACATTATTTTGTAAATCATATTGATTATTTATGATCGGGAAATTAAATGTGAACAACTTAATAACCAGGCCGTCTTTTCCAACTGCAGCAACTTGTTCTGTATGTAGAGATAGTGTGTGAGGACTATTTCTCTATGCACATTTCAGTCGCACCAGACATCCCCAGTACGGTACATTAATTTTTGCTGGTTACTGCCTTCCAATGGAAACAGAGGAATATTTCTTCACTAGAGTTTGTACTACTAAAAAAAGAAATAAATGCAAAAATATTTTCTAACTTTTCCCGGACAGATGGATTTTTTTTCTTCTGGGAAGATAAATCTAACCCCCCCAGATTCCAGTTAACTCTGGCATAAAGGAGAGTACATACCTTTATCTGTCCAGTTACACCAGGCCTGAATTTGACCCATAAACCAAATGGGCCTTCGCCAGAGTAGCTGGTTCTCACGATATTATCCCAAGGTTCACAATACTGGGTGTTATTGTTAAATTCTTACTCTTAGATGCTGGAAGCATAGAACTGCATGAGAACTGCATTTTTAAAAGAAAATTTCTAGCCTTCGTGGTTGTAGAGAAAAGCTTGAAAACATGAAACAATTGTGCCCTGATGATTTAACAACTTGGGAGCAAAGACAAAGAATCCAAAATGTATTTCTCTTAAATACCAGGATTTTTTAAAGGAAATCATATGATTGGAGGGGTGGGTGTTGATGCATGATTTTTGAACATTTTCAGGTGGCAACAGTGCTTTAATTCCACCCTCCACGCCCACCCATTCCGGTGGGTGTAAATGAAGGCAGAATTGGGTCAACCACACGCAAAAGGATGACAAAGTGAAAGTTAATTTGTCACTAGTTGTCAAGGTGAAGAAATACACTGACAATTAGGGAAGGCAGTTAATGACCTGCTCTTCGGATCATAATGTGCCCAGCAAGACATACATCCCAACACTTCCGGTGGCTAAAGTAGGATGAGTCCTACTCCCTGGGGGTGGGGGTGGGGTAAGATGCTGCCCCTGGAAGGCGGGGGGAATTGTAGAGTGAGCCCCCTCTGCACTCACCCTGCAGCGGCAGCTCCTGTCCCATGAAGCAGGATGGGCTCAGCTCCAAGGTTTGAGCACTGTGACTTGGGCCCAGATGCATGAGGTTGCAGCTCAGGTTTGTTGTGAGGCCAGCTGGAAGCCTGATTCTCTTTTAGGTGGAAAATTGTCAGCAGGAATGAGCCCAAGACCCAAATTCAGAGCTAGCTTCCACAGAGTTTAAGGTTGTTCATACCCTAACCCAGGGCTTCTATCTTGGCCCATCATAGAGCCAGGCCTGGCCAAAAGCCCAGGTTCAGATCAATGCATCTTCAAAGCTTGGGAGCCCACCTCTAGTTGGCACATAGACAGTCCTGTAATCTGAACTCCACCGTACAATTACAGAGCAGGTTCAGCAAAGGAAGTGATAGGGCAAGTTCTTCAAGTGCTTGCTCATGTCGGTTCCAAGTGGGTGTGCGCATGCCCGCATGCACAGTTTGCTGGAAAGTTTTCCCTCAAAAGTACTGGTAGGATCAGCACTGGAGTCCCCAGAGTCGTGCCCTCATGGCGCTCTATGTAGGACCCTGCCAACCCTCCACCTCCTCAGTTCCTTTTCACCGCCCCGACAGTGGTCACTGGAACGCTTTTCTTTGTTGTTTTTGTAGGGTAGTTAGGTGTTCCTGCTTATCGGGTTCTTAATTTCTCCTCCCCTCCTGGGACCGGTATGCCTGTGGGTCCTGCCTGAAACCTATGCTGAGAGACGACCCATACTCGGCCTGCCTTAGGTGCCTCGGAGAGTCCCACCAACAGAAGTATAAGATCTGCAGAGGTTTTGAGCCTAGGACCCAGAAGGAGCGCAGTCAAAGACTGAAGTTCCTCTTAATGGAGGCCGCTCTTCATCCCAAACAGGGCTCCTCTGCATCAGTGCGCAGTGCCCCAGCCTCTGTCAAGGAGCCAGCGAGAAAGGACTTGGCACTGAAAGACTCTCGGCACTGGCATGCGTTCCCAGCACTGAAGGACCCAGTGCGCCATAGTCATTGGCACCGCTCCCACTCCCCGGTGCCACAAAAGAAGATGAAGATGAGTAGGGGTTGCTCTCCGATGCCTAAGTCTTCATCAACGGAGGCCAGTAGAGTGCAACCTGCGCCAGGCCACTCAGGCTCTGAGCCATCAGCGTCAGTTCCATTGATGCCGGGACAGAGAAGGGTCTCGATGAGTCTGGAACCAATGGATTCTCTGCGTAGAGAGACAAGGGGAGAGGATATCCAGCTTCCCTCCACCCTTGAAACTTTTGAGGCAGCCAAGTATCTTATTGAACAGACTGCACCACCACTGGCTGCTCAACATAGTCTGGACCCAGTACCAAAGAGGTCTGAGGTACCATCCTGGAGTAAACCAGCCATGATGGCTAGGTCTCGATCCCTGCAACCTGCTCCCTGGCACTGCCTGGCACATCCCCCCATGGTCGCCAAGGAGCAATCACTCTTCAGACTCAGAGGCGGAGTCGTATGTCTCCTGGGAGAGCCAGCACCATGGCAGGCAGCGACGGAGGGAGACACAACCCTTTGCAGTACCGTGGGCACCGCAGTGGCAGATGCCCTCGCAGTGGCCCTTTTGGACACCATGGGCATTCCACCAAGCCCAGGGGTCCTTCTCTGCAAGATCCAATTCACTTGCATCAGAGGGGAGAAACTGGCTCTCCCATTCAGTGGTGAGTGCTCTGCGCAGCACCGTGGAAGGCTTGGACACTGGCACTGGCACCATACAGGATCTTGGCACCAAGGACAAGGATCCGGCACTGGGGACTTCATCGGGAGTGCAGGATCCTGAGATTGGGGCGTCATCTTCTTCATCTCCTGACAAGGCAGTGACGGAGGTCTTGCCTGTTCCGATACCCAGTGACAGGGCCCATCAGGAACTACTCCGCAAGGTCGCACAAAATATGGGCCTTTAGACGGAGGAGATTGTAGAGGGAGCAGATCCCATGGTGGACATATTGACTCCCGAAGGCCCTTCTAAGGTGGCACTCCCCTTAATAAAGACAATCCATGACAACACCGCAGCTTTGTGGCAGATACCCACCTCTCTGGCCCCTACGGCCAAAAGGGTAGAGAGAAAGTACTTTGTCCCCTCAAAGGGGCATGAGCACTTTATACTCACCCACCTCTGGGCTCTCTAGTGGTAGCAACTGCTAATGAGAGAAAGCGCCAAGAACAACAGTTACAGAAGGCAGGTAACCGTTTTTTCCCCTCACAGTCAGGAAACTGTGTGGTTAGCTTGCTTTGGTACAAGCAAATAGGGTCAGCGTCTTGCCTCTAATGTGCAGCTAAGACCAGGCCTCACTCAATCTGGCATAGCAAAAGTGTAATGCTGCCATTGTTTTACCTTGGTATGTGTTCAATAACTCCATATACAACATCAAATCTGCAAAGCAATAAATTCTCCTGGCCTGCTTCCCACAAATTGCTCCACTGAGGTTACCCTTCGCCTAGTTAATCTTAAATCAGAGTAGTCCCTACAGGAGGGTTCATTTTGCTAGCTTCAGCTTGTGTTGGAAAAAAAACCACAAACTCCCTCAGAAACATCTCTGATTTCAAGTCAAATCCATTGTCACAACACTCCCTCCTCTTTCACCTTCAACAAGACACAACTGGGAAGCTTTGGGCTGTCCCCGGCAGCAGTGTTTTACCCTTTCCGAGGCTCTCACCACTCCCTAGCTCCCATGGTTAATTTTATGATCTACAAGATCATTTTCTTACACTACCTGTGGCCAGGAGTGTTCTTTGCTCCCCTTGACTGACCCTAGGATTTTAAGCATTTTCTGAACAGTAGCAGCAACATCTCCAGCAGTCACGGAGGTTTCACCCTCACGGCCAAGTTGAGATGTGAGAAAGTGGTATTTTTAGGTGTGCTGTAAAACCTGTTCTCGTTTGTTTCTGAAATTGCTGAGGAGCCTTAGAACTTTTCCCTTTTCCAAGTGCTTTCATATCTGAGTGGAAAACAGGAATGGTAACTGAGTTTTATAGCCCATATATCATGCCTAACAAAAGTAACTATTGCTGCTATTAAACCTCAAGTACACACACAGCGCAGATAGCCATAAAGCAAGAGCCTGCAGGGACGTGGCACTGCTGAGACAGGCATTTCCATGTGCCAGGCTGTACAGTCCCTTCAAGGCTGATTGCAACAACCACAGCTCATTTTTGAGCTGCTCTGTTCTGCAGAGCGGAGACCCTTTCCATGCAGAGCGATGGCGCTCGGGTGGCCCGAGGCCTAGTGCCTGGACATTTCAAATCCGTCTCCCAGCTCCCAATTAAACTGCCTCCAAAGGTGTGACCCTGTCAGTAGTAAACACAGCGAGGGAGCTGCAAGCCACCAATAAAACACCATCCACTGCTCTGTCAGCCTCAGCAGGTACAGAATAAACGGAAGAGCACAGGGCTGTCAGGCTTCACAGTCACTTCCGTAAATGCAGCAAGGCCAGCTCCTCAGCTATGGTAAGGCACCACAGGCCTATTGAAGTCAATGGAGCTATGCCGGTTTACACCAGCTGAGGATGTGGCTCTGAAAGAGGCCTCTTCTGAGCTTGGAAATGAAGGCAAGTTGGGAACTGAACTTCCAGGGTTTGCCTGCCCATTCTGTGACTCTTTGGCTCAAACTGAAGCAGCCCGTACTTTTTGTTCTGGAGCACCTGGCTTTGCTCCCCGGGGTGCTGGCTAAAATGGCTGCCATCCCGGATGCATGATCTGAGGCTGTGCCCTAAGGGGGCTGCTGCAAGTTGGAAGCAGAGTCAGGAAGAGAACCTTTGAGTCCTGACGCCACACCCTGCTCTAACCATTAGACAATGTTCTCCCTCTGGAGTGTGTTGAGAGCAATAGACAGACATAAAAAGGGTCATCTCAGCCCCTCAGTTCCATTCTGTTCTCATCACTCCGAGCTGCCATTTAGGAATTGCTCCTGCACTCAAATTTATGGGAGTCTTATTTTCTTGGGGACTTATTCCACTAGTCTCCCAGAGGTTCCAGCAGGGCAGGCGGTTGCAGGTTCATTTGCGTTCGATTATTTCTTATATGAAATGTGGCTCTTTGTCCCAAAGCTCTCAGTGCTGCAGAGCTGACAGGCTGAGCGTTCTTCACCTGAGGCCATGTGAGAGGGGATATCCTCATTCTAATGTTTGCTTCTCTCTTGGCGCGGAGAAACACAAACCGTTTGCGGAACAGAGGCAATAGGCCGGATATTAATTAGCTGAGATGACAAAGAGTCCAGCAAGTTTCTCCCAAGGCTTTGCTGTTCCTTTCCTTCCCAGTGACGTTTGTGCTGGTGAAAGCTGTTGCACAGACAGTCCCAAGAGCGAAGCCCCCCCTTGTGTTCAAGCCAGCTGCTACTGCTGCTTCCCCCCTGCTCTGCCCCTCTTCTGGAGCAAGTCTAGGAGTCAAAACAGAGCCGACTCTGTTTCTATAATATCCTGGGCCCCTTTGCTGAGACTGTCATCAAGGTACTGGCAAGAAGCACAGATTCCTGAACAGCCTATTCACTGCCTTCAAGATGACTAATCTTCTAAAGGATCCACAATATCCTGCAGCCAGCTTTGCTTTCATTCCAGGGTGCCGGGGTGTTGGGAAAGACTAGGTCTTAGTGAAGAGTAAATTAGGCTACTGGAATCCTGAAATATTTAGGATATTTTGAATTCTCCCATCCCCACTCCACTGATATTCAATTCTTGACCTAATTCTTGCAAAATGCAGGAACTACTGCAGATCTAGAAGCTGGAAAAAAAGGGGGACGATGATTCTTTTCATGTAATACACTACCATCTGCATGCTTGTGTTGCACAGTGCATTTGTGTGTGTTTTCTTGCCCGTGTTGCATTGTGCCTTTGTGTATGATGTTTGCTTATGTTGCATTTGTGTATGCTTACATACTGGAGTGTGTGCTTGTTTAGGGTTTCCTATTTGCATATTAGCACCAGTGTGTGTGTGTGGACAGGTTTGTGTATGTGTGCATACAATTGCCTCCTTGGGTAATCTGGCAAATGTATGTGTTTGTATGTGTTTGCGTAGGTTTGCATATTTGTATGCGTTGGTGTATTTGTTGCTGTTGTGCTGGGAATGAAGGGCTGTTGGTGCTGAATTTGCACTGTACTGTGTGTATTATTTACTGACCATGAAGGCTTGCATGTTCACGCTAGTGTACTGTACTGCATATTTGCATAAGTTTATATGTTCGTGTGTGTTCATGGGCAGAATGTTTACAGGTCCTCTCAGAGTTAAAGATGTCATCTTTATAAAAGTATCCTACAGGCCAAAAATATATATGGGGTAGGGGATGTAAGAGCTAGGAGAATAAAGACAACTCTAATTGTCCTCTGTGCTTCCTATATTCTGGGGCAGTGCATGGGTCTACCTTGCCCGCACTGTAAATTAGAGCAGCCACAGGGTTGCTCTGATTTCTGCTTTCTTTTCCAGAGCCCCCTGAGAACCTTGGTAAGCAAAGAACAGCTGCAGTGGGAAGTATTACAGCCATGCCCTGAGCCACCTCCTATGCCATGAGCTCTGAGCTGATCAAGGTTTGCATCAATAGGGAGGCCCTGTGCACAGTGGATATGATCAAGGTCTGTTTCCACCCACTTTAAGGCCTCTTTACATTGCCAGAGTGGTATAAAGGCACCTTGGAATACCTGAGAATCTAGCTCATGTTGCCCACAGGGGTTTCTTACCCAAACTCTGCCTCTTGTGAGCTGGCTTTGCAGCCTGATAGACAAAGCCAAGCATTTCAGGAAGGGTAACTCCCTACTCAAATACTGAGCAAATCCACGGTGCTTGTATCATTTGTGGGCCCCCGGGGCTCAGCCCGCATACCCTGGGAACCTTTGCCAGGCCCTCGTGTGCTAGACACTGCACACAGATTATCTTTATTACCGGACTGTTATGTTTGTTCAGTTTAGTGATTAAATATCAGTTTAAAGCTTTCTCCTGTAGCGAGGCTGTTTGAAGTTGTGCTCTATTTTCAGCTTCATACAAATCACCCATCTCCCCAGGACTGTAAAATGTTTATTGCTAATGGTGGCAAACTTAAAGAAGTCAAGATAACTTTCCCAGGCTGGGAATTCAGATTGCTTGGCTCAGTCAAAGAGTGAAGATCATTAGACGAAACCCATTAAATATAAACCAGCACCAGCAACCAGCCATCCGTTTACAGCACAACGGCAACAAATATCCTAAAGCTGGGAAGGAGGCCGGGCTGCGGAACTGAGAAGAGCATGAACTGTATGGTGGAGGCATGACAGGGGACCATGAGATGGGTCAGATACATAAGTGGACACAATCTGTGGCTTCCAGAGTCACCAGATTCAGCCCTGACTGATCTCTCTCTCTCTCCCCAGAAGCACAAAAGGAGAACAAAGCAGTTTAATGACAGGATTTAATGGCTTGGGAGGTAGGACAGCAGGAAGTTCTCGTTCGTCTACACAGGGAGATGATCGTGATTGGGGGCACTTATACTCAAGAGGAACAGTTATGCAAATTCAATATGCAAAATAGTCATGGCCCTTAATCTCAGGGCAAGTTGCAAAATGTGTTTCTCAGATGGTACCATGAAGCTACCTTACATAACTCTGAGTGAGTTTCGCTCGGGGGCTGGTTCACCCTTGGGCTGTGTGACTTATGCCAGTGTCCCTCTAGGCACAGGTCTCCTGGCAACGGATATTCCACAGGGAAAAAGTGGCCGCAGAAAGCAGATGACACTTGTTTCTGCTTAGGGACCTGCAGGGGACAGTACAGTTGGAAAAGTGGGTGCCCATCCCTTCAGCAGCTTCTTCAGATGGGGCTCCCTTAGACACCGCAGTGGGGGGGGGTTGATAGTTGCCCTTTCTTGGCACAAATCCAGAGGGAAGGTAGGAATAGGACCAATTCCCTCTCCCCCATTAGAATGCAGTTTGCATCTCCCTGCTGAAGTGAATTTAGTCCTCCAAGTCTAGACTCATCTCTGCCTCTTAGGTTTAGAAATCAGGCTGGAAACCTCAAGAAAACAGGTCTCCTTGGGAGATTTCTGCTACATACTATTTAAATTCGGGCTGGAAATATTATGGGAGCAGGAGAAGTTTTGGCATCCTGGGGCTTCCTAGCACAGTGGGGCTTTGACCTGCTTACAGTCTCTCAATGCTATTGTGATATCAAGAACAAATAACAACAATGAACCAGGAAGAACCAAGGGGCAGGGCAATTAATAGCGTGAAATTTCCCAAACATTTTTGTATATCATAAAACATTTGGAGGCTCAGTTCAAGGTCAAAGTGAAATGCAGAGAGCATCCTAACTGCTCCTTTCTCAGCATTGCCACCTCTTGCAGTATTATCCTGTCTCATGAGATATTTAATATGTTTTGGAAAGTTCAGCCCCTGGAAGGATGCAATTGGGTGAAAATCTCAGCTTTCATATAAAGAAAAAAAATTAAATTTCCTAGCCTTCAGTGTTGCAGAGAAATGCATGGAAAGGTGACCCCAGTGCCACATGCAGGGTCGGAAAGCAAAGAAATGTTAGGTATTTCTTTGTCTTCATTTTTGATCTCATGATTTTGTAGACAACCTCATGATTATGCAGGGCTGGTCTCAGGATTTTTGAATGCTTGGGACTGACAAGACTGCTTTTCAAATCCAGTTTGCAAATATACTGCCTCGCTACTCACAATCTGTGATGACAATGTAACTGCTGGCCCCAAGATTAGAGTTTTTGCCACATACACAGTCACAGAAGCATAAAATTAAATATTGCTCGTATGTATCCAAATTGGGAATTCAAAGCTGAACTGGGGAACAGCATTTAGATCCAGCTGAGGCTTAGCCTGGGGTTTGAGAGTCAGGTGAAAGGCAAAACCAGGACTAGAATTTAGATTCTTATTCAACAGCCCCCAAATCTCATGAGCCTGTACATGGATTTTTTGTGTGTGCTGGTTTGGCTTTTTTTTTAATCGGTTATTATTGATGGCACGCAGCATGTGGCCACAAAGCTGTAGGAAAAGAGAAGAACTGTGGTCTTATAGCTCGAATGTGTTTATAAAAGCTTTTAGATCACTTTTAAAAGCTAACGTGCTTTCTGAAAGAGGGCAGGGGACAATTTTCTTTTAATCTCAGAGAAAGTCCTAATAATTTGGTCGACTGTACAAGTGTAAAAAAAAGAAAAAAGTAGTTCAGGTCTATTTAGGGAGGTCTCTAGCATATCAGATCCTGGATCTTTCCTGGTATATTTGATTGACCTTGAGGTCAGTAAATGACTCTGAATTGCATTCTGCTGCTGTCATACTTTGGAAGGATTTGGAGTCCTGTCTGGCTTCCAGGGCAGTGTCATAGCAGTGCAAGGACACCTTGTATCATCCCAGACTCAACCATGCTTCTGACTCAGGAGGTTAGCAAATCGATATGTGACTGGAAAAACAGTATCATTTACATTTCTCCCAGGAAACATGAGGAGAACCGGCACAGAGGATCCCCACACCCAAATCACCAGCATTCCATATTCTGCTGACTGGTCCCAAAGTGTGTTTCGCACATGTGGCTAAAGGATTGCGATGAATCCCCTTTGGATACACCCTTTTTACCACACCACCTCCCAGACCCAACACTAGGAAGTGATCTCAATCCAATTCCAAAGAGATTGGGAGTGGGGAGGAGGGGAATATCTTAGAGCCTGGGCACTGTACAGGAAAAGTGCAGGGAGCGCACGTGTATTACAACGGAGGTAGCTGTGTAATTCCAAATACAGAAAAACTGATCCATTTACCAAAAAGGCCAAACTTGACTCCAGTCTTAACATCTGCCCCCACATTCCTGTGAGCAATTTTGAGTATCGTTAGGTGAGTATGAGGCTACCACTTCTGAATGCCATTAATCGCATCAAATCCTCGGTGAAAAATTGGAGGCTGGCTTGAGCCTCTTTAAACCTTTGGTCCTTCCTGTGCAGATCAGAGCAGAGCCATATGCCCCAGAGAAGAAGTAGGGGAAAGGTGATCACAACATCATTCTTGCTTTGAAGAGCACACACCCATCAAGAACCAGCAGTGAGCTGTACACTTCTTTTATTCTGTAGTCAGTTTAGCAGGCTCTGCTTGGTCCCTCTCCTTCCCTCTGCAACTGACACTCCTGTAGCTTGCAGTGCTCTATCATTTAGCCCAGGAACAAACACAGCATGGGCAGCAGCAATGCAAAAGCCGCCACAGCTAAGCCGCCAATATACATAAAACTCTGAGCTGGAGGAGCTGAGACAGGCGCTCAGTCTCCATGACCCATTCTTCTCCTCTAGGCTGAGAATGCCATCAAGATTGCTAATCATGGTGGGGAGGACTTTCAGTTCCTGCATCAAAGTCAGACTTTAATGGCCTCTAGATTAGAGTTTCCATACCCTCTAAGTCAGCCAGTCTTCCACAAGCCAGACATTTCTTTCTTATTTCCACAAGTCAGCAGGCTCTTGACTATTTTCACTCTTGATAAACACGGGACATTGATATTATAGCCCAATGGGGAATGCTGAAATTTATGCTGATAGCTCAGCTCAGCGGCACTCACTGACACAGGAAATGTTTGAGAGGTTTGCTTCCCTCCATGCAGTAAGTGGTAGATATATAGGGAGATATGTCTTCGAAAATGTGATTGACATAAGGGGCTGATCCAACTCTCACTGAAGATAATGAATCTTTCCATTTGCAGAGGTTGGTTCAGGCCCTAATAGCCAAAGATCCTTATATCAGGGAGACCTTGAGAGCTTGCAAATGATGTATTATAGGGAAAGCCTGCAAAGAGCCAATGTAGCACCTTTAAAAAAAAAGAGAGATGATGGAAGTCTCTGCAAAATATTAAAGCTGTGTGAATAACAGATTTCCTGGTTCATTGGCAATTCTGATTTGTATCAACCAGAAAAAAAATGTTTTGGAATCTTGAGTGAATTGGGGAAAAAATTGTTTCTGGTCAAATGAAATATTTTGTTTCAATTTTGACCATTTAAAAAGAGTTTTGATTGTTTTTAAAATAAATTAAAGAACATTTCAAAAAGAAAAGTAATTCTGAACCAAAAGAAATCAAAAGACTTTATTTTGAAAATGTCAAAATGAAATATTTTAACTTTTTCTGAAGTTTTGGGGCTTTTTTAGGCTTGAACATTTTGGCAAAAATCAACATCAATATGCAAAATCCTGCTGAATCTACATTCTTCTCCGAAGAAGTTCCAGCCAAAAAATGTTGCCCTGCGCTACACAAAATGCAAACTCATCAGAAGAGTTCATAGCACAAAGCCACTCAGCAAACTGAGAGACTGTCACTCTGGAGAAACAGGCTCCCTGGTTAGCAAACTACGGGATCAGTTACTCTGACTACACAGGCTTTGAAACTTCTCTTTCCTGGTAAACTGCAGCCAGCCTGTCATGTGTGTGTCATTCTGCACGCATGATTTGCAGGACAGTGTGTCATAGGGTTGCCAACCCTCCAGGATTGTCCTGATGTCTCCAGGAAGTAAGCATCAATATTTAATTAAAGATTATATCCTGTGATGAAACCTCCAGGAATATGTCCAGGCAAAACTAGCAACATTTAATGTCATTTAATGGAATAGTAAACTGAGTATTTTGGAATGATAAAATCTTGACACTGAAATAAAACTAAATTGAACCAGAGAAGCTGATTCTAAGGAAAACTAACCCCTTTGCTCCCAGGGCTTCCTTTTATTTATCAAACTGTCTTTGACTCTCTCTGCTGGCTGCAGACGTGTATTGCACTCAAGGAACCCAGCAAAGCACAAAAGAAATGACCTTAACTTGTTTATATATCAGCTATCCCGAGTGGCAGTAGCTGGGGTGGTTCTGATGTCTTTCAGAGAAGTATTCAATGCTTCTGTGCTTTGCCCCTTTTAAGACCTTTCCTTGTCCACCATATTCCAATGGAACAAACAGCAAAGGAATGTCTTCTGCCCTAAATGCTCCTATTTGTAGCTTTCAGACTTTGACAGGTCTGGAGCCTGAACATATATTAGTTATGATTATTTATTATTTGTATTACTACAGCAGCTCAGAGCTCCAATCATGGACCAGGACCCCACTGTACTAGGTACTGAACAAATGCAAAACAAAAGACAGTCCCTGCCCCCAAAGAGTTCACAGTCAAGGAATGAGGAATGTTCAGACACTGAACTGAGAAGAAATCAGATGGTCTCAAAGGTGACAGCTCCTGACTATCAAATAAAATCCTCAGGAATAAACTAACCCATACAAATGCCCCAACTCATGTCATGACACTGTTGGGAGCTCTGATCATAGGTGCTGGAACTAAGGATGTGGGGGGGAAGGGTGCTGCTGCACCCCCTGGCATGAAGTGGTTTCCATTATATGCAGGGTTTCCAGTTTGGTTAAATGGCTCTCAGCACCCCCACTACACAAATTGTTCTAGCACTCCTGGCGCTGAGGTGTAGGCCTCTTTCTGGAAAATACTGTAGTCTCTTTATATAAGGAAATGGTACAGGCTCTCTCCTCTCACGGAAAAACAGCCTTTCCTCTCTCCAAATAAAAGAGCATTTAAATCATATTTACAGTCCAAACCATAAACCAGTCTGTATTATAAGGAAGTAGCTGACTGCTTCCCATGTTGGGTATTAAGCACCTGTGTTTGTTTCATTGTAACTGGAGCCTGTGACTCGGATGATATCGTTAATAATCCCTGAAGTTTCTATAGAGCCTGTCAGCACAGGTGTCTGTAATTCTCTGGAAGAGTCATTGCTCGACAGGAGACACCTAAACACTGCAGAAATTGGCAATGGCGGCTCAATAGGAGGTGCTCCTCCCTCTGAGGCTGCGTCTACTGCTTGAGCTAAGGGTGCAATTGTCAGTTTGCATTGGCACGCTTGTGCTAGCTCTCACTGAGCTACGGTGCTAGAAAGAGCATCAGAGCTGCGGTAGCCTGAGACAGGGCTGAATCAATGCCCCTGGCAGGTTAATAAGGAGCACGGTGCTCCTGGAGGTGCCATGTTTTGAGAGGAGCCATGAAAATGACATTCCTGAATACATATGAAAGATCCCATGCCATTGTTTGTTAAAACTAAAATTGAGTTTATCCAGAGGTCTGGCCAAATTCTAGCGCAGATTATTGCAGTCTGCTGGCCTATATTTCCCCTGCAACTTCAAGCAGATCCAAGTCTTCGGTCCTAACAGTGAACCTATAACCACACTTCTTCACTACTTCTCTTGAAATGCTGTGTAGTTTTGCTGCATGTTGTTAAACAGCTACCACGCTTCATCTCACAGCTGAATTAAATAATCTCTAAAATGAGCTGTCCCTTTCCTACCTCGAGGTCATGAGGCATGATTAGTTAAGCACTTAAAGTTCCTCAGATGAAGAGTCAATAGAAAAAGACACACTAAATACGTCTCTTGGATTCCACATCTCACCAGCAAAAGCTAGTTAGGCTTCTCTGGCACATGCAATAATCCTTGGAGGAATAATTTTGTGTTGAGGCAACCTTTGTCTTTGGCTGGATGATTGCGGTGCAGCTCCTGTCTTCAGTGCATTTTAAGATTATCTCTTTTAGGAGAGGGGCAGTGTCTCTCAGGCCCTACGGTGGTGCTCTGACCTCATTTCCCAGTTTCCTAGTTTGGCACTCCAGATGCCTGTTGATATTTTTAACCAGAGTTCATGAGCCATGTGGCCTGCTCTGCTTAGATTCCCATGCTTGCACTGGAAGGTGTCACAGCCAAGTCACAGTGGTTCTGAAAGGAGCTTCCAGGCCTCAGCCCCTCTCTGAAAAGAGATCTGACTAAAACAAAGTGCTTCCCCACGTCTCAAGGTGACTGGCCCCTTTGAGAGAGAGCAGGTTCCAGTCCACCTGTGACTGATTACCTGCAGCCCCACTGGCTTACAGTAAGGCACCTTGGCTTTACAAAGAGGGGAGTAGAAACTTTGCAGGGTGCAGTGGGCGGTGGTTTCTCTCTCAGGCTTCAGGAGAGTAGCTTGTCCTAACACAGAGACTTTGAGTTTGGGAGCTCTGAACAAGGATCTTGAGGTGAAGACCATATAAACTGATTATTTAATTTCTCCTTCTCTTATTGAAAGGCACATGCTATTTTGTGAGTATGTATTGGCTTTCCACAGATCTGTTAAAGTTGAATTTTATTGTCATCCCAATGAAGGGAAATTGACGTAGGCTACACTTGCAGTGCCACACTAGGCCACAAGGGGGCGTGAGCTGACCGCCCATGCTCTCAGTGCTGGCATCTGATATCTTTCAATTCCCTGAAGATTAATTAATTCCAGATTGGATTCTAGCTAAAAATATTAAGTGTTTTTGCAACTTTAATGCACAGCTGGAGGAAACTCACTTGGGAAATATAACTACAAAATAGGGTAAGATGTGTTGATCCCTAGGACAATGGGATTTAACATTTCAAATTCCTTAAATGGCTAAATCTGAGAAACCAGAGATGGAAAAGACCTATTAATTTATCCTGGACATCACACAGAGATGGACTGTAATTTATTATATACTTACTAGTACTTTGTCCAATTAGCTTAAAACTTCCAAGCATGAGTGCTTCCACCACTTCCCTTAGAGACTATTCCGTCTCTTGATACCTCTCCATCAAGATTTTCCTGATACTAAACTAACATTTTTGTAATGCCATCCCATTCCTCCTAGTGGAGCCTGCCACTTTCATATACACCCACTAAAAATAATTGAATAGGGGTGTTTATAGTGGGATTTTATAGGGATCCTAACCATTCAACATTTTTTATCAGTGCTCTGGAAGTAGATGTAAAAAATAATCATTGCCAACAACATTTGCAGAAGACACAAAGATTGGCAGAGTGGTAAATAATGAGGAAAGGGCAGTCGTGGGGAGCAGGGACTGTCTTTTTGTTCTGTTTGTATAGCGCCTAGCACAATGGGGTTCACATTCATAACTAAAGCTCTTAGATGCTTTGTTAAAACAAATAATAAATAATGTCATACAGAGTAATCTGAATTGCTTGGTAAACTGGGCTTATTCAAGCAAAATGTTTTTTGATACAATCAAACGCAAAGTCATAAATCGAGGACCAAGGAATGTAGGCCTACCTACAGAGTGGGGAACTTGCTCCTGGAAAGCAGTGACTCCGAAAAGGATTTAGAGATCATAATGGACAAGCAACTGAACATAACGTCCCTGGGTGATGTTGTGGCAAAAAGGGCTAATATCATCTCTGGATGTACAAAAGAGGCAGTATGGAATCAGAGCTGGGAAGCGATTATTTTTTTTTGCTGTATATGTCATGGTTAGAACCATATTGGAAAACTGCATCTGGTTCTGGTGTCCACATTTTAAAAAGAATATTGAAAAACTACAGAGGGTGCACAAATGAACCAGAAAAATGATTCCAGGGCTGGAGAAAATGCTTTACAGAGGGAGATTTAAAGAGTTCAATTTGTTATCTTGTCCAAAACAAAACAAAAGATTTTGACTTGATTATAGTGTGTGGTGGAAGTGGAGTTTTTTGTAATATTTTTATGAATGATGTGCACGGCAATGACTTATTTGACTTGGTATTGTGACCTAAGGAGTACAGAAGGGTTAAAATGCTCTTTCTGAGCCAAAGCAGAAAACATGAGGTATTTGTGTCACATAATTGTCTCGGGTGATAGGACTGGACCATTAAGGACTGGCTGGAACCAACATATATGAATGAGGATCCAGAAAAACAATCAGAACCTTAGTGTCTAAAAGACTGACACTTAACAAGAGGAGGATCTGCAAGGTGGAAAGTGAACTCAGCATGGCTTTGCAGCAGCAGGACAATGGACATGAGATGATGGGAGGTTATGATAAGAACTGGGCTCACAGAGACACAGCGGGTCTCCCCTGGGACTGACAAAGAGACAGAGGGAGAGACAGAGCCAAGATGGATTCTGCAGTAGCTTGGCTAGGTGGAAGCATGGCTATGACCAGTCTGAACTCGTTTTAACCTTTGCTTCTCAAAGCTAATCAAAGCACTCCCCAATGCTGTATCACACTTGAGTATTAAAACCTAGGCTGCTCTGAAAAAGCTTTCTGGTGTTACTACAAATACTTACTTGCTGAAATATATTGGTCCCTGATTCCCTAACGGGGTAAAAGTCTCCAAACAGGAGTGAACAGAGCTCATGGTGAGAAGCAGGAGTGCTGGAGCCCAGAGGCCTAGTCTCTGAGATGTCACATCTGTATGGCCTACCTTTTTGAACAATGTGACATCCTTGGAGGTCTGGCACACTGAAGGAGTACTCCCAAGGGGCTGTTGAAAGATTGGGACATAGCACAGCGCCCGCAGCTCTGTGACACAGTGTATAAGTACCTTCACAGAAAGAAAATACCGGATACTGAAGGGCTCTTTCATCTAGCGGAGAAAGGCATAACAGGAATCAATGGCTGGAAGCTGCAGCCAGACAAACTCATATTGGAAAGTAGGCACAATTCTTTTAACAGTGAGAGTGTTTAACCATTGGAACACGCTACCAAGGGAAGTGATGATGGGTGCTCCATCACTTGAGGTCTTCAAGAATGAATGCCTTTTCAGGAGACATTAGCCAAACACAAGTTGTTGGACTCAATACAGGAGTAACTATGTAAAATGTAGAGTGCCAAATAGGTAGCCCTGTTAGTCTGTTTTTAGCAAAACAGCTTGAGTCCTGTGGCACCTTAAAGACTAACAAATGTATCTGGGCGTAAGATTTCGTGAGCAGAAACCCACTTTGTTGGTGCATTAAGTAAAATGTAATGGCCTGTGTTATACAGGTCAAGCTCAACGATCCGATTGATTCTTCTGCTGTTAAACTCTATGAATCTGTGCTAGGAATTAGATAAAGAAGGAACATGATGGTATTGGCCCAGCCCCTGCCACTTGAATGATGCTGAAACACTGCAAACTTTGCACAATGACGGGCTGCACTGGAAGGCTGGCCAGGCCCATACCTGATGGGCAGAGAAAACGGCCAATAGTCACCCTCATTTTCCACATGGAGATGGCAGATCCCAGCAAACAATGCAATCCCAGCAGCCTTGCCCTCATCCACAGCACCGAGGATACCTCCTCTCCCGAGCCCCTTCGTAGCAGCCAGGGGGGCCTCCTGCAGATTGTGGATCCCACAAGGCCATGCTCCCAGTCTGCACCGAGGAGCAGGGCCCGCTGGGACCGGTCACCGCTGGGAAGCGTGGCCTGTGCAGGGCGCTGCGCTACACGCACCCTGCTCTGGCAGGGCCTGGAGGGGGTCCCAGCCCCAGGGGGTGAGGGTGTGGCGTACACACGGACACACGCACCTGAGAAGTACCACAATGGAGAGCACCCTCTCCCCTCCCCCCCAATGTGTGTGTATTGGGGGGGCACAGCCGTCCCCCCCCAGAAGGTACCACAATGGGTGTGGGGGTGGGTCAGGCCTCACCCCGAAGGTACCATATTGAGTGCGGGGGAGGGGGGTCACATCATCACCCCCCGGAAGGTACCAAGCCCCCTCCCCTCCCGCCGTAGGCGCGCGCGGAGCGGATCACACCTGCACGCTCCGCGTCCTCGCGCGTGACCCGCCCCCCCGTAGCCGTTAATCCGTGCGTCACTTCCGACCTGTGAGGCGATGTGTTTCCGGGGTCACGGTGTCTTCCCGTCCTCCCCCCCGGGAACGGTTCCTGCGGCTCGGAACCGGCGCTCCGGTCGCCGGTAATTTGCAGGGGAAGGGCCGGGGACACGGAGGGCCGGTGTGAGGAGCGAGCCCGTGGGGGGAGGGGCAGCCTCTCGCCGGCGTGCCCGGGATCCCGGGCGGGGCTTTGACTGATACGGGACCGGCCCCGGCCGGCCGGGGAGTGGGGGCCGGGGCCTGGCCCGGGCCCGGCCTGGCCTCTCAGGGTCCCCTGCGCGCTGGCAGCCAGCTCGGGAGCCCCGCCCCGCCCCGCCCGGGCTGCAGCCGTGCGGTTCGGGGTGCCTGATGCCAGCCCCGCTGCTGGTATCCAGACTGCTGCCTGCAGTCCCGCGGGTGTGACCTGGAAACAAGCCGCACGCGCACCCTGCTCTCCCGCACACCCGAGATGAAAAGATCCGCTGAAGCCAGTGCCCAATGCAACCTGTGTGACCTGCGCACCGACGGTCCCTACTCCGTGATCTCCCCACACCTCTCAAAGGACTCTCTGCCCGTGAATGGGAATCACAGGAGCTAAAAATGCAAGCCTAATATTTCCTACTGCTAATCCCCAATCAAGCTCCAAATACAGTATTTCATCCTTTATTCCCTCCCTCCCCACCCCTTAGCCATGCACCATGTGCAGTAAAGGACTCTGCAACGTAATTCACGTGTTCAGTTTGAAGGTATCTGCAGCTTAATCTACTATATATCTGAGGAACTGTTGCAATAAGAACTTGTTTCTGTATCTACTATGCTTATCCAGTGTGTGCATTGCAGTACTTTCCAGTATAATTAAGACAGGTCCTTCAAGAAAGCTACTCATCTGACTGTAAACTATATAATTAACCAAATGTCATAGGTGGGTACAGATGCTAATTGACATTTACACACAACTTTGCAGGGGAATTCAAAACTTCCTGCTGGAAGCCTTTAGTCAGAAGAATAATGACTGAAACTTAATCAATGCTTTATGCAGAGACTCTGAAAATTTTAGTCAGCTGTACTGATGCAGATCTGTTGGTGTAAGAGACTGTCAAAATCCCAACATGGGCAACATTTATCTCATTTCGGTTTTTAATTGGATATAAGAAGTGCTGATACAAAGTAATTTCTCTGTTTAATTTACTGTTTGCAGTAGATTATTGGCAAAGCTCCATAGCTTTGTCGTCGTTAACTGACTTCTGTGCAAAAGCCTCTTCAAATATTATGTTATACCCTTTGGGGACATAAAACAGTAAGAGAAGTACATCATTTAGTAGTCTGATTCTAGGACAGGGAGCCAAGAATTCCTAAACCCTAATTCTGGCTCTGATATCAATTCCTGTTGGCTCTGTGATTGAGCCACTTAGTTTCTCTGTGTCATAGTTTTCCCACGTGTTTATTAAAGGTAATACACACTACATAAATATTAAGCATTATGACTGATAGCATGGGGGATTATTTGTTGTGTGTGTTGTTTTGGACAGACTTTCTGCTAACTAATGTCAGGAGACAGTGACTGTACCCGAACGAGCCCATCTGTGGGATCTCCATCGGATAATGAGTTCCTGCCAGATCAGCCAAGGTATGTGTGCTCACTTTCCCCTGCTCTTATTGCCAAGGCTCGTGAAGAACTGCAGGAGAAACCAGAATGGAGGCTTCGTGATGTGCAAGCCCTCCGAGACATGGTGTGTAAGGATTACCCTACCCTGGGTACGTGTCTGGACGATGCTTTCCTGCTACGGTTCCTCAGAGCCAGGAAATTTGATTACGACCGAGCACTTCAGCTTCTAGTAAACTATCACAGTTGCAGGAGGAGCTGGCCTGAGGTCTTCAATAACTTGAAACCATCAGCAATTAAGGCTGTCCTAGCATCTGGCTTTGTCACTGTGCTGCCTCACTTGGACGCTGAGGGACGCCACGTTGTCTGCATTCGTCCAGGTATTGTAATGCCTAAATTCTATGGTTGGGACAAGATTCTCTTTCTTTCTTTGAGGTGTTCTCTGACTGTGGCAAAGTCTGTTTCTCGCTCCCTTGCAGACACTGGTGGTGACTCTTGCAGATTACATGGCTTTGCTTCCTTTTGAAATCTGAAAAGTTAACTTGTGAAAGGATTGTCTGTCATTTGTCCAGTTTAGATCACTTTTTTCCTGTTTTAGCAATAGCTGCCATCAAGTAAAACCAAAATATAAAGTGGGTTGATATGGTTGCCTGATGATTTGAGGAAAAATATGAATGTCCTGTCAGCCGAGATAGGAATAGATCTGCTGTCTTCTAACTGTTTATAATAATCCTCTTTGACAACAAACTGCGGGTTCGAAGTGGGATGAAGAGCCTCTGGCCTTTACTCCAGCCTAGGAGGCTGACATCCCAAATCTGCTTTCAGTGCTGCCAGTTTTGCTGTAAACTGTTTTCGTACTTTTCTGTTTACCTGCTTTCTTTCTGAGATGAAACTATTTCTGTTCTAGTAATCTGTGCTGGGGAAAGTATGGGGTTCTTAAGACCACTTTTCTCCTTGAAGTAAACATGAGTTGCCATTATTGCATCTTGCTTGAGAAACTGGGTATTAAACAATAATTTAGGAGTTCTGGAAAATAGATCATCACTTTTTGGCATATGTATCATCTTATATTTACTTTCTAAATAACTATATGCGTCTTGTAACTTTAGACAGATGGACACCAAGTAACTATCCAATTACTGAGAACATTCGTGCCATATACTTAACATTAGAAAAACTCATTCAGTCTGAAGAGACCCAGGTGAATGGAATTGTAATCCTTGCAGACTACAAAGGAGTCAGTTTATCTAAAGCATCTCATTTTGGTCCTTTTGTAGCCAAAAAAGTGATTGGAATTCTTCAGGTAAGACCTGCCGGGGGGGACGACTTTTGCACTGTAAACTACTGCTTCTATGTCTAGAGTTCTGCTAGTGCTAAAAAAAAAATATTTATATGTTGGCTTTTACCAGAATGCTTTTAAAATGTGTTTCTGCCATCTAATTTCCCAACTCTTAACTGGTTGTTGCTAGCTGCTAGTGGATCTGACTTTATATTCCCAGCCTCCCAAGACTACTGCTACTTTGGGAACATGAACTCTGAGTTGTTGAGCCTGCTAGCCATCTGGTAGCGGGAGGATAAGTGAAGTAAGACTAGGGAGAAGAGACCCTCCCCCTTGCTGATCTTCCAGTATTAATAATATGCACTGCTGTATAAATAGTCTTTGCTAAAGGATCTTCCAATCTAGATGGAACATAGAACCATTCACACACTGAGCCTTGGACGATTGCGCAAGCTTCAAGTGGTGCTGCAGAAATTTTGCTGAGTTGGCTTTTGAAAGACTTCCCAGAAAGGTGTTTTTTCAGGAAGAATTTCAAAGAAGAAAGAAGTCAAGAAGAGAGAGGCTGCTCCAAGCTTAAGGAGGGTAGCATAGAAGGAGGTGCAAAGCAGACACTGAGAAGGGTCTCGCAGTATGTTTAGGGGGAGGAGCACAAGGAACAGGAAGAGGATGTGTGAAAACAGACACAAGCAGAAGATTGTGGGTAGAGACTGGACAGTTGAGAGGTTACCTAATCTGAGTGGCAGGAGATGATGATGATTTTAGTTGTAGCATTTTCTATAGTCTAGAGGGGAGCTGGCAATATAATGTGGGCACGCTCCTCTTGAATGACTTTTTCTTCTTCCTATGAGTGTTAGTCTAGCCTGAGCTGTGCATGCTTTTTTGCTCTCTCTCTGTCAGAAGAATGGGGAGAGTTCCATGAAGACAAGAATGGACACTTAATTACACACTGGCTAATGTTTTGCACTGTTCTTATGGAAGTTTCACAATCTGGACATGATTGTTTTGCAAAGTTCTATCTGAATCCACAATTAACTTACACAAGTGAAATGGGTGATATATTTTAATTGATAAATACGGATATAAATAAAATAAAGTACACAGAAGTTTGGATGAGGGGCTATTACTTATTTAACTTACTATTGAAGACCCCAGTTGAAATATGGTGTAAGTTGCATGTGAGATGAGTGCACTAGTTCTTATCCCACAGCAGATGCTATTTGGCACACTTGAAAACCTGTGGCGAGGGGAGAAGAGCCCAGGACTAGAATAATGGGAGTTTTTGCTAGCTAGGCTTGGGGTGACTTGGCTGATGCATGCAGAGAAGCTTGCTTTTGCAACAGTTATCAGTCTCTCACTGCCAAGAGCCCCCCCTCTTTTACAGAGAAAACATGTGTGAACTGCAAGTGTCCATTCTTCCATTGAATGGGGTTCTCTGTACAGCCAGGGTTGGTTATTGGAAGAGGGAAGCGTCACTAACTCAATAATGAGGCTATCATCACTAAAAATACCATTTTCCTTTATTGATTCTTCCTGCAGAAAGCCTCCAAGTGGAAGCACCATGACTAACCTTATTTTTTATTTTCAACTTATTCTGAAGAGCCCTCTGTTCCAGTGGCAGCTGATAAAGCAGTCTGACCTCCCTCCCATGTGCTTGTGTGGTGTCCACCGGTGCAGGGCCCCTTTATCTTTTGCAGTCAACTTGACCAACTGGTCAGATTTCCAGTTGAATAGTAACAATTTTTCTGCTTTTATGCAAAATACATGGATGTTTTCCAGAAAAACATGGGCTCTGATCCTTAATCATTTAAAATGCTGTGTTTAAAATATGGGTACTCTCTGACCAGTCAGTGTTTTTGATTCCCCAGTATCTGTGTCCAAGGAATCCAACCCTCAGAATCCAGGGTTGCTCATTTTATACTGGGGAATTCTGACTGGGACAGAGATGGTTAACTGATCCTTCCAGTGCAGTAATGTGCTATCATCTTTATACGGAGGCTGATCCTGTCTTAAATTTAAAACATTACGTTTTTTCAAAAGAGGGCTGGGGCTGAAGTTGTGACATAGTAAATGAAAACTTACCATTGGAGGTACATCTCCTGATCCAAAAGTGCCGTCAGGCTCTAAGTGGGTGCCAGACCCTCTTGGTTTTGTCTGATTCGTGCACACATGTACTCTACCCCACTGCATCGATTTACATTTGAATTGCAAATAGAATCTTGGCAGTAGTTGGACTGTGTTGTCAGTCAGCGTCAGGAAGGTTAAACAGGAAAAGTTCTCTAGTGTTTCTAAACAGCTGTAAAATCTCTTCCCCCAGGACGGTTTTCCAATTAGAATAAAAGCCGTCAACATTATAAATGAGCCTCGCATATTCAAAGGAATTTTTGCCATCATCAAGCCTTTTCTGAAGGAAAAGATAGCAAACCGGGTAAGTGATTGTGCCTTTTAAAACTGGACTTAATGAAAAGCTCTTTGCTGGACATGAAATGTAAAGAATAATGAAACAGACAAAAGTTGGGAATGGTACAATGTCCTTTACTCGAGCTTCCTGTGATCATATCATCCTTCGCTTCTCATTTCCTGGCTTTTGTCTTGCTCTGTCATAACGTTATCACTTTAAGCACGTTGAGGGTTAGGGAGAATTGTTAGTAGGATTTTTCCGAGCAATGACAGAAGTGGTTGGCTTTCTCTGATAAATACAACTTTGGCATTTTCCCTGGTTGAATGCATATTTTTAGTACCTGTATTATGTACTCAATACAGTAACTTTCCTCTGAAGTTGGGATTATTGAGCCAATAGCATTCTATGCATTAATGTTATTTTTATTGGAGGAAGTCTTCTGAGTTGTTCTTTTTCTCATCCCTTTTTATTCTTCCCCTTCCTTTCTCAAGGGTCCTGTGTTGTTGTAACTTTCTCATCCGCTAAGCAGGGCTGGATGCCATTCCCCCTGAAATTGGTTGATTCTTCTCTCTCACAGGCCAAAGAGGATGCCTCTCTCCAGAGGGCTGAGTGCTGCCTCCTCTGCAGTCCCAGTCCGTGTGAATGAGTTTACAGTCACTCAACTGGAAACCTAGTTATTTACATACTCAACTGGAAACCTAGTTATTGTGATTAAGATTTACTAGCTGGATTGCCTAAATAAGGCGAGACTTTTAAAGGGGATGCAACTGCCTTCTTCATTTCGCTGCACAATGTTGTGCACTGTCCTTTGCAAATGAAAATATTGCTTGCAATTGTACATGCAGAGCCAGTGGCCTCATCTTGAAATGTGCCTGTTAGAATTATTTAAAGAACAAAATATTTTCCCTCGTCATGTGCTGGTCTCACTGCAGATTTAAAGTGTTTTATTAACAAGTTGAAAAAGTGTCTGATACATTCTGGTAACATCTTTTGGGATTTTCTTCTTCAGTTTTTTCTTCATGGCTCTGATTTGAATTCTCTACATCAAAACCTTCCACAAAGTATCCTTCCTGAAGAATATGGTGGCACTTCTGGGAAACTGGACATTACTAGCTGGAATGAATTGCTGCTCGCCTCTGAAGAGGATTTTCTGCAAGACTTCTCTCAGCTGGTTCTCCCAAGTGACAGCTTACCATCTGAAGCTCTAGTGAGTGTCGATGTTGAGGAGAAGCAGAGTGATGAGCCTCTGCGAGGCATGAAACCTCAACTCTATTACTGTTATTAACAAAGCAGTTAAAGGAAGCTTCCTTGCACTATCAGTCTAGATGCCCTTTCCTGTTCTGAAAGGAATAAGAACAGTGGGGTTCTGAACTCTGCCTTACTTCTAAACCTGAAGTTTGTGAGTAGACTGCTGTGACACTTTACACTGTGGAACCAAAGCAATTTAAAGTGGATGTGATTGGAGCAAGGCAGAGTTCTCATTGGAATCTAGGCAGAAAAACACACAATTCCCAGCCACCTCAAGCGTTACAGATCGTTAATCCCAGTGTGAAAGATGTAGTCTAGCAAATTCCTCTTAATTGTAGTGAGAGAGAAATGTCTCATAAGAGTGAAATCTGATGTCTCTCTCAGGGTAAAAGTGGCCAAAAAGACTTGCTAGTTTGGCAGCCATTGAAAAATAGCATCATCACTGCACCCTGCAGAGTGAAGCTCTGTCAGTGGCGATTGTCAGAAATGTCTAATTCACAGTCCTGGACCTAATACTTGGTCCTGTCTGTGCACTAGCATGTTCCAGGGGTATCAGAATGAGAAGTGGAGCTTCTCCCTGATACTTTTGCACTCTGTGCACGTGTGGAATTCCTAACAGATTTGCCCTTGGGATTAGAAAGGAAAGACTAGTTATTTCAAAATATAGTGTAGTCGTATACAAATTCCACTTCCAGAAGGCTGAGCCTTTCAAATCACGTATTGCATAACTTTTTTCCAATAAGATGCAGCTTTGAATATTGACAGCAATCTAGGACCAGCTGAGGAGGAGTGAGGTCACACTCACATTCAGCATGTCTCAGATATAATCAGTTGCTCTTTCCTTCAGCAAGTTGCTTTGATGCCCTGCCTTTTCAACCTCCCTAAGTAACTTAAATAGAACCTATGAGGGAAGACTTTGTAGCAGGTAGCAGTAGCTTTTATAGAAGGCAATATTAAGTAAGAGAAAGCAAAGTAGTTCTTGAGCTACATTACTGTAGATAGAATTTTTGAATCTGAGTCTCCGTAAAACAAATGTAGACAGATATTTTAAAAGAATATTCGTGGATTTGTTGTATTGCAGTTTTGTTCTCTACTCGTGTTTGTCCTGGTTTAAGTAATATTGTTGCTGTGTGTCATCTTTTTGAATGGCAGCTTCTTCTGTAAAGTTCAGACTTTGGTCACTTTTGTAGAGCTTAAGCCTGGGTTATGTATTCTAGTGTTTTAGGTCCTTAGTTGTAATGTCAAATGAGGTTGAGATCTCCTGCTTCTTTGTAGGCTATTCCCCAAGTTTATTCTGTCATGGTATTGAATTTTAAATTAACTCTGAGCACATTATCTTTGCACATGTCATGCACTACATAAATAGTGCAAAAGTAAAACCTTCCTCTGGCCAAGAAAGCACACCCAGTTATTTCAAAGGATATGTCAGTGGACAAGAACACTCATCAGTCAACTCATCTTTATAGCACTTTTTAAATGGCTGAAACTTCTTTGGGGGGAAGGGGAAGGAGAATGGTTTGGAGGATTAATCTTTTACTAAGTGCCAAGTGGGAAACAAAGACCGGTTATTTTACTGTAAATATATGGTCTCAAGGAGTTGGACCATCCTTTTCTCTGAGTGCCAAATTGAGCTTGTTTGAATGTCTTTTCCTAGATTACACCATAGCATGACTATGTTGCCAAAAAGAATTTGGGAAGGAATATATTAGGGGAATCACAGCTCCTTGGCTTGGCAGAATGCTAGCTTTTCTATTCTTGGGGGGAGGGGGGGAGAAGAGTAGGATTAGGTTTTGAAATGAATAAAGTATAAAGCTTTTTCTAGTTAGCAGTTCATAGCTCCAGTGGGGCCAAGAAGTTCATATCCTGTCACTTGAACAGATACTTTAGCAGACCCCTGCTTTTGTTGTATAGGATGCTGGAGAGCCAGCAGGAATCTGTTGAGAATATAGTTGTTTTTTTTCTTTCCTTCCCCTTTTTAGATGTGAAGGATAGGAGAGACTCTCCTGCCTCTAACATCAATGCATGACAGCGCCTGCCCCTTTCTATACTTGTCTTAGTTTTCATGGGGAACAGTATCTTAGGTGGAAAATATTGTCATTAACAATCTGTTAATCCCCCAATTTTCTTGCCACCTGTTAGAAATGCAGTGCTGGCTAGTCTCTCTTCAACTGAGCAAAACTTTCCCCTCAGATCTACTGTGCAGTACTTGACCTTCACGTTGCTTGCGTTTACGGTGGAGATTAATCCAACTCTTCTTCCACCTAGTAAAACATCAGAAGGGGGCATTGCTTAAAACCAAAATTGTCAACCTAAGCTATCTATTTAACTGAACTGCCAAAGGTGTGCTAGGGTGGTTTACGGGAATGCCTACTACTAATTTCCCTCTGCCTACCTAAAATGGGGAGGGGGCTGCAAACCCTCCAGGATACAGCATTTGTCTTTGAATTGGATGCATGGAAGGCTTTATTCTTCCTTCCTCTTTCATGGTTGGGTGGTTTTCCCCTTGAATGGCTACATCTACACTGCACGCTCCTTTTGGTGACTTACACCATAAATACACTGTTCCCTTAGTACAGGTTTAAATGGCAGCGTAGATGATGAAGTACACAGGCAAGTAGAGGAAGGACATTCCTAACCCGGTGCATACATACCCTACTTGCCCACATAGTGCCTTCCCTCCCATCTAGACTGCTATTTTTAGCAACATAGCGTCCTGCTGGAGTTTTTCCCCACTGCAGTGAAAAGTTCTGGCAATGGGGAGCTGCCAGAGCCTCCCCCTGAAGAGTGCAGTTACCCACCAGAATAGATGCCACCAGGGTGAGGTGGTGACATTTCCTAAGAGGAGCTGCCCAGTTAGGTAACTATTGAAGAGGGACAGCTTCATCTTAGAAAACTTATCAATCCTTTTTAAGGAGGAAGTTAAGTGGGAAGTCTCCAGCATCCAAGGTAACACCTGATTTTTTTCAATGGTTTTGCACTCTGACATGCCTTAAAATATGGTAACTAAACTAGATTTTTAGTTGTGACCTCAAACCAGGGTCTTCCTTGAAGGAAAAATTGACAATTTGTTGTACTTTATCATTAAATACAATAGCTTTGCTTATCTTGTAGAGGGAGACTTAAGTTTTCTCCCTCCGCAGAACTTTTGTTTTGGAGTTGTTCTGAAGACGCTTTAGATTCTGAGTCTAGCTTTTAAGTTCATGATAGCTCTGTTATCAGTGAATACAGAAGAAGTAGACAAGGTCAGTACTTCATTAATGTCAGCTGTAAACTTTCCTAATTCCATTTTGGTGGCAGATGCTTTGCTTGTCTTCCTAAAGAAAGTGTAGTTCATATTGAGAGTTCTGCATCTTAACAGCTGGAATATTTTGGTACCTAAAGTATTTAAAAAAAAAAGCTTTATAGGAAAGTTAAGTTGTCAAGCTGTTTAGTGACAGGCTGGTCTTTTGTCTCAGACAGTGATGGCACTATAAAGAAAACTGGCTAGGATATTTTACAACAGGACCACATATCTAGTGCTTCCTTATCTTTAAAGCAGGAGGGAAGGAAAAGCAATGAAGTTAGCTAAAAAAAAATCCCTTTCTGTTGGAATTAACCTAATGTGGCTGTTTCAACTACACTTTTATAAAAATCAATTCCAGGGGAGGTGGCTGAGTGAGGATAATCTCACAAGTAACTGTTCAGGTTAGGCAGTAATTTAGAGGAAGGTGCTCAAACTGTCTTAGGCATCCTTGACTATCTCATAGGAAACATGGCAAAAGTTAACTGCATACTTTAAATAAAATACTTGAATTTATACTATGGCAAATATATATAAGTACTGAGGTCTTTTTCAGGGAATGGATGAGGGTTTTTGGCACAAGTCCAGTAATATACATGATTGTTAAAACAAAAAGCAAAATAATTATTTGAAGTGGGCCTAAAGTTGTTGGGTTCAATATACATCTGTTCTTTTGATAAAATGTTTATTTTTATATTGCATTTTATAAAATGGAGTGGTCAAAATGTGTAATTTTATTATGCATGATTGGGTATTAAACAATTCTGCCATAACAGCTTCTAGGTTATTTTAAGCGTGTATGTACAACCACTTTCAAGTTAGGAGTAATTCAATGACATTTAAGTTAACAGTGTAACTTAAATCTTATTTCCCTCTATTGAATCAGACTCCTTTTTCCCAAAAGGCACATATAGAAGTGATCTGGCATTTGTATTTAAGTTGTACCAAATAGTGTAAGTGTCTAAGTTCCAGATTCCTCCTCAGAGCAAACTGGAAATCATGATTCTTTACAGTGAGACCAATGCTTTAAGCAAGATGTGTATTATGATGGATGAAATTTGAGTAACCAAGAAAAAATGCTATCAACTCAAATATTAACGGTTGCTGAGTTAGCTCAATGGAAATTCCATTTTGCCATTCTAATGTAAAGTATCTCAAAAGCTTCATATGTGAAAGAAAGATGTAACCTGAATCTGCCGAGAGGCAAGACGACATGTCTATTCCAACCAATTAAACTAAGCATAGTCAAAAGTACTCTTACTAGGAGATAAATACTCACCACTAGTAGGCAGCTGTTAGGTAACGCTTGAGTTAGCTAATGTTCTGCACACCATAGACAGAATTACATCTATATTTTATTCAAATGAGTTTATAGTGCAAATAAACAATTTCATGTGTTCATACAGACATGGAGAATAAATGGAAAAAGAAACTAGTGTTTTCCCAGTATAACTAATTTGAAATAACAAAAATAATCAGATACTTCTGTTAAATCAAAGTTAAAATATTTGGCAACATACTAAATCAAGCAGTTTCCATAAAATTTACCTCCTAGAAATCTAAAAGTCTATTGTTTTGGAAACAGGAATTAGAGTTAACAGCTGCACATCTTCAAGACATTGGTCTTGCAATGAATGTATAAGTTTCTGCTCACAAACAGGAAAGAACTCTTTTTGACAACCTTTTGCAATGGAATGTAAGAACTTACACCATATGGTTTACACTTCCACATACTGAAGCATTAGAATAACAGTGCATTATGCCAAGCACAAGTTGTTCTTTATAATATATAACTGTTCAACTAATTGTTTTCTCCAACATTGTGATGGGGCTAATGGATACTACAGGTGTTTTTCTTCATTTTTGTAACACCACCACAGCTGTAGTAGATCTTAAAATGCACCAATAAGCTAACCTTAACTATAGGATAAAATAAAATAGTATCAAAATTAACATAATTTAGATAACTGCATCAAGCATTACATGATCCAGTAGTTTCTAGCCACCTGCATGTAACATGAAGAGATGCATTTGCCTTAGTTTCATAACTGAAGCACTACAGGATGTTTTGGCTTTCAGCAGAGAAACTTTGGGCATTGTTGTTAATTACAAGCCTGCTTTCTGCACTTTTACTGAATTGAAAGTGCAGCATGTTTGGAATGCTCCATCATTTCCAGAAAGGCTCGTCTTATAAATGAAGACTAACTGTAAAATCACTCTTTCAGAATGTTAGTGGTATCCTGCCACCTCATCAGTATGTCCCAGCCTAAGGATATTTATGTACCACCTCTCTTAAAATTAACCCCACAGCCAGTTATTGGTCAGCTTCAGTTCTTTATTTCAGGCAGCTGCTCCTCAATATACTCTTTCCTTATCTAAGGCAGCACTCACAGAAGCACTAAATGAGAAAATGCAGGACCACCGCATATAGTAGGTCAGCCAATCGCAAGGGCAATAAGGCATAGCTGTACTGAACCCCCCCCTTTCTCATTGTCTGGGACACACTGCTCTCCATCTTCCACAGTTCCACCATCAGTTCCCACAGTATCATTCAGGATGGCACTGTCACTCCCAGACAGTCAGCTTGTTCACCTGGCTGTTATTGGAAGAGCGTATGCTGCAAA
>ML675625.1:11468679-11500021 GCA_007922155.1 Mesoclemmys tuberculata | reverse complement strand
CAGTATAAACAAGTCTGTATGAAATTGTAATTTGTACTGACTTGGCTAGTGTTTTTATGTAGCCTATTGTAAAACTAGGCCAATAATCTAGATGAGTTACATATTCCTGGCTGAGATGCACTGATCTAAATAACTAGTCTGATTTTCAAATGTGCTGAGCAGCTGGCATCTTCCATTGACTTAAGTAGCCAATCACTATATCTGTCTAGCTATGGAAATTATACTAGCAGCCCTGCAAAAACAAAAGAAAAGAAAACAACCCTTCTTCCCACAAACCTGCAATCCAAACCTGATGGTCTTTCACCACCTCCTTTTTTTTTTCTCTCTGTCTCCCTCATGCTGCTCTTACTCCCCTTTGTGTTTTGGATTTTTTTTTCAAGTAACTCGTCTAGCTTTAGTCTTCTAGGAGTGTTTTACTGAGAAACAAAAGCAGTCTTTTGCAGTGTCCTTGTAATTGTATTGTCTGCTACCCACTAATGAACATAACCCCAGCATTCCTGGTATAAACTGTTTTAAAAACATGGTTCAAATTCTTTGAAAGAGAGCAGGCTTGCAATGTTTGCAATTTTCCCTTCTGTTTATTGAGAGGTCTGAGCCCAAGCGAAGATGGTTTGGGACTTTCTTCTTCATGTGATGAGGATTTAAGAAACATGCTTTCTGCCTCTCATTTCAAAACTACAGTGTTGAGATGAGGCACTTAAGGGATACAGGAAGCTTTATAAAGTGCTATAAATAATTTGCCTTTCTGGTTATAAAGTCTTTCTCTTCCAAGTCTTGTCGCTCAGGGTGTGAGTCACTGCATTCCAGCGTATGAGTGTTTTTCCATCCTAGATTTTTTTTGTTAATGCACCAGCGAGTCTACTAAGAAGATATCCAGCTTGAGTCCCCATCATCACCTTCAGTGCACTGGGGAGCTGCTGAATCAACTGTTCTCCGCTGGGTAATATTGGGCAAGAAAGACACTGATGTTTAATGCTCATAAAATCAGTACACACTTTATGCAGAAACCGATCATAGTTTAAACAGTGAGCTGCAGCACTTTAAAGACTAACAAATTTAATTTCTGCAGGCACAAGCTTTCGTGGGCTGTAACCCACTTCGTCAGATGCAAGGAATTAAATTTGTTAGTCTTTAAAGGGCTACTGGGCTCTCGTTGTTTAAACTGATCACAGTTTGCCATCTCTCATGGGGGGGAAGTGGGGGCATTGTAGGTGGGTGGGCCTCCGACAGCAACAAAGAATGGCTGCTGCAGATCATGCCTGAGACCACTGGGCCAGTGCAGGAAATTCACATGTTAAGACTTAAACAATAGGGTTTTTTTGCAGTCACATTTTTGCAGAGTTGAAAGAGCTCACTGAACACAAAAACAGCACACCCAGCCGCATCTTGCCGCCATTAAGATTTCAGTATCTGAAGCTAAGTAAAATTACATGTAAAAATCCCACATCCAGGTCAATTTCTGCCCCATTCTCATTCAGCCCTAGGGAAATCCCATTTTCATGCTGTTCAGTTTAGCACCAGCGTTGTCTCTTTCTTTGTCTAATAAAAGTTCTCTCCATTTTTCAGAGAGGGAGAATGGATCTGTGTTTAAAGCACTAGATTGGAACCCAAAAGACTTGGGTTCCCTGTCTCTGCTACAGCTGCAAGTGTGACCTTCAATGGATCACAATTGCCCTGTGTCTCAGTACGTGACAGCCCCCCTACCCCGCGTCTCTGCAATGCAGATAATATTTCCTTTCCTCCACTCTTTATCTGTCTTATCTATTTGAATTTTAAGCTTTTGGGGTTGGGGATAGTCTCTCAGTATGTGTCTATACAGCCCCTAGCACTTAGGGGACCTGACCTCACTTGAGTCCTCTAGGCATTACTGTAATGCAAATAATAATAACCAACATTTTCTTCTGCTAGTTTGCAAAAGTGAAAGTGCTACCTCCTGGCAAATCCAACATACTGTGTGCTTGCTACATAGCACCAGCATTCGGTGCTTCTCCCAAGGGGTAGCACAGGTTACTTCTTACAGAATATTGTCTAATGTTTATTTGTGCGTAGCATCCTTTGCAGCCTGTTGCTTCAAAAACCTCATGCTCGTAAAGAAGTAACATGGTTGTGCTAAACTGCCCATGGTCTCCCAAGCTGGCAATTTGTTACTCTTTGCTGCAAACACAATATGCTGGGTGGCCCATGACCTCTGCTATACAGCGTTCTGCTATCAGCATCCAGCCTTTAACACGAAAATGTCAATGATTTCACATCACATCAAGAACATGGTGCATCCAGCCCCGTAGCCTGCCTTGGCGATCACCTGTACCTGAAGCTTCAGTGGAAATATACTTTCCGTTTTTATTTTCCATTTATATTGATAACACAATTTCTACAAGCGCCCAGGACCCTGAACTCCCATTGATTTCAGTGCAATTTCAGGGCACTACGCACCTCACAGGATTGAGCCTTTGATGGCTTAATCAGAGTTAAGCAGCCAGCATTTTATCCTCAATCACTATGGGTATGGGACATCGGAGGACATAGGAATTGCCTTACCAGAGCTCATCCTGTCTGTCACAGCAGCCAGCTGCTTTAGGAGAAAGCATAATATCCAGTCCAACCACACACACTTCTTAATGAGCCCAAATGGAGTGCTGGAACCGTTTTTATAGTGGGGTTGCTAAGAGCCATTGAACCAAACTGTAAACCCTGGATATGATGGAATCCACTTCACCCCCAACTCTCTCAGTTCCAGCAGCGCTGGTACAATATCATGTCTGGAGGTGGGGTTGAATTTCTTTCTTAGTGTAGGTGGAGATGCGTGGTACACACTGAAGCATGAGGATTAAGGCTCTGTGATTCAGCGACAGCTTAGAAAACGTGAGTTGGATGCTAAGGCCTGATTCTGATTTCATACCAATATAAATCAGGAATGGAGCCATTTTAAAGGCTACAGAGTTATGCTGTTGTGAAACCTAACTGGGAGCAGAAAGCAGGACCTACATCTCTACAGGATTTCTTCAGATCTGCAGTGAGACTCATTGCTTTAGCTGCTAACGATGCAAGGGAAGATCACAGCCTGTGTCTGACGAAGTGGTCACAGCCCACGAAAGCTCATTCCTGCAGAAATAAAATTCGTTAGTCTTTAAAGTGCTACAGGACTCTTGTTTTACAGCCTGTAGGCTTCAGCATTTGCTACACTGAATGTGAAGGGCCTAATTACTGCGTGTTTTATTAACATTTCTTTCCACTTTCCAAAAGCAAGACGTTCAAGTGATAATCTGTTCTGCCATCTACGTTCCTGGAACTAGCTCAACTGGCTTTTCGGAAGGAAAGGGAAAAATCAGAGCACAGCAGTGTGAGACACTCCTGAAAGTCCCTCCGCTGAAAACAACGAAAGCAACTAACTTAGCAGATCTTCCCTGACACTGCATTATGCAGACTCTCATTTTCTGCTCCCAGTGTGTGCTTCAGCTGGTAGGCAGAAGCCTCCAATAGTTAATCCAACCTAACATTTGATAAATGCGGCCTATATTTTTTCCCATTCTGAATTATGCTGCAAGCTATACTCCTCATGGCTGTGTCACATAAACAAGACAGCTTTTGCAAGCAGGATGATTTTCTGATGAGTAGGTAGCTGGCTGCTAAGTGGGCTTACACTGAAGAAACCTCTGGATCCCTTTGAGCAAACAAATGAGCAGAATTTATGCTTGTTCTCTCTGCTTTGCACTGTTAAACTGCTTCATAGGCAGTGGGTAAAGTGATTCCGATGTATTATATAGTATGTAAGTTCGTTTGTAATATGCTTTGGGATCCTCCTAGATGGAAGGTGCTATGTAGATGTATATTAGGATTCAATTAATACAAGATTAAAGAATAGGAATATAATTAATGCCAGTCAACATGGGTTTGTGAAAAATCAGCTTGATCAATCGGTCCTTCAACCCTCATATACACTGCACCAATCACAACACATCTTCCATTCTTCTCTTATCCTAGCCTTCCTTCTCCATGTGTGGCCATGCTTTTTCATGACAAAATCTTCCCGTCTCTTTGGAGACTAGCTGAGTGGTTGTTTCAGTGTTGTTCTCAAATAAACCTGATTACATTCTTTGATGAGATTGCAAGTTTGGCTGATAAAAGTAACTGAGTAAATGTAATATACTTAGCCTTTCATAAGGCATTTGACTTTGTACTTCATGACATTCTGATTAAAAAACTTGCACTATAAACTATAAATACAGCACACATTAAGTGGTGCTAGTCAATATTTTAATCATGACCTGGAAATAAATATAAAATTGACTATGTGGATGACAAAGAAATTGGTGGATTGGTAAATAACAGTGATGACATGGTAGTCATACAAAGCAATCTGTATCACTGGGTAAAGTCGGCCCATTAAAAAAAATGCAATTTTTTTTGCAAAATGCAAATCCAAATGCAAAATTACACATCTAAGAACAAGGACTACAGGCCATACCTACAGAATGGATGTCTGTATCCTGGAAAGTGGTGGCTCTGAAAAGGATCTAGGGGGTCATGGTGGACAAGCAGCTTAACATGAGCTCCTAGTGAAATGCTGTAGCAGGAAGGGCTAATGTGCTCCTTGGATGCATAAACAGGGGACTAGTGAGTGGACCAGGAGGCAATTTTTACCTCTGTATAGGGTATTGGTGAGACCAGTACTGGGAAATTGAATCTAGTTCTGGGTGTCTGCATTTTAAAAAGGATATTGAAAAAACCAGAGAGGATGTAGAAAAAAAACACAAAAATGATTCACGAGCTGGAGAAAATGCTGGAGAGTGAGAGACTTAAACAGCTCAGTCTGTTTAGCTTATCAAAAAGATGACTGAGAGGCTTGTGATTACAGTGTATAAGTACCTTCCCGGGGAGAAAATACTGTGTACTAAAGGGCTCTTTCATCTAGCAGAGAAAGAAAGGCATAACAAGAACCAGTGGCTGGAAGCTGAAGCCAGACAAATTCAAACTGGAAATAAGGAACACATTTTTAAGAGTGAGGGTGACTTACCACTGCAACAAAACTCCAGGGAAGTGGTGGATTCTCCATCTTTTGATATCTTCAGATCAAGCGTGGAGGCCTTTCTGGATGAGATGCTTTAGCCAAACACAAGTTACTGGACTCCAGACAGGGGAGACTGGGTGAAATTGAAGGGTCTGTGTTACAAAGGCAGTCAGACTAGATGATCTGATGGATTCTTCTGCCCTTACACTCTCTGAATCATCCTCAAGTGGCAGCATAGCTCACTATTAGATCTCAGTTTGAGACCTGTTCACATATTCTGTCTCTCGCTATGTATATGTAACTGGCAGGGAATTGTTTTGCAAGACCATTCACATGGAAGATGCTATACAAAAGTGAATTATCGGAGCATACTTTGTCATGGGCAGTGATTTATTTTCCGGGTAAACCCCTTACAAGCGAATTTGAAGAAAAACCAAAGCCATTTTTTATTTAATAGATAAATGCATATTCGCTGGAAAGAGTTTGAGATCAGACTCAAGCGACTGAATAGCTGGGACAAACATTTTTAAAAGGGTTTGGTTAAACAGCAGAGAAGATAAGATTCCCTGAGAACAGTGGCAGGATAGGGGGATGGTATAAACTTGTGGAGTGAAACTGTCCAGCAGCAGAGCCCAACCACTCACTTTGCAACAAAAAGCTTTATCAGCTCCCTGCAGATTAATGGGGCTATAAATAGTTTCTGCTCAAAGTAAACATTTTTGAGCCTGCTCTGCCCTGCTGGCACGAGATCCCCAGGTCAGCATCTTCCAAAGCATATCTCTTTCTCTGTGCATGTCCACACGTTCCCAGTGACAAAGTTACTAATGCCTCTCCCCCCACAAACTGTCATCGGACCCCAGCCATCAAGACAGACAATCATGACGTGGCTTGTTAGAGGGTTAGGCTCTTTAGAGATTCCTCGGTTTTTATATATTTCACTGGATATATCTGGTTTTATGACAGCTTTTAAATTGGTCTGGGAACCCCAGGATGATTTTCATGCAGACATGTTGACACCCACTGTGTTGTCTTAGGACACTGAGCAATTTGGCCCACTCTTTTAGATTTGGGGCAGAGAGGAAGAGGGTAACTTGTCACTAAAAACTGCTTTTCTCAGTGCAACGTTCCCAGCTTTCACTGTTTTATTTGAAGGTTGCAGCTGTCCCCACTTTCTTTAATGAGCCCAGCAGCTTGTTGAAATGAACTGTTTTAAGATCCACGGTTTGTTTAGAGTGTGTGTCAGTGGGGGAGGGAGGGAAGAAGTCTGGCAAACAATCAGAGCCTACCACATTTTTTCCATGTCTATATTGTGCAACTCCGTATTTCTTTTAAATGTTAGTTTCCTCAAGTAACATTAATGGAGTCGTTAAGAACAGCTCAGTGCTTGGGAAATGTAGTGGAAAACATAATTTATGCAGGGAGGCATAGATAATATAATCTCATGGTTTTTGTAAAACTGCTGTAAAAATGTCAGGGTTACCTGCTGTGGAAAACCAGATTTAGACTGCATTTAATTCAGGTCAGAAGCAGGTCACGCCTTTCTGAAAGGAGAGATTATTTTCCTAGTGTGCAGGAGTTCCTGAACAGTCCTTTCTGCCGTTTGTTCTTCTTACTGAAACATGTAGTGGGTGCGCAGTTAAGCAGCACACAGCTGCTGTTGTGATTGCTATCCCAATGTTATCAGTCTTTAAGATCTGTTCACATAACCTTACCACCAGTCCCCTTAGATTTCCATTGCCCGAGTGACCATTTCCCTTAGATTACATGCTAAAGGCCAACAATCAGCCCGGGACACTGTGACCCATCCGTGCCTAGGGTAGCCCACCTGAAAATGCCAAGGTCAGGGCAGGCTGCAAAAGGAGAGTAGATTCTCTCAAACTGGTGGCTAACACTGCAGTTTGGTTCCCCAACCAGTCACAAACAGTGCTTCTGATACCCCACACTGGTTATCAAGAAGCTAAAAACAAGAAGTTACACTGCCTCCTTTTTTGCATTCAGTCTCTTGCTCCCAATTAGCAACTAGGTCCAGTAAAGAAATAAGTTATTAAAACTCTATTCCCTTTACCAAATGTTCTCCTGAACTCAAAGGGTCAGCAACATTGCCAGATCAATATAATTGTGGATCTTACCCAAAATACCATGCTACCAGCCAATCCTTTAGTGACGAAAAGTAAAAGGTTTATTATAAAAGGAAAGAAACAAACGATAAGAGAAATGTTAATGGTCAAAGCAATCAGATACATACAAATGACTTTAAAGTCCATATGTATCAGTTTCTCAGTAGAACTGTGGAGTTTGCAGGCTTGTACAGTTTCTCTGATGTACATCCATAACCTGGATGTGACTTATTCCTTTGTTTCACAGCTTCAGTTGTAGATGCATTGATCCAGAGGTAGGAAGGAAGAAGAAATGAAAACAAGACAGAGAGATGGTGCAGCTGCCTTTTATATGCCTTTGGGACAAGCCACATGGCAAACACAGCACATGGCATGGAAAATCCTGTGAGTCACCTGTTCCTAGGCATATTCTTACATGTCCTGGTGACTCATAAGGTTTAACCCTGGGTTCTTTCACTGGATTCATTGTGCCTTTGAGTTCCCTTGATGGGCCATTAAGCAGGCTTAGTGCTGCTGCTGCCATCCTGTCTGGAGTTCGCTCAGAAACACAGCACAAGTTGAAATACAAATATACTAGACGTATTTATAACTTATAATACAAAATTGATACACATAAATGTGCTTATCAATCTTAACGAATTATGACTTTTCCATTGGTACCTTGCATGGCATGTCCTATACGATATTTATTGCAGATCTGTGATATTGGTATCAGTAATATTATGACTGATCCTTCATATTCCACATAGCATCACACCTAATCCAGAGAGCATCACAGACACCTCATGGCTCCTCACTCTTGCATGCTTTGTTGTCCTTTGCTGCACCACAGTCCAGTGATGGCTGCAAAATCACAGTCCCTATTGCAGAGCATGATATTTTAGTTAATTCCTTGCAGCATTGCTCTGAAGATCTGTTCCCTGCTGCACAATGTGTGAGCGTGCAGCATTGCTCTGAAGATCTGTTCCCTGCTGCACAATGTGTGAGCATGCAGCATTGCTCTGAAGATCTGTTCCCTGCTGCCCAATGTGTCAGCATCTGAAGAAAAAAAATATTGCAATTCCTTGCAGACCAGCTCTGTTGGCTCCATAGTAAACAACAGACAGTAGCAGCATGGTGCAGCAAAACCAACAATCCTGCTGTCCAAATTGGAAATGTCACTTACTACCTGGGTCACACAGCTTCTATGCAGCTAGAAGGCAAGAAACAGAAGAGCAAATACTTTAGAAAGACACAATAGTGAACTGGTGTAAAACTAATATGGGAGATTACATGCAATGATCCTTAAGGCTAGCTGTATCTTTTGCTGAACCAGTTTGCCCAACTTTGTATTATAATCTAATCTCTCAGTCTCTTCCGGTCTCTCTAGGCATTTATACATGTTCATCATTATGGTATGAAAGGTGTTTTATTTTTTAACCTACGACTTCAGAAAGTAGGTGAAACAGAAGGTCTCTGTTCCAAATATCTTACACTCAAACCCAATGGAAAAAGGCAGTACAAGGGGAGGCAAAGACAAGAACTATTCAGAAAATGGGGAAGAGAGGGGTGTTTAGAAAATATTTGACTTTAATCAAAGAAGATACAAAAACTACAATTTTTTGGCCAAAACCCCAAAGTTTTCAGTTTTTGGCCATAAACATTTGGGTGTTCAGCCAAAAATCTAAAACTTCTGGGGTTTTCAATTCTCAATGAAAAGTCAAAATTGTGTTGAATTGAAAACCCATTGAAAAAAAAAAGCTTTGATGGCAAATTTTGGCCAGCCCTAGTGGAGATATCTTCAGTGAGGAGATGCCTGTTGGCATCCCCAGGAAGCACGTGAGTTTGTGGGAGGAAAGAAAGAGGTTTAGGCGCGTGGGTTAAGTAGGGGAGGCTGATCTAAGCATTGGAGGCAAGGGGAAAGAAGGCCCAAAGCAGAGAACGGGAAAAGGAGACAAAGAGAGCAGTTAGGAGGCAGGATTGGAGACCCCCTAAGGAGTCATTTTATGTAAAGAGAAAAGAGCACGTCCATGCTCCTGCATCTCGACCGTGTGCTATTTTTATTAAATATCTGCTCTGTGATGCTAGCTTCTACAGGCTCTAGACAAGGTACTTAAAAGCCAGTCTCTGCCCGAAAAGCCTTACAATCTAAGCATTAATGTGAGAACCCCCTCGCCCAGTCTTTTGGGTTTGTTTAACATTTGAGTTGGAGCGAGTGCAGGGAACTACAGCCCTTGTTGGATCAGCATAGCAATCTGTTGGTGCAGCTGCTGGATGTGTCTCTCAGCAGTAGTGCTGCAGAGCCTCCTTACGCTATCGGTGCGTCTCTATTTAAGACAGGCATCACTTTGTGTTCAGTGGTGAATTCCTTACGGTTATTTTCAGGTAAGTAATAACGCATGACTTAAAAGTGCTGTAGAGAGATTGGCTGATGTCAACCAATCTTTGGAAATCAAACTTACTCCCTGAAGTTGGCCTCAGAAGAGAAGAGAACTGGGTCAAGAGGCTCAGAGATTCTAGGCACTTCCAGGTTGATTTGGGCTCAGAGATCACAGAAAGAGAAGGCACACCTGGCTTTGCTGACTGGCTTTTCTCCTTCTTCAGTGACTTGCTGGAATTGCCACGGCAATATCTTGCTGTCTATTTTTTCTGTTGAGTACTTTTCTCTCTTCCTGTGCATGTCGGCAGGAACTAACATGGGCCTGTGTCAGACTGAATCATTTGTTCTTTTCTAATGAACATAAAAAGAGAGTCTCTTTGGAGGAGACAGTGTGAGGTGGAGGCACAGCAGGCCTGGCTAAGTTACCCTTCCTTTGGTAGCAAGCTAGTGAGGGTTAAGGCTGGATGGTACCTTACGGAGGAAGCACCAGGTGGGAGCGTCTCCCAGCTACTAGTCTGATTTTGTTCCTATCATGTGTACAGCTGGATGGAAGCTGGAGACGCCAAGTTCACTCCACTGTTATTCTTACCAAATTGCTCTCCTTGGACCCAATCCAAATCTATGAAAGTCAGTGGAGACGTTCTCATTGTCTCTAGTGGGAATTAGCTCAGACTGTTTGTGAGCATGTGGCATATTCTCCATCTGTGCCACACCCACCAATTGTATTTTACCTTAAACCAGATTGTAGACTCTTTGGGGTAGGAACCATGGCTTCCTAATTTGTCTGTACAGAGCCTAGGACAATGGGGCCCTGATCCTGATTGTGCTTATGTAATACAAACAAATAATAATAGGCTCTATCTAGCTATCATATCTGGGTTTTCGCACTGCTCATCACTATGCTGGCTATGTGCCTTCCGTCCTACCTGTTGTATGGTGCTGTTCACAATTGCTGCTTTTCTCTGCAGAGTTGACTGCATTTCAGTGGCGTTTGAAGTAAAGTATGCATGGACTTTAGATAATTTTTTAAAGTTTTGTATACACTTTGAGATCCTTTGGAGCAAAAGGGCTCTATAAAATCTAAGGTTGTTACTCTGTTGGGATTCTCCTTGTGCTGTATCCCATAAAATTGTTCTCCCTGTTTTGGTTGTTATGGTGCATTCAACCAAAACACCTAAGGAAAAGGAAAACCACCAAGCTACAGCTGAGAAGTGAATCTGAACAATGTGCAAAGAGAACCTAGAATAACTGTCCACACAAGGCTCTAAACAGGTGGGAGGTCTTTGGTGGTTGTTACCGCAAGTAGGAGATCTCTCGTGACAAAGACTACAGTGTTCAGAATTGAAGGAAGGATGTTAAGCCACATGCAGCTGCTGGGAGATGAGGTTACAATGCAAACCTAAATAAAGCTTTTTGCTAAAAGGAAATAGATCCTTCTGTGTACAGCGAGGTGGAAACTGAGCAAGTAGCTGCTTGACATCATCAAGCTGAGCATTGGATTACAACAAACAGGGACTTACTTGGAAAGAGAGGTAGGAAACGCCCCCTAAAGCCTTGAAGTGCAACTTCATTTAGCAGCTATTAGTACAAGGAAACTGTAAGTCTGAAACTGACTGTGATAAGCTGGCCAGCTTGGCTGCTTGCCATACCAGGCAGATATGCTGGGGGGTATTAACTGAGCTCGGATTTGTTCGTTAACGGCTTGATTTCTTAACTTGGAGAGCAGTTGGAGCTGTGTTCTGTAAGTACAGATTTACATGCTGCTAAGAGAGAATGGGCTGCAATGAATACAGCCATGAGCAATTTATGGTGCAGCAGATGTAGGAGTAATTATTTTTACACAGTAATACATGTGTGATTACAACAAAGCGCTGATCTGGTCCAAAGCTGCCTCAGCATTGTTGTGTGGGAGCCAGACCTGTGACTCCGATGGATTATTTGTTTAAAGGTATATTAAACTTTTGCCTAAACTACTGGGAATGGCAGAATCAAGCTGCCTACAAACCGTAGACTAAATAGAATTCTATTTTCTCGGCCTAGCCTTTGTAGGTTGGATATTAGGGATGTGGGTACTGTCCACTTTGAAAGGAATGCAATTCAGTACTTGCTCCAAAGGGCAAGTGGAGAGAGTGTATTCAGTATTTAGAAATCAAAATGCAACTTGTCTTTGTGACACAAAAGGGATCTTCTAGCCTGATTTCTGCAATCTGTCTGTCTATTTTCAGAAAGTGACCAACCACAGAATACCCTACAATATTGATTTAGCCTCAGGTTTTCAAATGAAAAAATAGCACAAATCCACGAGCTGTCCTGAGGGGCTCTGTGCCTGGAGCATACACTGTACCAGGCATGTAGTGCTGTGAGAAGGGTTATCATGTAATACATGAAATATCATTCAGGACTGTGAGGAATGGCTTGTGTACTAGGGACTCAGTTCGCACCAGTGATGTGAATGGGAGTTCTGCCACTGGTTTCAATGGAAGCGGAATCAGAGATGCTGTAGGGCCCAGCCTTATAAGCAAATGCAAAAAAAAAAAAAAAAAAAGAAGAAGAATTTTAAAAGGAAGAGCCATAAATAAAGCCACAGCGGGGTGGGATCATCAAAACACTTTATGAACTGGATTGAAAAATCCTCTACTGTGGATCAGGGCTTTGTCCCGAGCAACTCTTATAGCTTATGGAAATGCAGATTGTATGAGCCTCACAACAGGTGAAAAAGGGTGGATGAAGGGAAATGTTTTCATTTGCTCAGGAGGTGATATTAGGTCTACAAAATGTGACCCTTACTCCCAGGAGCAGTCCCACTGGTGCCTAGATTTTCCTAGGATGGATGGGCGGACGGATGGGTGAGTGAGCTCACACGAGTACCACGAGCAAGAGGTAGAGCTAAAGAGTATGTTGCACCAATGAAATAACATTAAGGTGAATCCTTTAGAGAGGGGAAAACTCCAAGCTCAGTTGGAAAGAGGCACCATGTGCAGCCTGAAAACCAGATGCAGCCCATGGTGTTCTGGACTAAGAATTGCCAGCGCCCTCCAGTAATGAGGTGCAGCACGTAGTGCAGTCAGCAATCCATTCCATGACTGTGGAATCCAGGCCAGGACAGACCCTGTGTGGTAACTGTGAAACAAGCTGCGTTTCTCAGTCTGAGAACTAGAGAGAGCTACCGAGTTATGGGTAACCAGCATCCTGAAGATTCCTCAGGTCTCTTTTCTCCAGTGGGGGACACTACACTGCTGTCAAGGCCATATGGATTGAGCCTCAGCACCTGGTCTCATTCACACTGCATATGCAGGGCCACTGAAGATCTCTAGAGCTATCAGTTGTCTATCTCAGTGATACCCAGCCATCTCAACCACAATAAGAAACACTAAGTCACTCAGGCAAAGCGCCACACAGACACTAATGGGCCATGGCACCTAGTTATTATTTTCACTGAGAAATTCCATTTGACATGTAAAAAAATGTAGAGCGAAAGCTCAGATACCTTACAGAAATGGGTATCCTGGGCAGGGTAGAGGGACTCCAACCATGGCTATCTCTGATAGCCAAAACCCAGTAACCCAGATCAAATCAGAATATGCATGGACATGCATCTCCCAGACCCTCTGCTCCTCTGGGAATGGCACATCTCACGCAGAGTTGATGCCACTACTGATGACTTTGAGGAAACCACAGTTTTCTCCTTGTTGATGACACCAGCTTGAACTTGCACTAGAATCAAGCTCTCTCCTCACTAGAACTGCTTAGGGTCTTTCAAACAGACAAATTGAAAATTGGCTTTAAAAAAATCCAGCCTTTTATGCAAAGATTTTCTATTTTTAATATTTTTATGGTTTTGGAAAATGTTCAGAAATATTTCAACAGAAATTGTAAACCCAAAAAAGTAACCTTTGGTTTATTCTGAAAAATGCTTTCTTTTGTGCTGTTGTATTGACGTGGTGATCGTTTTTGACTGGTCATTTTAGTCATATGGTGAATTGGAATGTTCCATTTTCAAAATGTGCTTATTACAAATTGGAAAAATTCTGCAAAACGTTCAGAACCTTAAAACTGGACCATATTAAAACAAAATGAAAAATGCTTTCAAATTTGCTGAAATTCCTGTGTATCTATGGTACTTACATAGCCCTGCGACTAGTCTGACCACCTAACTGTCTTTAATATATTTAACCTCAAAACCTTCTTATGAGTTAGGACAGAGATTGTATTCTCATGTTGTAGGCAGGTGAACTGAGGCACAGAGCGACTATGTGATTTGCCCAAGTCACGCAGGAAATCTGCAGAAGAAAAAGAAAATTGAGTCTCAGACGAGCATCCTAACCAATGGACCGCCTTCCAATTTCTGTGGAGCTTTGCCCCCTAACTTTTTCACCCAGATCTGATGCAGGCTTTGCTCTTCAGTCGTTCAGATAATCCCTGGGACTCATTGCAGATCATTCAAAGCAGTATGGGTATTAGAAACACTCCAAGAGAGGAACCTCACTCTCAGCTGGGCTAAGTGGGAATTGCATGAATCCCCAAGGGAATACTTTGGCTGTGTCATTTCTGCGATCCTAACAAGGTAGCAGCTCTCAGAAGCTTGTCAGTTCCACAGCTTGCCACTGAGGTACACCACCTCCTAGGAATGCTTAACAATTGTGTATGTGTCATTCCCAGCTACTCAGGATCATTTCTATACTTGGGCAGTAACATCATTCCAGAGCAGAACCAGGCTGGGGCCAGTGGTTTAAGTATAAGGAAACTTCCCTCCCCCTGCCTTAAAACTATTTATTTCTTGGCTTCAAACGTTTCACTGTGTCTCAGCCTAGGGACTGGATTTGTCGCTTCTCCCCCATACGATTCCATGGTTTGGGCTACGATTTGCTAAATTCTTTATATTGCAACCCAGCATTTACATTGGGATGAAGCTCTAAGACCTTTGTGTTGCTTCCTCATGCCCGCTGTCCTCTAGAAATGTTACAAATCACGAGTCACTGCCTGGGGACACCCATAAAGGCACTGTAATGCCTGGATTTGCTGGTGATGGCAGCGGGGGCACAACTCATGCCTGGTGTAGCTCCATTGACTTTGGCAGAGTTGCTTTTCACTCAGAGCATAACTAACCCATGGAACTCATTGCCACAAGATATCACTGAGACTACGAGTTTAGTGGGATTCTAAAAACAGACCAGGCACTTATATGGAGATGAACGTCCACAGTTATAATGAACAGCATATACTTTTTGCTTCAGGGCAACTACTAACTGAGGGGGAGATATTCCACAACTGGCCATTTCAGGGTTTCTTGCACTTTTATCTGAAGCAGCTGGTGCTGACTGTTGTCGGAGGCAGGATATAGGACTAGCTGGGTCAGTGTCTGAGCCGATAAGGCAATTTCTACGTACATCAGGATGAATTTAGTCCATTGTTTGCCCATGAATCAACGGTGTGAGGCTGACCTTCTCCATGCTGGTGTCACTTGGACTTGACCAAAAGGGATTTCCTCTCTGGATCAGAAGTGATACCATAGCACCTGTTGTGCAGAATAATGCTGAATTATGCAAGAAGAGTTTCAGGAATTTTAGAATATCTGTTCATTTTGAAACTGAGCTGAGATCACTGCATTAATTTCACATGTTCAGCTACCACAAGTAAAGTTAGAGAAAGGAGCACACAGAAGATGTGCATTTGGCTGAAGGCAATGCTAGTGCAATTCATTCACAATCAGGTTTGGACAATCAGACATACTGGAAACAGCGGCATGTTACACTTTATCACTAGATAAAGGTACCAGACAAAAAACTGGAATTCCACTATTCCCGGATCAGTTCTCCTTCTGTTCATGCAAAGCCCAGAATAAAACTCCTACAGTTAGCAGGTAAAGCCTTGGTTCCATTGTACAAAAATTACCCTTGCATGGAAGACGTTTGCATCCTCTTAATCCAGCAATAGCCCTGGCTGGGAGAATGCATGAGTGGCACAACTCACAGGGTGCCTTTGCACTCCCACACACTCCAGAGGGGACGACATGCCAGATCTATATGGATCAGTGTGGAGTGAGCCCTTGGGGGCCAGCCCTTGCCAGTTTTCATGTACGCATATCCAATGGACCAGAATCCCCATCTAGGGGGTAAGGGTGGGACAGTGCTTGCTGCTCCAGTTCATAGACTGGAAACAAGGCTGTGGATGCCTGTGGGTTGGAAAGTTGAATTCCATCCTCCAGCCACCAATAAGTCACCCGCTCTAAGTCAATTCCTTGGGGGGGCAAAGGAAAATTCCATCCCAGAAGAGCAGGCCTGCACAATCCTATCTCTTCGCGAGCATGCCCTTATGGATCTGTTCTAAGTTCCTCCTGGGGCAGAGCCACACAATTGTTTGCAGTACATCTCAAGCACTGGGATCTGGCTCTTTGGCCTGCAGAGCCAGTGAGCCACTGAAGAGCAGGAGGGCAAGGAAGCAAACTGAAAGAGCTCGGACTTTAGAGATGGGCATCCTTCCTTCCTGCGTTTGTGTGCCTGGCTGGTGCCCTACTGGGGGCAATGTATTTTGCCAGACATGTGGGAGTGCTGCATCATTTCCAGCCTGGCATTTCAGTGGAACTCCTAATTGCCAATGGAGTACACAATGCAGTAAAAGTGTGTTATCAAATTCTCACTTCATCCAGACACTGTAATTATAATAATTAGTGTTTTGCATGGAGATAGCCCCTATCATCTGAAGATCTTGATGTGCTTCCCAAACATTAAATAAGCAAGTCTCCCAACCCCCACTCTGAGAGAAGCAAGTATTACTAATAACTCCATTTTATTGATGAGGAAACTGAGGCACAAAGAAGCACAGTGGCTTGCCTAAGGTCACGCATGAATCAGTGACAGAGCCAGTGATGGATTTCGTGAGTCTTAGCCTCATGCTCCAATCACTGGATAATTCAGTGGAAAGTCAAAAAAAAAGCCAACCAAGAAGTAGAAGAGGCTCAGATCCGCACCAGGGTAGCAGCTGGGGAGGGAGTACGCCTGTCGTAGCAGTACAGTGGGCTAATGAATTAAACCAGTTCAAGTTGCTGCACCAGTTAGTTCTTGTATCATCAAGATAGTTCTTGCTTTCCATTCTGCCAATATTTACTCCTGGGACAAAGGAAAAAAAACCAGTTCATGATGTTCCAGTTGGTCTGAAAATTCAAACAGCTGCTTAAATAAATGAGTGCCTTGGCTGCGTTCTGCAGGTCAGGAGATTTAATCCACCAGCAGTTGTTAGGACCACAAAGGAAATGTATTTGACTGGATGTTGAGGGGCATAGGGATAATGTGCAGCTGCAGGCAATAGTGAGTAGGCCTGAGAAACACAAGATAAACTAAACAAGTCAGCTAAAAGCACCCTATCAAACTTCCCCTCTGGTCTCAAAGCATCTAATAGGGAAGTTTCACTGCTTGGAATGCCAATTTAGCTGACATTTGTTTACATTCTTGAGATAGCCAGTGAATCTTGCAAGCCTGCTGGGTTCAAGCTGTCAGAAGTGGAGTCATGTCACTTCTCCACGGCATGTGCAAATCGCTTAAACAAAGAAGAAATTAAACGAGAGAGAAACCACTTTGGGAAGCATGGCCTCTTCCTAGGCCTTGTCTGAACTGGGATTTTAGCCAGTGGGTTTGCTGCAGTGGTGCAAGCCTCTGACATAGACATCCTGGTTCACACCAGTGGTTAAATCCCAGTGTGGGTGAGTTTCCTGCCTTCGTGTCCATGAAGCCTGGCTCCGGAAAGCCAGGTTAGGCCCTTGCAACGTGTGCTTTTCCTTGGCAGCTGTGACACAGGTAGATTTGAAGAGGGGTCCACACAGTGAATTTACTAATTAAGATGTAGCCAATTTTTCTCATATTTATTTTTCCTTTCTCCTGTTTCTCAGAAACGTTTGACCTGATGTGTACGCAGCAGAACATCTGAAGACATGTATAGTAGGAAGGTCAATTAAATAAGGTAAGATTTTACACTGTAATTGGTTATCTGGAAAGGCATCTGGGATGACTTGATTTTCAATCACAGGGTGACTTAAAATCACACAAACTGGAAGGATTTTTCTTCCATTTTGTAAAAAGACACTTGATTGCTTGCTACTCTGTGAATATCTGCTAGAAAATTGTTGAATGAGAGCTAAAAAGATGCTTTAAGAAACATCCATGCATCCATGGACGGAGTTGTTATCTCATATAGATCTCTTCTAACTTTCATAAATGGTTAATTAGATGGTGAGACCCCAGCAATGGGCTGAAGGTCCAGTAGTTTGGGAAGCTGGCCTGGGAAGGGAGATAACATATAAACCTTGGGAACTTGTTGTGAGTAACATGCAGAAAACCTTTATAGTTGGCATAGCCAGGCAATTAAGCAGCACTGTTGCCAATTCCCTACTTGTCTATATGTGACCCCGATGCCTGTGTACAAACCCCAACTCGTATGTTGTCATCAAGGGTTTTGCCCCTGAAAATCTGAACCTTAAAGTTTGCAGGATCCCTCCTAGGCTCCAAACAAGACTCATCGTTGGATGTGCAGAGATTGCACCTCTAAGGTTAACATCTCCTGTACTGTGGTACATGACTTCCCTTCTGTATTTCTTGTACTCAGAACGTATGGCATGGCAAGATACTGATACCAAACCATGGTGAAATGCTGGCTGCCAGGGCATACTAATGCAAACCGTTCTACTGTCTCTCAGTTGTCAGTGCATTGTTGTATAGCATTTGGAGTATATTTTGAAAACAATGCTTGAGATCCCATGTACATATGCACAACCTGCCCTTTGTTACATGCGGCACATACACAGTCATTACACTTCTCTCACCTATACAAATCCGTGTCATGGATTTGAACTCTGCGTTTAGATTAAATCTAAAAATTCCTGGTGAGCCTCAAATCCTGACCCCTTTGCAAAGCCTGAGTAAATGCAAACAGGGGTTCTGAAGAAATCCAGTGGGCAGAGTTCTCTGGCTCTGTAGCCACTGCTTTCCCATTGGGGAGGATAGGTATTAGCTAATAGATCCATGAAGAGATCCACAGACAGCTCTTCCCAGATCTCACCCCCCTCTCTATGGGCCAGCCATGGAGGCATCAGCCGTGATGTTTCTTGGTTAATATTGGCCACAATGTGGAGCTCTCTGCCATCGCAACTGCAGCTTTGGTGATAAAGGACCCTAATCCCGAAGGATTCTCTGATGCCTCCAGCCTCATTTTTCCTGCAAACCCTCTTGGTGGTTCAGCGTGCACTTCCTGTGCCCAGCTCTCTGCCCCTCCGGTGTTTGAGACTGTGGATGTGCAGCCATCCCAGCCTAGGGTAGCTGGGGGTGGAATTTGAATGGATCCATAAAATATGCCTCATAGACTCATAGACTCATAGGTCAGAAGGGACCAATATGATCATCTAGTCTGACCTCCCGCACAAGGCAGGCCACAAAACCCTACCCATACACATTTATAACAACCCCGAACCCATGACTGAGTTATTGAAATCCTCAAAAGTGAGATTTGAAGACCTCAAGCTGCAGGGAATCCACCAGCAAGCGACTCATGCCCCATGCTGCAGAGGAAGGCGAAAAACCTCCGTGGCCCCTGCCAATCCGCCCCGGAGGAAAATTCCTTCCCGACCCCAAATATGGCGATCAGCTAAACCCTGAGCATGTGGGCAAGACTCACCAGCCAGCACCCAAAAAAGATTTCTCTGCAGTAACTCAGTTCCCATCCCATCCAGCATTCCCACAGACCATTGAGCAGACTTATCTGCCGATAATCCAAAATCAATTGCTCAAATTAAACTATCCCATCATAACATCCCCTCCATATACTTATCAAGCTTAGTCTTAAAGCCAGATAAGTCATTTGCCTCCACTACTTCCCTCGGAAGGCTATTCCAGAACTTCACTCCCCTAATGGTTAGAAACCTTCGTCTAATTTCTAGTCTAAATTTCCTAATATCCAATTTGTACCCATTCGTCCTCGTGCCTATAATAGTACTAAACTTAAATAATTCCTCTCCCTCCCTAACGTTAATCCCCCTGATATATTTATATAGAGCAAGCATATCCCCCCGGAGCCTTCTTTTGGCCAGGCTAAACAAGCCAAGCTCTTTGAGTCTCCTTTCATAAGGCAGATTTTCCATTCCTCGGATCATCCTAGTAGCCCGTCTCTGAACCTCTGAACCTGTTCCAGTTTGAATTCATCCTTCAGGCCCCGGTAAAGTGTACTTTTCTTCCCCCCCCCCCCCCGCGGGCCCCCGGGAGGGCCCGGGGCCTATTGAGAGCTGCTGGGGCCCTGACCTATGAGTAAGTTTATTGCCTACTCCCCAAGATCTTCACCTCTTTCCTCTTAAAAAGAAATATTTCTTTAGAAAGCTGAATGTGACTGCTATGGGATAGAGGAGACTTGAAAAGGATACAGGTACCTTGGGCTCTGTGAATGCTACACTCACAGTCTCCCTGAGTTCTTTTAGGCAGAATTGTGGACCCTAGCTTACAACATGGGTGCCTCAGTCTGGGATCTCCTTTCCTAGGCCTCTGACCAGCATCCTCACAAAACAAGAGCACTCTAGTTTCTCCCCTTTTCAGGATGTAAGCAGAGATCACACTGCATTCATTTCCCTTCCTTCCCTTCCCAGAGTATAAACAAAGCGCTTCCCCCAGCCTGAGCAGCCTCCCTCATCATACATTGAATCACTCATTTCTCTTCCCCCCACCTGCATTCTGCTTCCTTTTATACATGGCAATGGCAGCTGGCCCTTGTTGAAAATCAGCCTCAGCTGTAACTGCTTCCCAGTCATTTATCCCTCTCCTCCCTGCTTCTACAGTCCTGCCAGGGGACATGGACGTGTGGCCTTGAATGGAATACCCCAGGCTCCAGTTTGAAGCCAACAGGTCACTCAGAATTCAGCAGCCTGGGAAAATCTTGTTGCCATAATGCGCTGTGGAGCATGGGGTCATTGTCAGCCTTTGAGCGGAAGTACTCCACCGATCAGTCGATGTTCCGTGCAGTCTTCTTTCCCACTGGCTTTATTAATATGTTCCATACAAAACAACTCCAAAAACCAGGGACCAAAATAAAACCAAAATAACCAAAAATAAAGAAAAACATGCACCATCACAATGCTCGCTGCTGCGCAGTGATATTCCCTCCCAATGTTGTGTGAAGGGCACCCAGGCATAGTTAGGGGTTAACAGCCATATAACTTCTCACCCTAGAAATACAAGGCTCTATGTTTTACCCCTGTTTGGTGTGTGGCAGGAATGGAGCCCTGGATTCTTCCCTGACCTGGTACAAAACCTGTCACAGGATGAAGAGGGGAGGCAATGTGCCTGCCTAGCCTGAGGGCTAGTCCATGGTGCAGGTCAGAGCAGACCTGAAGGGTGCTTTACATGGCGACTGCTTCAGAATAGCTGAGGGATAGGCATGCCCTGACCCGACCCTGTTCCATCCCGGACTCGTCGCTGATGTGCTTCCTGTGTGAGATGTTGGGTCCATACCTAGCAGAAAGGTGCCCTACCGCAGGGGTATCCCCACAGGGCCTTGCGGCTGCTTGGCTTGCATAACCGGACCAAACGGCACTGATGGATTCCATCCAGCAAGAGGTTTTTTATTGTTCTCACTAATGTATCATTTGTGTGCTGGATCAGCCCAGTTCCGTGTTCATTTCTTGTCCTCTCTGCACACTAACTCCTGCTTTGCAAGTGGAGGCCTACTCTTCAGTAACGTGCTTCTTCCCTGGAGGATGTAGAAAAGAAAGACTCCTGATTTATTAGCGCTGAGAAACTATGGGATGCGAAAAACAAATTCAACATGCGAACAAAGCAAAAATGCAAATGCTGTCATGGCAACTGGCTATGGCATCGTGAAGGGACCAATTATTTCCATTAATCACCATGCTGAGAAGCGGCACCAAGAGGCTTAAAGAGCTCAGAAAAAACTTCATAAAAGTTCAGTTCCCGAGGGAGACTGTAGACAATGTCATGGGGGATTTTTTTCGGGACAGACACTAGACACCTGTTCCTAAGGTAGAATGAAATCCACCTTCCCTGTTGCAGGTAGACAGGCTAGAGCAGTGTCACTTCCATCCCCAAGCAAGGGCCAGATCCTCAGTGGGTGTGAAGCGGCATAGCTCCATTGAACAGAGCTGTGGAGACTCAGGCCTCCCAGGTGAAAGGGATGCTTAGCTAGGCTGAAACTGACATTAAGGGAAATACTCATGCCACAGTGATGATAGGCAGTATCAATGCCTGGGCAGACAGGCAGACGATACTGAGGACAGAGAGAAACTGAGATAAGCGGTACTTGTGTTCAGTTGGCCCCTCCTTCCCTCTCCATTAGTTCAGACAGGAAACATGGCAGTAACTTGGAGGGGTATTACACACTTAGCAGTTCCTTCCTGAATGGCATAGCTGTGTACAACTGTCATCATGGCCCCCTGTGTTTATTATAACTCTGATTCCAGGTCCAGAAATGCTCCCTTTACAAGCAGAGAGAGCTTTTCCCTCTAGCTGCCCATGTCCCAAATCAACCTGTGCTCTGAGAGTCAAGCTAGGTTCTTTTCTGGCTCAGGAACCCTCATCACCAGAAATCGAGATTCAGTGTCTGCTGTGGCATTGTACCAGGCAAAACATGGACCTGGGTAGCCAAGGTTGTTGGTGTTTTGTGACTCAGAATAGACTTCAGCTCCCCCACCCCTTGCTGGGTTTTACTCCCTGGACTCAGCAGCTCTGAGTCCGGATCCCCCGCGGGAGCAGCTGAGGGGAATAAGAAGGTGTCACTTTACCTGTATGGCCAGCCCCAAGCATTCAAACTAACAATCCAGGCCTCCAAGGTTCATGAGCTTTTAAAAACTAAATACATCTGGGGTTATTTTCATTTGCCTTCTGAGACTTTAGGGGGCACGTGGGTCAGGTTTTCAGATGTCTCCCTGCTATCATGGGCTAGAAACTCCCTTTTTATTTTTCAGTGAAAGTTGCAATTCTCACTGAGCCCCTGTCCCCAGAGCTGGGGCTTTCAGAAAAACACCCACAGTTACCAGTCCCATGTCATGCTGGGGAGCCACAAGCTCACAGTCTGGCTGAAAGCTCACTCAGGTATGTCTGTACCTGTTCCAGGCACACCGTCCATTGCAGCCCCTCTCCCTTCGTTGGTCCTCAGAGGCGATTGCTTCATTTGACTTGGTGTGACTGAGCTTTCTGAATTTAGTGTGAGAGCCAGAAGGTGCGGCGTTATTTACTGTGATAGCTACAGTGACGTCCTTCCCAAACCACCAGTGAACTATTCACCAGCGTGACAGCTCATTTCTCTGGACTGCTACACGAGTGGGAGATCCTGGGAAGCTGGTGGAGGGGGTCTTGGCATGTCTTTTCTCTTAGGTTCTAGTCTGTAAATGTTAATGGGAGTTACATGCATGGACTGACCCAAGACAAGAGACCCTCCCTCTGATTGCTTTTTTCCTATGCCAGCCAAGGAACTCAGAGCCTCCAAGATGCGGCGTTCCCCTCCTCTCACAGCATGAAGTGGTAAAAAGAGCTGGGAACACTCCGCACTTTGCAGGAGCCAAGCGCACTAGCATGGCACATTAAGACAGTAAGCTCTTTGGCGCAAGGACCGTCTTTTTGCTCTGTGTTCATCCAGCGCTTAGTGACATGGGGGTCCTGGTCCCTGACTGGGGCTCCTACGTGCTGCTGCAATACAGATAATAAGCGATAATGACTCGTTTGACAGTGTTGTCTTAGGGTTGGGGAGGCATTTTCTTGCCAAGCCCTTGCTTGCGGGGGCTTCAACCACACTAAAAAAAACCCTGGGCTCTAATTTATTATGCTTTTTCACAGGCAAAGTGTTATTGGAATGATTGCTAAAATTCCATCCAGCTGCTGCCACAGACCTGGTGAAAACCCCTTACTGTTAGTCTTGCCTGGTGTGTGAAGACTTGTTCCCCTCTGCCTGAAACTGGGCAGCAGAAATTTTCCCAGCAGACCCAAAGGAAGCACTGAAAGCCTGTCGATCCCCTTTCTGTGCTCTAGCAGGCCCCCTCAGAAGTAAACCATCTCACTCTTTAAATATTTTAATAGCTCAGCAGGGCTGGTGTGTGTTTTGCTGTTGTTATGGATCTTTCCCCCATAGGGGTGTTCTAATAATAGATACTGTACTGTGGAATGAAAGGGCAAGGGGCTGATTCTTAGAAGAAAGCAGTTTGTCCACACAAGACACTGAACAAATTCACTCATGTCACGGCAGGTTATTAAAGGGGAAATGAAGCAGGATGTAATGCCTGTTGAGAGCAGCTGATCACAGGCCCCTTTCCCCCAAAATGCTATTCTTTTAAGATATATGTATCTTCTGTTCAGCCAGATTGGCATCCCACTTCCTTTGGAATCAAAGCTTCATGATGCCCTAAAATTTTGGGCCAGAGGGAACCATTAGATCATCGTTTGATCTCCTGTGTAACAAAGGCCATAGAATCTTATCCAATTATTGAGCCCAATAACGTGCATGTTCCTTGTCCCTTGCGCCTGGTTGTCCATGTGTCATTCGTCCTGATCAAACTTGGCCCTGCTGAAAAGTTGGCCCAGACTCAGCCTTCTGTCCTGCATATTCCTATCTGTCCAGCCTGGGAAACACCTTGTCTCCTCGTGAAACTCGGCCTTCTCTCCTCCTTTCTGACAGAGGAAGGCGTAAGCAATCAGCAGAGTCAACGTCATATCCTCCAGCAAAAAGGAGCTGTGATGTAACTGGCTCGGAGGACAACAGTGGTGGAGCTAGTCCCCACGCCCATCACCCACCACAGCTAAAGTTGCAGTGCAGATGGACTCTTCATTAATGGGATTTGCTCTGGGCTCCCTGGCTGAAAGGTGCTGTTTGCCAGAAGCTGGGAATGGACGACGGGGTGGGTCACTTGCTGATTGCCTGTTCTGTTCATTCCCTCTGAAACCCCTTGCATTGGCCACTGTCGGAAGACAGGACATCGGGCTAAATGGACCATTGGTCTGACCTGGTATGGCTGGTCTTAAGTGCTAACGCCTCCCATCCAGCTGAAGCACCATCACTCACTGGGGACCATGCTCCTGAGCGTGAGGAAGGCAGCCAAGCATTGAAGAGGGGACCAAAGAGGTGCCGCCCCATGGCACTGAGCTTCCCACTCTGAAACCACAGTGATCCCTTCTGCCAGCCATACAGCATCTCGCCACCCGGGCACTTGCTGGCTCTTTCCCCAGAGCCCCCTAGCAATCAGTCCCCCAAACACCAGCAGCATGCATGGCTACTCAGAATGGCCTTTCCTCTTGGCTTTTCGACCTGTCCCAAGGACACTGGACGCAGAAGCGACCAGGCCCCAGGAAAGCCTGGTGTAGGGGGAGGGGACAGGAGAGTCCCTTCTCAAGAGAAGTCAGATAACCAGTAGCCAGCATGGTCTGCAGTGGCCAGTGCCACGGGCTGGCTTTACCACCCCCCCCACAGGCCGGGGTTCCAGGCAGAACCTTCAGAAGCGGCAGCAGCTCAGGGGTGGGGCCGGCCCGGCTGGGAGTTGGCACCCAACTGCCAGGTATTTTCAAAAGAGGGGTGAGGGGGCAGCTGTCGCTCCCCCTAACGTGGCCCCAGGGGAAAGGAGATGACTGTTTGCCTCAGCTCCCATGCCTAGCCCAGCCCCCGTAGCTCCCCTGCAGTGCGAAGGGGCCCGACTCTCAGCGGCACACAACTCTAGCAATGGAGGGGAGCCTAAATATAGGGGGGACTGTCCCCACTCCCACCCCGGGAACACCTGCGGTGCAGAGTGCCTCCCTGCCCGCTGCAGAGCTGACATGAGCCCTGCTTTCAGCCTCCGGCACACTGAGTGTGGCGTCAAGGGTGCTCACTGCCCTACGGCTATTCTCTGCTTCCCAGGGCCAGTGAGAAGGAGGGAATGAACTAGAGCAGCCCAGAGGCTGCTCTAACTAACCTCAGGCAGGCTCCTACATTCCCCCAGCATACATGGAGTGCCAAGGTGGTTTAAAGCCACCTTCCCCTCTGTACCTGCCTCCGTCCCTGCCCCAAGCACAAGAACTGAGCAGCCAGGTTCAAAGTCTCTCTCTTTGTAAAGAAAGGTGGGGTGTTTGTGTCTCCTTCTATGGAGAAATCTAGCGCTGTGTTTAACTTTTGAACTTCCCTCCATCCAGTCACCCCAGGAGCAGCCGCCTGAGCTGGGTGGAATGCCTAAGCCTGAGAATAGAAAAGGGAACCCTGTCAAAAAATGCCTGAAATGCCAGGTGGAGCTGGGTGCTATGCAGGGCCTGTGTCCTCGCTGCAATGCCAAGGCAGGAGAGGAGCAAAAGAATGAGACAGGCAAGAGGTAAGGAAGCGAGCTTCACAAAGGGGGAGCGAAGCAGAAGGTGAAGGGAGATCAATGCTTGAGTGTAGTGTAACCATTTTACCCACTGCCACCTGGCAGGGGCGCTGAGGGCTGTTCTCAATCAGTAATGCTGAGGTAGCCAATATGAGTACGGGGCTGTTCCCTGCCCCAAAGCGCTTCTGGTCAAACTCCCACAAGAACAACACTCCCCACCATTGCCTCTGTCCTTGGCTGATGGCCATGAAGAAATCTGGAGCTATGGTTTTGTGAAAGCAGAAGAATTTGAAGAGGGATGTGAAGATGGAGGGGGAGGCTGGCTCATGGAAATGGGAGTCTACTTAGCTATTGGGAGCAGTCTGCAGGAAGGGGCAAAGCAGAGACAGGGATCTGGCAAAGGGACCAGCTGGCTGAGAGAATCGGGAGGTGTGCAGAGGAGTGAGATGGAGTGAAGGATGAAATAATGTGGATTGTCAGAACACTGGACCAACATGAACTAATTTATCCTTCCATACCCCTGCTAAGCAATATCCCCATTTACAGAAGGGGAAGCCCTTGTCAGGCACAAGGGAACTGAATTGCCTGAGGTCACACAGCAAACCAAACCCACACTGGGAGTTCCTGGCTCCTCGCTCTGTGCTCAATCCACTGGACCACACTGCTTCCGCAAGTGAGAGCAGAGAGGCAGTCAGGGCTGGAGGTGTGAAGAGCCTTGAGGGGGAGGCATGGCCAAATCCAAAGGTGGATTCTTGCTTTTGACAAGGCTGAAGGAGATGGAGAGCACAGTCTTTATGGGAGGGAAGGGGGTGCTTGCTCAGAGTGGACACCTCTATTTTACTTCAAGGTGTATATTGATACAAATCCGATTTCACCTGCCTTACTTGAAAAAAGAGCTTAGCTGCTGCTTCTGTTGATCCTGAATGAAGGGCAGCTGTCACATCTACCAGCTTCAGTGAGGTTTCACCCAACCTCCCAAGGCTCCCTCCAACTTGCGGAACTACCCGGCTGGATTTTGCTCCTAGACAAACATCCTGTCACGTGGTGAAGGCTAAGTGCTGCGGGACTCTTTGAATGGTAATTGCTCTGTAAGAGTTCCTGCTCAGCCAGTTCTCCTCAGGACCCATGGGAAGGTAGTGCAAACACCGCCACGAAAAGGCAGCCTTTCCAGTCACATGAGGAGAAGGCTGATCCTGGAAGGGTGAGTGCAAGTCACTGGCGGATTTCCTGAACAGCTCATCCTGATGCTGGCCAGGAGATGGCCTATTCTCCAAGGCCTGCTCTACACTGCCCAAGGGTGTAATTTGCCCTCTGCAGAGGGCCAGCACCAGTCCTGGGCACCCAGTGGCACTTTGGCCCTCTGAACACGGGTCAATTTCACCCATGAAGCACTTTCACCAGTGCGAGCATCAGCGAGGCTGCAACAGTGCTGGACCAATGGGGGGACAATGTTTGAAAACCCTCAGTGAGGACTTAGATGTAGCCTTAGGTAGCTCCAAGCCAGGGGTGTTAGCGCTCTCAGCAGAAAGTGGCTCCAGGCTGGGGCAGACAAGATTTGCTGCCTGGTAGGATCCCGGCCGTCCAGGTCCACCGCTGACGGTAGCTCTATTGCTAGAACTGGGGAGGCGACATGCTAGAACAGCGTCATGGTTCAGGTCCATTTCTGAGTGTTAGCTGGGTTTACGTTTACTGTGCAGTCCCCCAGCCTTTGTGCTGAGTTTAAGCCGTCTCCTGCCATCCAGGTGTATCTCCAGCATGTACTTTCTGTTCCGTCTTAATAAAGTCATGATTTGTTTGTTCTACCGCTCTCTCTTCTCCCCCCTCGCCCCATGGGATCGTTCTGTTTGGGAAGTCACCCATAGTTACTGTCCTTGGAGGATGTGTCATTCATCCATCTGCTATCCCGGAAGAAGATAAGAGATGAAAAGGGAACTAAGTGCTGAGTTGTGAGTCTGACTCAAAGGGACAGCGGGTCAGAGTGGATCAGCCTACCAGAAATTGCCCATTCTCAGCCTCGTCTGTGCACCAAAAGAGGCATAGACAGCTGGGGCAAGAACTCTTAACCTTTTACGTAAGCACTTCGGCAGCGGACTTCAGCGTGCATAGGGCTAAATTCGGTGCTGATGTGAGTGCCTGGGATCCATGGAGTAGAGGAGGGCTCGTTTCTCTGAGCCAGAGAAGTTGGACGCCCAAAAGAGCAGGTGAGTCGGGGCTGAGGGGCTGCAACTTCTCATGCTGCTGCTGAATGTCATTTGGGAGTGACGCTGGCTGAGGCACATGCTGAAACTGCTCAAAATGCAGAGGCCAAGTCGGTAAAGACAGGGAATTATTGCTCCAGCTCTGTTGTTTCAGGACTGAGGAAAAATAAGCACAGGCCAGAGGGTGGGTTTGCCAAATCAAGATGAGCTCCAGTTCTCCCCAGTGCAGATGAATGGCGAAGGTGGAGGTTTTTCCCTCCCACCCTCTGCCATTGCAAAGCCTCTGCTATGAGCAATCAAGCCAGATTTAGAGGCAGGAAATAACGTCTCAGCTCTTTAGACGAGGGACTTTCTCACCTTATGTCCATGTCCTCTGCTAGATAATGTCATCTCCCCAGAGCTGAACTGAAGGACTCCTCTGTTCTGGGAAGGCTGAAAGGTTTGTAAGAGATGTTGAATGCTTAGTCTGAGAATCGCCATCCAGGCTGCTTTGAGCAGGGTCTCTGGTCTTAAATTATCCAAAAGCTCTGTTTCCACTGGAAAGTCTTCTGTGCAGTCACGCTTCCATGCAACCCACCAGCGTAGCAGCTGTTTATATGTTACTGTAGATGGTGAATGGGGAAAAGAAGCAGGATTTCTATGCACTGATGTGGACTGACAAACTACTCCACTGGATTCACACTTCCTCATGGAGCTCTCGGCAAGAGTCTGTCTTGTTACAAATTCCCTCCTCCCCCCAACCCAAAATGAATATTAAAAACAGATGGTAAAAGATCAGGTTATGACGTGAGTCTAGAGGATAATGTTCTCTGAGCATCGCTAGCGTGACTATGTCGGTGTTTTCCAGAGTGGGGTCTGTTCCGATCTCTGCCAGGCAGGGAAAGGAAGTCAGTTCCTTCTTGCGCCCAATAGATGTTAAGAGACCTTTTCAGTGACTGAAATTTACTGATACACTCAGTCAGAGGCTCCTCTGCGCCCGCCCAGAGATACAACATGCACAGTTCCTTGAGGAATGACAGATGCCACCTTTTGAAAATCAGCCCCAGGAACAAAATGAGGGTGACGTCTCATGTCTCCCCCCAGTTCTTCTGTATAGAAACAGTTTCCCAATGAGAAAAGGGGCTCGGCCTGTGGCTTTTAAAGGCTATAAACCATGAAAAGTCTCCAGAGGAATCCCACGACCTTAACAAATCTACTGGAAGCGTTCCCCAACAGGCCATTCCTAGTGAGATTCCCCAGCCTGCGATGCCATAGAAAATGAGCCAAGTGTGCCACCTGCTGGTCAAGACAAGGCATGGCCAAGGAGTCTAGTTCAGTTACCAACAGAAACGGATCTGCCCTGGATTTGCACAGCACTGCCCCTTTTCCCAGCAATGCTTCGGGAGCAAAGTCTCCACCCATTGCCCCATTACTCTTTCAAACCGGCAGGACATTCCAGCTTACATCGGGAAGCACTGCCACAAACAATCAGAACTCTTTTGCCAGGCACATTGACCAACTATGCTACATCATCTTGGCTTTTTTTTTTTCACCTGCACCCCACCGTGCGGAATCCAGCCATTCACAATGTGCACACATCCCTCAGCATAAATGAGTGAGCTTCCATGATAGGATCAGCTTTGTCTTTAGGCTCACATCATGGGCAAGTTGCTGAGATCAAGATCCTGTTGTGAAGAACCTCTTATCCCACCCTCCCAGCCCCAGTGCCAACCTTGCATCTCCCTCCATAGGGCTTGTGCACATGGAGAAGTTGTATTGGGAAAGAGCTAAGAAACAAATGCAAACATTTTAATGCACTGTGGGGGTGCTGGGTTAGGTTCCTTCATCCATTCTGTACCTGGGCTGTTTTCATCCTGTCCCTAGATTTTGCACGTTCCACGTAGTAGGCTGCCCGCAGGCTCCCCCACTGCTCTCGTATTCCCCCAGATACTTTGCAGGTTGTGTTTGCTTCACCTTCCCCCTTCAATGTTGGTTTCATCCGAAAATATGAATCAGGGCTGAATTTATGCCAAAGAAATTTGCCTGGCAAGGAAGGAAGAGAAGCAGCTACAGAGGGAGGCAGAACAGCCCTTGGAAATCCTACAAGAATCCGCGCCTGGGCTACAATTACTCCTTGAGGAATGACAGATGCTTCCGCATACTTCCCCCAACAGAACCCATGCTACGCTCACTGAGAACCACTGGTCTAATGCATTTGGACCTGGTGCCCTTACTCTGTAAAGCAAATACTCCAACTGGGGGTGAGGGCTGTAGTGATCCCAGCAACTCCAGCGGCTGCAGGCTGAAGAAAGGTGAAATGAGAACGGAAAAAAAAGATGAGAAAAGTGGCAGCTGTGAGCCCTTTTAGGGGGAACAGGAATGAAGCCTGTCCTCTCCTCGTCTGGAGCATTGTGCTAGGCAGAATCCTAGGAACACCATGAGCCAGGGAAATCCTGAATGGCGAGGAAATGAGCAATCCTGACAGGAATCGACAAGCAGCTTTGTGAATAGTTTGTGAACCCTGTGGTTTCTTTCCAGCGCTGCCCTCCCCTCCTTCCAGGCCACTGTGCTTGGAAATATGCCAACGTCCCTGGGTGATGCTGCACAGGGCAGCCGGGCTTTGCACGGATAAAGGGGAGGCGTCATTCGCATGGTTGAAGCTAGAAAGAAAAATCCCATGTATGAGAAGCACTTCATAGGTGAGGCCTGCAAACTGATAGCTATGGGATAACATCATGCCAGGATGCTAGGGAAAAGGCCAGAACTTAATTCCAACCAGAGGAGGAACTTCCTTCCCTGATACAGACGGGTGTTAGCTCCATTCCCTGCAGGGAATGGGCTGCTGCTGGCATTGAGGAAACGAGACAGGACGGAGAGAATAATCGGAAGGATGAAACCAGTGGTTGCAAGTGGCCCCAGAATCGATCCGGAGGCTGCATCGGCTGGAAGAAGGTGATGGGGAGGTTAAGAAAAGTGAGGGGAAGATAAAAATCACCCTGTGTAGCTGGGGGGAGGCCACCCTTTTGGCCTCATCTCCAAGATCCCACCATCGCTGCAGCACCAGTTGCAGGCCAGTTGCTGGTGCTTTTACCAGCACATTGTCTAGACTTCCTGTCACCCAGCCCCGCTCACAGCAAGGTAAGCACACCCAATGCCCGTCTACACGAGCATCTCCACTGCCAGCATCAGTGCTGGAGCAAAGGGAGAGGCACTCCAGTCTTCTTTCAGTCAGCTGTAATGTACTCATAGACTCATAGGTCAGAAGGGACCAATATGATCATCTAGTCTGACCTCCTGCACAAGGCAGGCCACAAAACCCTACCCATACACATTTATAACAACCCCGAACCCATGACTGAGTTATTGAAATCCTCAAAA